>JAUIMM010000925.1:2405000-2460956 GCA_031769625.1 Taudactylus pleione
CAGCACAGGGGGACAGGAAAGCTGCAGTATACAGTATACAGCACAGGGGACAGGAAAGCTGCAGTATACAGTATACAGTATACAGCTACAGCACAGGGGGACAGGAAAGCTGCAGTATACAGTATACAGCACAGGGGACAGGAAAGCTGCAGTATACAGTATACAGTATACAGCTACAGCACAGGGGGACAGGAAAGCTGCAGTATACAGTATACAGCTACAGCACAGGGGACAGGGAAGCTGCAGTATACAGTATACAGTATACAGCACAGGGGACAGGAAAGCTGCAGTATACAGTATACAGCACAGGGGGACAGGAAAGCTGCAGTATACAGTATACAGTATACAGTATACATCACAGGGGACAGGAAAGCTGCAGTATACAGTATACAGTATACAGCTACAGCACAGGGGGACAGGAAAGCTGCAGTATACAGTATACAGCACAGGGGACAGGAAAGCTGCAGTATACAGTATACAGCACAGGGGACAGGAAAGCTGCAGTATACAGTATACAGCACAGGGGACAGGAAAGCTGCAGTATACAGTATACAGCACAGGGGACAGGAAAGCTGCAGTATACAGTATACAGCACAGGGGACAGGAAAGCTGCAGTATATAGTATACAGCACAGGGGGACAGGAAAGCTGCAGTATATAGTATACAGCACAGGGGGACAGGAAAGCTGCAGTATATAGTATACAGCTACAGCACAGGGGACAGGAAAGCTGCAGTATACAGTATACAGTATACAGCTACAGCACAGGGGGACAGGAAAGCTGCAGTATACAGTATACAGTATACAGCACAGGGGACAGGAAAGCTGCAGTATACAGTATACAGCACAGGGGGACAGGAAAGCTGCAGTATACAGTATACAGTATACAGTATACATCACAGGGGACAGGAAAGCTGCAGTATACAGTATACAGTATACAGCTACAGCACAGGGGGACAGGAAAGCTGCAGTATACAGTATACAGCACAGGGGACAGGAAAGCTGCAGTATACAGTATACAGTATACAGCACAGGGGACAGGAAAGCTGCAGTATACAGTATACAGCTACAGCACAGGGGACAGGAAAGCTGCAGTATACAGTATACAGCTACAGCACAGGGGACAGGAAAGCTGCAGTATACAGTATACAGCTACAGCACAGGGGGACAGGAAAGCTGCAGTATATAGTATACAGCACAGGGGACAGGAAAGCTGCAGTATACAGTATACAGCACAGGGGACAGGAAAGCTGCAGTATACAGTATACAGCTACAGCACAGGGGACAGGAAAGCTGCAGTATATAGTATACAGCACAGGGGGACAGGAAAGCTGCAGTATACAGTATACAGCTACAGCACAGGGGACAGGAAAGCTGCAGTATACAGTATACAGTATACAGCTACAGCACAGGGGGACAGGAAAGCTGCAGTATACAGCACAGGGGACAGGAAAGCTGCAGTATACAGTATACAGCACAGGGGACAGGAAAGCTGCAGTATACAGTATACAGCACAGGGGACAGGAAAGCTGCAGTATACAGCTACAGCACAGGGGACAGGAAAGCTGCAGTATACAGTATACAGCTACAGCACAGGGGGACAGGAAAGCTGCAGTATACAGTATACAGCACAGGGGACAGGAAAGCTGCAGTATACAGTATACAGTATACAGCTACAGCACAGGGGGACAGGAAAGCTGCAGTATACAGTATACAGCACAGGGGACAGGAAAGCTGCAGTATACAGTATACAGTATACAGCTACAGCACAGGGGGACAGGAAAGCTGCAGTATACAGTATACAGCTACAGCACAGGGGACAGGGAAGCTGCAGTATACAGTATACAGTATACAGCACAGGGGACAGGAAAGCTGCAGTATACAGTATACAGCACAGGGGGACAGGAAAGCTGCAGTATACAGTATACAGTATACATCACAGGGGACAGGAAAGCTGCAGTATACAGTATACAGTATACAGCTACAGCACAGGGGGACAGGAAAGCTGCAGTATACAGTATACAGCACAGGGGACAGGAAAGCTGCAGTATACAGTATACAGCACAGGGGACAGGAAAGCTGCAGTATACAGTATACAGCACAGGGGACAGGAAAGCTGCAGTATACAGTATACAGCACAGGGGACAGGAAAGCTGCAGTATACAGTATACAGCACAGGGGACAGGAAAGCTGCAGTATACAGTATACAGCACAGGGGGACAGGAAAGCTGCAGTATATAGTATACAGCACAGGGGGACAGGAAAGCTGCAGTATATAGTATACAGCTACAGCACAGGGGACAGGAAATCTGCAGTATACAGTATACAGCTACAGCACAGGGGGACAGGAAAGCTGCAGTATACAGTATACAGCACAGGGGACAGGAAAGCTGCAGTATACAGTATACAGCACAGGGGGACAGGAAAGCTGCAGTATACAGTATACAGTATACAGTATACATCACAGGGGACAGGAAAGCTGCAGTATACAGTATACAGTATACAGCTACAGCACAGGGGGACAGGAAAGCTGCAGTATACAGTATACAGCACAGGGGACAGGAAAGCTGCAGTATATAGTATACAGTATACAGCTACAGCACAGGGGGACAGGAAAGCTGCAGTATACAGTATACAGCACAGGGGACAGGAAAGCTGCAGTATACAGTATACAGTATACAGCTACAGCACAGGGGGACAGGAAAGCTGCAGTATACAGTATACAGCACAGGGGACAGGAAAGCTGCAGTATACAGTATACAGCACAGGGGACAGGAAAGCTGCAGTATACAGTATACAGTATACAGCACAGGGGACAGGAAAGCTGCAGTATACAGTATACAGCTACAGCACAGGGGACAGGAAAGCTGCAGTATACAGTATACAGCTACAGCACAGGGGACAGGAAAGCTGCAGTATACAGTATACAGCTACAGCACAGGGGGACAGGAAAGCTGCAGTATATAGTATACAGCACAGGGGACAGGAAAGCTGCAGTATACAGTATACAGCACAGGGGACAGGAAAGCTGCAGTATACAGTATACAGCTACAGCACAGGGGACAGGAAAGCTGCAGTATATAGTATACAGCACAGGGGGACAGGAAAGCTGCAGTATACAGTATACAGCTACAGCACAGGGGACAGGAAAGCTGCAGTATACAGTATACAGTATACAGCTACAGCACAGGGGGACAGGAAAGCTGCAGTATACAGTATACAGCACAGGGGACAGGAAAGCTGCAGTATACAGTATACAGCACAGGGGACAGGAAAGCTGCAGTATACAGTATACAGCACAGGGGACAGGAAAGCTGCAGTATACAGTATACAGCTACAGCACAGGGGACAGGAAAGCTGCAGTATACAGTATACAGCTACAGCACAGGGGGACAGGAAAGCTGCAGTATACAGTATACAGCACAGGGGACAGGAAAGCTGCAGTATACAGTATACAGTATACAGCTACAGCACAGGGGGACAGGAAAGCTGCAGTATACAGTATACAGCACAGGGGACAGGAAAGCTGCAGTATACAGTATACAGTATACAGCTACAGCACAGGGGGACAGGAAAGCTGCAGTATACAGTATACAGCTACAGCACAGGGGACAGGGAAGCTGCAGTATACAGTATACAGTATACAGCACAGGGGACAGGAAAGCTGCAGTATACAGTATACAGCACAGGGGGACAGGAAAGCTGCAGTATACAGTATACAGTATACAGTATACATCACAGGGGACAGGAAAGCTGCAGTATACAGTATACAGTATACAGCTACAGCACAGGGGGACAGGAAAGCTGCAGTATACAGTATACAGCACAGGGGACAGGAAAGCTGCAGTATACAGTATACAGCACAGGGGACAGGAAAGCTGCAGTATACAGTATACAGCACAGGGGACAGGAAAGCTGCAGTATACAGTATACAGCACAGGGGACAGGAAAGCTGCAGTATACAGTATACAGCACAGGGGACAGGAAAGCTGCAGTATATAGTATACAGCACAGGGGGACAGGAAAGCTGCAGTATATAGTATACAGCACAGGGGGACAGGAAAGCTGCAGTATATAGTATACAGCTACAGCACAGGGGACAGGAAAGCTGCAGTATACAGTATACAGTATACAGCTACAGCACAGGGGGACAGGAAAGCTGCAGTATACAGTATACAGTATACAGCACAGGGGACAGGAAAGCTGCAGTATACAGTATACAGCACAGGGGGACAGGAAAGCTGCAGTATACAGTATACAGTATACAGTATACATCACAGGGGACAGGAAAGCTGCAGTATACAGTATACAGTATACAGCTACAGCACAGGGGGACAGGAAAGCTGCAGTATACAGTATACAGCACAGGGGACAGGAAAGCTGCAGTATACAGTATACAGTATACAGCACAGGGGACAGGAAAGCTGCAGTATACAGTATACAGCTACAGCACAGGGGACAGGAAAGCTGCAGTATACAGTATACAGCTACAGCACAGGGGACAGGAAAGCTGCAGTATACAGTATACAGCTACAGCACAGGGGGACAGGAAAGCTGCAGTATATAGTATACAGCACAGGGGACAGGAAAGCTGCAGTATACAGTATACAGCACAGGGGACAGGAAAGCTGCAGTATACAGTATACAGCTACAGCACAGGGGACAGGAAAGCTGCAGTATATAGTATACAGCACAGGGGGACAGGAAAGCTGCAGTATACAGTATACAGCTACAGCACAGGGGACAGGAAAGCTGCAGTATACAGTATACAGTATACAGCTACAGCACAGGGGGACAGGAAAGCTGCAGTATACAGCACAGGGGACAGGAAAGCTGCAGTATACAGTATACAGCACAGGGGACAGGAAAGCTGCAGTATACAGTATACAGCACAGGGGACAGGAAAGCTGCAGTATACAGCTACAGCACAGGGGACAGGAAAGCTGCAGTATACAGTATACAGCTACAGCACAGGGGGACAGGAAAGCTGCAGTATACAGTATACAGCACAGGGGACAGGAAAGCTGCAGTATACAGTATACAGTATACAGCTACAGCACAGGGGGACAGGAAAGCTGCAGTATACAGTATACAGCACAGGGGACAGGAAAGCTGCAGTATACAGTATACAGTATACAGCTACAGCACAGGGGGACAGGAAAGCTGCAGTATACAGTATACAGCTACAGCACAGGGGACAGGGAAGCTGCAGTATACAGTATACAGTATACAGCACAGGGGACAGGAAAGCTGCAGTATACAGTATACAGCACAGGGGGACAGGAAAGCTGCAGTATACAGTATACAGTATACATCACAGGGGACAGGAAAGCTGCAGTATACAGTATACAGTATACAGCTACAGCACAGGGGGACAGGAAAGCTGCAGTATACAGTATACAGCACAGGGGACAGGAAAGCTGCAGTATACAGTATACAGCACAGGGGACAGGAAAGCTGCAGTATACAGTATACAGCACAGGGGACAGGAAAGCTGCAGTATACAGTATACAGCACAGGGGACAGGAAAGCTGCAGTATACAGTATACAGCACAGGGGACAGGAAAGCTGCAGTATACAGTATACAGCACAGGGGGACAGGAAAGCTGCAGTATATAGTATACAGCACAGGGGGACAGGAAAGCTGCAGTATATAGTATACAGCTACAGCACAGGGGACAGGAAATCTGCAGTATACAGTATACAGCTACAGCACAGGGGGACAGGAAAGCTGCAGTATACAGTATACAGCACAGGGGACAGGAAAGCTGCAGTATACAGTATACAGCACAGGGGGACAGGAAAGCTGCAGTATACAGTATACAGTATACAGTATACATCACAGGGGACAGGAAAGCTGCAGTATACAGTATACAGTATACAGCTACAGCACAGGGGGACAGGAAAGCTGCAGTATACAGTATACAGCACAGGGGACAGGAAAGCTGCAGTATACAGTATACAGTATACAGCTACAGCACAGGGGGACAGGAAAGCTGCAGTATACAGTATACAGCACAGGGGACAGGAAAGCTGCAGTATATAGTATACAGTATACAGCTACTCAGCAGTGACCAATAATAACAATTCCTCATACACAGCTACAGAGACAATGACCAGCCAGGGGGCGTGCCAGGAGGCGTGTCAGTGTGAGCAAGGGGCGTCTGAATGTGTCCGTGGGAGTGTCTGTGTGCACAGGGAGAGGAGGGGGCGTGTCAGTGTGAGCATAGGACACGCCCTGCGCCCATTGGTCCCGTTACATCAGCCTGGTGGGCGTGGCCAGGCACTACAAATACCCGGTCACCCGTGTTGATGCCGCCTGCTGTTGCTGCCTGAGGATCCCGGGGCCGGTGTTGCTGCTTCCCTGCTGCTAATAAGGTACAGACCGAGCATGTCCTCCCAGCCTGCCCATTGCACATGTCTCCTGTTCCCCAGAGCTTGCAATCACCCCCTGTGCGGGGGGAGGGTACATCCTGCCACGCGTGCTTCCTCTGCCCTCTCACCCACTTGGCTCGGGAGCGAGTAACCCCCTCACTGCTGGTCATTCCCTCCCCACACCCGCACAGCCTGTAGGGATCAGCGCTCCCTATGTGGCTGACATGACTCCTAACTGGATCTGTCAGTGCTGGGCGCAGGCTGCTCTGCGGGGTCCTGGAACAAAGGGCTGTGTAAGCCCCCCAGGGTCTCATGGTCCCTGTTATACTGGTAGCCTAGCCCTGTGTGTACAGATGGAGGGGAGGGGGTGTACATGGGAGGGGGTGTAATGCATTATATATATTTCTCATGGTTGTATCATTGGCTGCTCCCTATGTAGATGCTGTTACTGTCCTAGCACTGAGTCCTGGGGGCTCTGGCGATCAGGAGAGTACATTTATAGCTGCAGCACTGTTGGTGTAGAGGTTAGCATTGCTCCCTCGCAGCCCTGAGACAATTACTTGAATTACCAGTCATGACTGAGCCATGTGTGGAGTTTGGATGTTCTCCCTATGTTTGTTTGCCCTGGTTTCCTTCCACACTCCAAAAACATACTGGTAGGTTACTGGGCTGCTGAGAAATTAACCAGTTTGTGCCCATGTGATGGGGAATATAGAGTATATGCAGGGACTGATGTGAATGTAATATCCTCTGTACAGCGCTGCAGACTGTGGGCTATATAATAAGTTCATGCAGTAGTGTACAGAACAGCTCCTATATACTCTGCTCTTTGCTGTGGGTATAACTAGCGGCTTACACAGGACACTGTGCCGGTCACTAGGAAGGAGCTTGGATGTTGGCATGTAGATGGTTAACACCCCTGCCTGGGGTGGGGGTCTGCTGAGAACTTGTATAACCAGTTACTTCCAGTTCTGTTGTCCTGCCCTGGACAAGGAAGCTTTGAATAGGCTGTAAACAATTCAGATGGTCTGAGTACTGGGTTACCCTTATTGTTTAGGGTTATTGTCATTACTGTATTAATCCATAAATCCTTTTGAATTTCCAATTGTGGGTGGGGGGCATTTAGTGGAAACTGGCAAACAATACTTAGATTACAGGCTCTTGTGAATAGTGTCCTTGTGCAGGGAGCCTGGAGCCGTGCAACGTTCACTCATGAATTATACATGAGTATTGCTGGGTCACATTGTGATGGGAGAATTTCCCGAACTGCCAATGTTTCATCCCCCCCCCCCTTCTCATTCCAGATCAGCCGCCACCATGTCTGTGTCTCACAGTTCCAGACTCAACAAGGGGGTGAGGGAGCAGTATATGAACCTGCCTCAAGGGGGAAAGGTCCAGGTTACCTACGTCTGGATTGATGGGACTGGGGAAGGGGTCCGCTGTAAAACAAAGACCCTGGACTATGAACCGAAAACTATTGAAGGTAAGAGTACACCCCATCCCCCAGTAATCTCCCCTGATGTGATGTCACTGTCCTTCCCCTGACGGTGTAATCGCTGTGCTGGTTCTGAAGGTGAAATTCCAGTACAGTGTAAGTATTAGCGCCTGTACAGACTGGTGCATGCTGGGATGTTTATTTGGCCTGCTTCACAAGTACACCAGGGGGCAGAATCTGCTACGCAATTAAGTGCCACAACCCTGTGCATTGTGCCCCAGACGGTGCACTCAGGAGCTGCGAGGAAATATCTGCCTTAAATGCACAGTCTGGGGCTTAACGCTCAGGGAAACTCATAGATTCCAGCACTGGTTAATGCACACTAGCAGCAATTTACTGTGCAGGGCAGTTACCTGCTAGGTAAACACCACAGGTTATTCAATCTACACCCAGGTCTGATACCGTGGAACATTGTCTTATCCACTATATGTGGTCGTCTCATCCCTGAGGAATGCAGCACCTCTTCCTGTCCGCATATATGGAGCGCTCACATAACTGATCCACCATCTTGCTGGACAAGTCCCTGATTGCAGACTTGTCCAATTTGTGTTGTGGTCACCGGTGTGATATATAATATAATCTGTGTGCACTAACCTCTTGCTATTGGCTTCCGTCATTATTCCTGTTTGTTTCCATTACAGAGGTCCCGGAATGGAACTTTGATGGGTCAAGCACCTATCAGGCGGAAGGCTCAAACAGCGACATGTACCTGGTGCCGGTGAACATGTTTAGGGACCCCTTCTGCCTTGACCCCAACAAGCTGGTCATGTGTGAGGTTCTGAAGTATAACCGGAAACCTGCAGGTAACTTCAGGACTGGGCCGGATTAAGGGACACAATGTGCAAGGGCCTGGTGAGATGGAGGTGTGGCCATTGATGTGTGGGCATGGCCAGTGCCAAGTGGGCATGTATACCCCATACACTAATCCCTGATGTCTCCCTACTTGTGCAAAAATGGCATCATTGTTTTATGGGCAGCTGCTCATCGCCCTGATGGGCCTATTATGTGGTGGCCTGGAGCAGTAGTCCCATCCAGCCCATTGTTGGTGTAGTTTATCACTAAGCCGGGCTGAACTATCTCTCACCATTAATGTGGCGCACTCCTACTGTCGCTGAACAATGGTTTACACAACGACATTGTCTACGATGATCTGTAAACTGATTCTGAGTCTCAGACAATTGTGTTAAAGCTTTAAAGTGCTGCTTCACGTTATGTAATGGGTTTTCTGAAGGGAAGATACTTATCACAAACGTCCTGTCTGAGTTGGCAGTAAGGTGAGGTATGACCCATCGGTACCATAAAATTATGCCCCTAGTGATTCGCACAGGCTGTGGTTTAAAAGCCAAATGATACCACCACAAAGTCACAGCTTATACAAGATAACGAGCGAGCAGGGGAATGGTCTCTTTAAATCCTCAGGCTGCCCTGCTAATCTGTTACTAGGGAAGCAGTCTCTAGTACCTGTGAGGTGGCGGGGAGTGCCGGCCACGTCCGTGTATAGTGCGCAGATGGAAACTTTGCCTCGCCTTCTCTCCAGTGTACATAGTGCTTTGGCAGAGTCTCCTGACTGGGTCCTGTGTACTCAATTGTCGCCCTGTTCCACCTTTCAGAAACAAACCTACGTCACACGTGTAAAAAGATGATGGATATGGTGGCCGATCAGCGCCCTTGGTTCGGCATGGAGCAGGAATACACACTACTTGGCATCAATGGGCACCCATATGGCTGGCCTGAAAATGGCTTCCCAGGGCCACAAGGTAGGAAACTTATTAAGTGTCTGCAGCCACCAGATCATTAAGTGGAGGTTTCAGTCTTTGATTGTTCTGCCATTAAAGTCCTTTTAAAGTAGTCTGTGGAGTCCTGCTGTGGTGTTCCTGGGTCATTTAATCTGTCCTGTCATTAGCAGCTGATGGAGCTCTTAGCTGTGTAAATGTGTCTGGCTCCATTCTGGGTGCTCTCCCCTCCATTAAAGAGCATGGTCAATGCTTCACGATGCATGGCGGTATTGGCCGGGGGGGTTGTCGTCATTCCAGCCCCCTCCATATGTATGTAGCATTCTAAATACATTGTTGTGACCAGGAGCCTGTTTGTACACGGCTAGGTCCCCCACCCTTACACATGTCACTGACCATCTGCTGCAGAGGTAAAGTGGTGACAGGCTGCATTTGGGAATTGTCCCTTATTTATATGGTGCCACCAAGTGTCCTTCGCACTGCAGAGAAATTATTACATTGAACACATCCACTATGCAAAGTGTATAATGGTATAAGGGAATGGACTCCATGAACGACCCTGCAACATTCTCACTTTGGAAGGGTCCTTTACAATAACCAGGACTGGGAGAGCTCTTGTGAAGTGGGATTATGCCGGGAGGGAATGAGGGTGGAGGGCCCTGCTCATGAGGGCTTACAGACTAAGGGAATTGGGGTAAAGGGGGGGTTAGCGGAGCAATGAGAGCTGAGACTTCTGCTTCATGCACATCTGTTCCTCAGTCCAAGCACCCCATATATACGAGGTGTTATTACCGCTGACTATAGCCAGGACAATGGTGGGGGGGCCCCATAACTGCTGCACCAGAGACCTGTACAGGATCCGCTTATAACCCACCTCTTATCCATGAGTTGTAAGACTTTAATTGTGTTTAAAACGGGCTATTTTAATGAGCGGTGCAATTCTGGTTTTCCCTCAGGTCCTTATTATTGTGGTGTTGGTGCAGACAAGGTATATGGACGGGACATTGTGGAAAGTCACTACAAGGCCTGTCTGTATGCTGGGATCAACATCTGTGGCACAAATGCTGAAGTTATGCCATCACAGGTAAGTGCCATGACGTGTAGTACAGGGTACATCATGCACACAGGAGGCCTTTAATCCAATGACAGACTTTCAGGGGGCACTCCAGGGGCCTTCCCAAATTGTCGGAGATAATAACATTCGGAACAGAGATCCCATCAAATAACTGCACTAATCACAAATAGGGCTAATTGCAATTTAACACCCTGCAAATAAAGGTAATAGCTAGTGATTTAAAAGGGGTACAACATCTTTATGTATAGTACTGACTACCTAAACGTGGTTCCCTTAAAATCCCCCCTTTTTTTTTTTTTGAGTCTCTAAACCAGGAGTCAGGACTTTTTTTTTTTTTTTTTTTTATTCTTCTAACCTTTTACCCCAAAATATATTTAGATACACTGACGTTACCCACATGATTTAAAAGGAAGGACATCTTATAGTAGTGCCCCATATAATGCCCCTGTAGTAGTGCCCCATATAATGCCCCTGTAGTGCCACTTGTACAAAAAACCATTTGCCTTGATCCCCGCTCCTGCATCCGCCGCCGTCCTGTCCGCCCGGCTGCTCCTCGGAACTATGGGAGAGACGTCATGACATCTCTCCCATAGTGCGCATGGAGAGAGGCGGAAGCTGGAGTTCAGAAGAGAACTCCAGCCTCTGGCTAACGCGGCGCTGCAGGGAAGGAGCTGGGCGCCCGCTGGTAATAACATCCCAGCGGGCATCCGGCTTGGAGCCTCCCTGCGGCACGGCTAGGCATCCATATGAATCATTCTATATTATAGTATATGATTTATATGCATACCCGGCTGTCCGTCCATTACCCCCAGGAATTTCATTTTTACCCCATGTGGGGTAATTTACCGCTGTTCCCCGACCACTGCTCTAAACAGAACAGCCAGAAAGGGACAAGGTAACAATAACCTCAATCTGGACTAGAGTAACAATGAAGCAATAAATTTGCGTACAATGTTCGAGCATTTGTATCATGAGAATGAATGACTCCGTGTTCTGGGACGACACTGCAGAATTACTCACTAATAGACTCCGTGTGAACATATGATCACACACAATACTAAACAATTCCGCAGACTGTCCTAATAAAGGGACACTGATAGCATTAGAGATAATAATATAGAGCAACAAAATAAAATTAGTTCGGCAGAACGTTTTATTTTTTAAACTAAACACTTTATTTCTTTAAGCTCACTTTAATCTATTTTAATTGTATGGTATGTGATCTTAAATAAAATATTAATCATTTTATTTAAGTTCTTATAATTAAAACTCAAGCAGAAACTAATTTTCGAGAAGGCCCTCGTAATTAGTGAGCGAGGTAGAGCACCACTCTCTACTTAGTCATAAACAAATAATGGGGTCCACTGTCTAAAACACAGAATGAATTATGGGAGGAAGGGGATAACTATAAACGCTGAAGTTTAAGAGAATCAGTGCGGGACTTCCTCACAATTATACATGGGAGGTCTTGTAATTCTCTCTATCTGACATAGAACTGATACTTCCCCCTATAGTAAGGTGTCTGATTATCTTCCATAGCGTATTGCCCCATAAATGCTGTAGGATTAGAAACCGCCGCTGCCCCTGGCACACACTGCTCAGTACGGCTTTACATTCTGGTTGTAGCTAATAAACCTATAATAACCTTGTGTGCCAATCTCTTTGCCAGTGGGAGTTCCAGGTTGGTCCTTCTGAAGGAATTGATATGGGTGATCATCTCTGGATGGCGCGATTCATCCTCCATAGAGTGTGCGAAGACTTTGGCGTTGTGGCAACTCTTGACCCTAAACCCATGACCGGCAACTGGAACGGAGCTGGGTGCCACACAAACTACAGCACTGCGGCCATGCGGACGGAAGGGGGCCTGAAGTAAGTCACCACCCACATTGCGCACAAATTGTAACCTTTACCTACACAATGGAGTTAAATCTCTGAATTTATCAGCTACTTTCAGACAATTCATCCAGTGATTGGTGTCTGATTCGCCCGCACTTATCTCACAATATGTTTCCTTTCTTAGACACATCGAAGAGGCCATAGAGAAACTGGGCAAGCGCCACGATTATCACATCTGTGTTTATGACCCTCGCGGAGGCAAAGACAACTCTCGCCGCCTGACCGGCCAGCACGAGACTTCCAGTATCCACGAGTTTTCAGCTGGTGTTGCCAACCGTGGTGCCAGCATCCGCATTCCACGCCAGGTTGGACAGGAAGGGTTCGGATACTTTGAAGATCGCCGACCAGCTGCCAACTGTGACCCTTACGCGGTTACTGAGGCCCTCGTCAGGACGACTCTTCTGAATGAGACTGGCAGTGAAACCAAAGACTACTCTAAGAATTAAACTGGGGGGCAGGATCCACCAAGTGATTCCATTAACGATCTTCTGTGGCAGTGGCCTTGTCTTGGCCATACTGTCTCTCTCTAACTACTTTATCTGAACTTCCTTCTGATTTGGAAGGTGAATGGGCATTAAGTAAGCTGCCAGCTTAGGAACTGAAACTATTTCTTATCTGCAGTAAAGATTTAACGTTTTTCTGTTGCCAAAATAAGTGTCAGGAGACTGCTTAGAATTTTTGGCTTAATAGTGAGTGCTTGAAACCTGCAGGGCAGCGTGGGGCTGGCGAAAAGAGGGGAGGGGGGGGGGGGGGGGTATACGACTTGTCAACTCGGCTTGAGTTGGGTTTTATTCTGTAACTGTGCCCCAATGGGGCTCAAACTGGGAATCTCTAATGAGGGTCTTATTGTACAACATGCAAACGAAAACCATGTAACTGTTTTTATTGAAATAAACAAAATTGTACAGACAGCCTCGGTCATTGGTAACCTGATATAAATAACCTGATATAAATAAGACTGATATAAATAACCTGATATAAAGAAGACTAATGGTTTTAGTGTCATCTGTTGCCTTAAACCCATCCACCCTGCCATAACTTATATTTGTTCTCATGTACTATACAGCATTATCTATGCTGAATACTAATCACTGATGTCAGGATTGATGGACTGAACTACACGAATACCCCTTTTCCACCTAAATTCCGGGTCTGACCCGGAGTTGGAACAAAGTTCCTATCCGGATCAGACCCGGAATTTTGCCGGTGCTGACTCGGATATTCCCGAGTCAGCGCCGCTCACACCGCAGTCGGGTCTGCATAGACCCAGCTTTTGCAGAGTGAAAGTGGACGCTTGGAGATGACATCATCTCCAAGCGCCACTGAAGCCGGACCAATCGGCCGGCTAGCAGCGCACTCCAGGTCTTCGTGACCCGGAGTGCGCTGTTCCCATAGCAGGGTTTCACGGGCTACGCCCCTGTTTTAAACCCTGCTAGTTACCTGGGTTGGATTGCCGGGTCACTCGACGCGGCGATCCAACCCTCTGCCCTTTTACACCAGGGAGCTGCCCGGGTTAACCCTTCAAAAACCCGGGTTTTAGCTCCGGTGTAAAAGGGGTATAACGCTGAAGCTGCTCCCACCTAACCAGGGGATATGAGTGCACAGCTAAACTAAAGGCTCCTAGCTTAATGTCTTTGGCATTTGAAGGCCGACTATAGGATGATTGTTTTTACACGCACACAATTCTAGGTGCCTGCAGAGATTTGTCACAAGTCCTTCTAGCCCTGGTCCCTGTGTACAATACACTAGAAGATGCCTGGCCAACCTGTGGCTCTCCAGCTGTTGTGAAACTACAGGTCTCAGCACACCCTCCCACTGACCAGCTGGTAAGTCATGCTGGAATGTGTAGTTTCACAATAGCCGGAGAGAGACAGGTTGGCCAGACTTGCACTATAAAGACTGCTCCATATATGATGGAGGTTACTAGGGAAACCAGGGGTGGGTAAGTAAGATTATGGGTGCAGGGCCCCCCTGGACCCAGGGGCTCTTGTTCCCTGCACCCATTATAGATACGCCCCTGAGGAAGACTTGGAATGAGTAGACCCCACTGGGTGGGAGGACTGTTTTAGAAATTAACCAGTTCCTAAACAATTATCACTGATTGTGTCTCAGACATTGATCTGAGGGTTATGGAGAGTTATTCCAAATGGATAGGATTTTTTTATTTAAGATGTATGTTACTCAGACTTCTAGCGTTTGTGCTCGCTGTAAGGTCACTTCTTCGTATTTGATTGGCATGTTCCTGTGTCCAATGTAGGGCCATTAAGTGATATCTGTTTATAATGGGATGTGTAACAAGTATAAGTACTTCTCTCCTCCCCACATCCCTATGATCTCAGGGATATCTGTCCTGTATATGGAGCAGTACAAGTTTCTTCCATCCTTTAATTCACTGGGGTGGTTTCAGTTGTTGCGCAGGTGGTAATTATGAGAGCCCAGATTTGCAAATTCAATTCTGTGCGCTCATTAATGATCACCCTATTAGATGTTTCACATAACTAAACCATCTAAAGTCCTGGTTAGGGCACCCTAACCACTGGTTTCTCACACGTTTTTGCTTGCACCCTCCTGAGGGTGTGAGCAGAAATGCTGGTGCTAGCGGCTTTCTCACTCAGGCGGAGCAACAAACTAATTGCTCCTTCGGATGCCTTTAAAAAAAACCAAAACAATTGAATTGCCCCTACTGTGTTAGAACAGGAATATCAGGGTTATTACTACACTGTGCCATTAGGTGGCACTCTAATCCCACGCTGTGCGTCCCATAGCAGAGTGCATTACCCTAAATACAGACGCACTAGATTTTATTTGGTCAATTTTTAAAATGACTCCTTAAGGCCCTCTTAGCTCCCTGTGGGGCCTATTTATCAATATTTTTACCCCAAAAAAATTAAGTGGGGTGGGTTAGTTGGCAACTCTGCGGCGCAGGCAAAAAAAAAATCGCACTACAACCGCATTTGAAATGTGGATTGTAGTAAATAGGGCCCTGTGTGTTTCAAAGTTGCAGGGTAATACCGGCTATAGACAACAGGTGGCAGTGCACCGTCAATACAGTAACTGTATTTTGTGAGGATCTAATGCAACACCAGCTACAGAGGATAGGTGGCAATACACTGACAACTGTTATATTTGAGATGATAACTGCAACAGGTGAGTATCTGATGCAATACCAGCTATAGATGACAGGTGGCAGTGCATCCTCAACACTGACAACTGCAACTGGTGAGTATCTGATGCAATACCAGCTATAGATGACAGGTGGCAGTGCATCCTCAACACTGACTGCAACAGGTGAGTATCTGATGCAATACCAGCTGTAGGTGGCAGTGCATCACCAACACTGATGACTGCAACAGGTGAGTATCCAACGCAATACCAGCTATAGGTGGCAAGGGAACCCTCAACACTGACAACTGCAACAGGTAAGTATCTGCTGCAATACCAGCTATAGATGACAGGTGGCAGTGCATCCTCAACACTGACAACTGCACATTCATTCACAGGTTCTCAAACTCTGTACGCTGCCCCCCTGTGTGCTGCCTTTATAAGGGCCTCACTACAACCAAAGTTGGAATTTGGTTTCTCTGCGGGAGCGTCAGGAATCTTCATGTGTGCCAGTGGCTTCATCCCACACAAGTCTACATTCTCCTACCCATTATCTTCAACTTAGTCCTTCAGGACTAAGCAGCTTGGCTGGTCGTGAGGTGACTCTGATGTTCCTGCCAAGTGGTTCTCTCTCCTGGAAGCAAGCGGCACTGTGAAGAATGATGGCTCCCCCCATCTAATAAGTGTCAGCGAAGCGAAGGTGTCTGCCCCAAAGTTCTTAGGGTGAACCTGTACCTACATCTAGGGAAGGAATCTGCATGATTTACCGCCGGACCCATGCCCGGTGGTTGGAATCCCGACAGCGGCATCCTGGCAGAGGAGGAAATCCCGATTGTAAAAGGTAAGTATATACTAACCTATTTCTACCATGTGACCTCCCCCCCACCCCCTTGCCTAAACCTATGTCGCTTGGGGGTGTGCCTAATGCAAACCACCCCCCCCCCTTCCCCTAGCCTAAGCCTAACCTCCCTGGGGTGTGCCTAACCCTAAGTTCCCAACCCCCACGGCTATCCGCGCTCTGTGTCCCTTTGATAGGGATGCCGGGCTCCAGGCGTATGTCTAACGACAGGCGTCGGCATATTGATGCCTGTCTTTAGACCCTTTGCGGCATATGACAGTCGGGAAGCCGGCTGTTGGGATTACGTTTAACGGCTTCCCGACTGCATACCCTAGGGAACCAAGGTCCTGCCCCAGGGTCCACAAGTCGCCCTCGCAATCAAAAATACATCACCCCTGATAATGCTCACACTTGTTTCCGTTAGCCCACTAAGCTCGCACTTGTTTCCGTTAGCCCACTAAGCTCGCACTTGTTTCCGTTAGCCCACTAAGCTCGCACTTGTTTCCGTTAGCCCACTAAGCTCGCACTTGTTTCCGGTAGCCCACTAAGCTCGCGCCTGTTTCCGTTAGCCCACTATGCTCGCGCCTGTTTCCGTTAGCCCACTAAGCTCGCGCTTGTTTCCGTTAGCCCACTAAGCTCGCGCTTGTTTCCGTTAGCCCACTAAGCTCGCGCTTGTTTCCGTTAGCCCACTAAGCTCGCGCTTGTTTCCGTTAGCCCACTAAGCTCGCGCTTGTTTCCGTTAGCCCACTAAGCTCGCGCTTGTTTCCGTTAGCCCACTAAGCTCGCGCCTGTTTCCGTTAGCCCACTAAGCTCGCGCCTGTTTCCGTTAGCCCACTAAGCTCGCGCCTGTTTCCGTTAGCCCACTAAGCTCGCGCCTGTTTCCGTTAGCCCACTAAGCTCGCGCCTGTTTCCGTTAGCCCACTAAGCTCGCGCTTGTTCCATTCATGACCACTCCCACACACACCCTTTCATGTCACCACCCTGTAAGTAATAGCAAGTTCCTTGTGTTGAACGTAAATTAGGTTTTACCACTTGGGGCTTCCTGTCTGTGCTGCTCCTCCCCACTCAATCCCTACTGTGGTTACTCCCATTTCATTCCACAGAGGGTTTGTTGTTTTCATGAGATTTTTACTGATTACTGGATCCTATCGGTGACTAAGCAGATTCTTTTCCTTATTGTTGATGGCGTAATCTCCCCTGGGAAGCGCACATTGGTCTTCAAAGGGAGGTAGATGTTGTTGAAACAGTGTTCGCTAAATATTTAAGGGGAGATTTATCACAGCTTGGAGAGAGATAAAGCACCAACCAATCAGCTCCTGTAATTTTTCAAACAGTCTGTAAAGTGACAGTTAGGAGCTGAATGGTTGGTTCTTTATCTCTCTATCCAATGTTTGATACATCTCTTCCACCGCACACCTTATACTTACCTCTCCGAAGTCCCACGGAGTAGCGCATGTGCAAAATGCCTGGAAAATGGCCGCAGCAACCGTTTTTCCGGTGTTTTTTTTTTTGCATGCGCAGTAGGAAATCACTGGGAAAATGGCTTACACGCATGTGCAGTAGACTCCGGTCACAGACTCTACCTGGAGTCTACTGCTGCTGTCAGATCGTTGACGGCAGCTGGGGAGAGGGAAGGGGGCCCAGGATGGGGGGTGAACACGGGCCTCGTCCTCAATTAATATGCCCCAGGGCTATGAAGATGGCGTTAGCTTCACATTACGGATTTTTTGTTTTTTAATTCAGCAGATAACCAGTCTACATAGGGTTCTATGGGGCTGCTCTTGAAAAACAGGGGGGGGATCACAGCATATATCTCTGATATGCGCACCGGTCCTCCGTAGACACAAACGCTATCTCTGATATGCGCACCGGTCCTCCGTAGACACAAACGTTATCACTGATATGCGCACCACTCCTCCATAGACACAAACGCTATCTCTGATATGCGCACCGATCCTCTGTAGATACAAACGTTATTTCTGATATCTGCAGCGGTCCTCCGTAGATACAAGCGTTAGCGGGATGCTAAATATTTGCTGACCAAAAATGTATGTTTTTGTGGGATTACACCAAAAATATAAATGGTTATGATTAGGCCCCTAAGACTGACAGAGAGCAGTAAGAACAAACAATGACATTATGGGGAAGAGAAGGCAGATAATGGCAACTATACTGAATGGCGAGCTCTCTGGGCTGACTAAATAGCACCACCGGAGAAACAAGGTGGAGTCTATAATAACAATATTCTCACACATTCAACGTTTAATATTTGCAAATATAAAGGCAAAAACTGGGTAATGGCCCCTTTAAGTATTGTGTAAGGAGCTGTATTTGCATGAGGTGCCTGAGTCACACGGGGACACCTGACCTGTTTCCTCGCACACAAGTTCTGCGGCCACACCTGTGAGTGGCAGGTGACGGGGAGAGCGTGGCATACCAGCAGAGAGAGTAAGGAGATGACTTATCGTCCTATGACACGTGACAGCTGTGCAGTGGTGACTTGTGGGCACAATGGTGCCACATTCCTGCAGCAACAAGACTAAGGGCACCAGCATGGCATCGGGATTCCTGACTACCCCTCTGGTTCCCACCTACAGTTCACATTTTCACTCATTGAGTTATTATCAGCACCCACCTGCAACTTTCTCATCACACACAGAGCACAGAAAATGTTTGTCTTTATATGATGAGGCTCAGCTGTTTATGTGTGTAACCCTTGGATATGATACAGAGACGCACCGACCACTGACAGGCAGAGCCTGAGGCCAGGCGGTCGCATAACACTGAAATATTTAGTACAGGAATATGCTGTCTCTTTAATAATTAATCAGTGTGAGGATCAGGGATATAACAGTCCATGATGGGTATTACTGTTATCACTGCTCGTCAACGGAGAAATATGAGTGTTGGGACATAATGTAGAAGATTTAAGGAGCAGATAAACTTGTCGGGCAGGATTATTATACATCAGGACTGTCCTGTATAACATGGAGCCGGTGATGTTACATGATTACAATGCAGGATTCTGATCTTTACTGTGACACCTGAGTTACAATTTGGGGTTATACCCTAAGGTCACCTGCGCTGTACAGTGCTGCATTGTGAGGTATCACGCCCCAAATCAGGCACCTGATATCCCTCTGTCCAACACTGTATATGCGCCAAGGCTGCCTAACATTCAGGGAAAGTCCCACGTCTTATAGAGCTGTCCAGGACACTTACACCTTACATGTAATACAATGTATAGGCCCAACACTGTATATGCTCTAAGGCTGCCTAACACTCAGGGAAAGTCCCACGTCTTATAGAGCTGTCCAGGACACTTACACCTTACATGTAATACAATGTATAGGCCCAACACTGTATATGCGCTAAGGCTGCCTAACACTCAGGGAAAGTCCCACGTCTTATAGAGCTGTCCAGGACACTTACACCTTACATGTAATACAAAGTATAGGCCCAACACTGTATATGCGCTAAGGCTGCCTAACACTCAGGGAAAGTCCCACGTCTTATAGAGCTGTCCAGGACACTTACACCTTACATGTAATACAATGTATAGGCCCAACACTGTATATGAGCTAAGGCTGCCTAACACTCAGGGAAAGTCCCACGTCTTATAGAGCTGTCCAGGACACTTACACCTTACATGTAATACAATGTATAGGCCCAACACTGTATATGCGCTAAGGCTGCCTAACACTCAGGGAAAGTCCCACGTCTTATAGAGCTGTCCAGGACACTTACACCTTACATGTAATACAATGTATAGGCCCAACACTGTATATGAGCTAAGGCTGCCTAACACTCAGGGAAAGTCCCACGTCTTATAGAGCTGTCCAGGACACTTACACCTTACATGTAATACAATGTATAGGCCCAACACTGTATATGCGCTAAGGCTGCCTAACATTCAGGGAAAGTCCCACGTCTTATAGAGCTGTCCAGGACACTTACACCTTACATGTAATACAATGTATAGGCCCAACACTGTATATGTGCCAAGGCTGCCTAACATTCAGGGAAAGTCCCACGTCTTACAGAGCTGTCCAGGACACTTACACCTTACATGTAATACCATGTATAGGCCCAACACTGTATATGCGCTAAGGCTGCCTAACACTCAGGGAAAGTCCCACGTCTTATAGAGCTGTCCAGGACACTTACACCTTACATGTAATACAATGTATAGGCCCAACACTGTATATGCGCTAAGCCTGCCTAACACTCAGGGAAAGTCCCACGTCTTATAGAGCTGTCCAGGACACTTACACCTTACATGTAATACAAAGTATAGGCCCAACACTGTATATGCGCTAAGGCTGCCTAACACTCAGGGAAAGTCCCACGTCTTATAGAGCTGTCCAGGACACTTACACCTTACATGTAATACAATGTATAGGCCCAACACTGTATATGAGCTAAGGCTGCCTAACACTCAGGGAAAGTCCCACGTCTTATAGAGCTGTCCAGGACACTTACACCTTACATGTAATACAATGTATAGGCCCAACACTGTATATGCGCTAAGGCTGCCTAACACTCAGGGAAAGTCCCACGTCTTATAGAGCTGTCCAGGACACTTACACCTTACATGTAATACAATGTATAGGCCCAACACTGTATATGCGCTAAGGCTGCCTAACACTCAGGGAAAGTCCCACGTCTTATAGAGCTGTCCAGGACACTTACACCTTACATGTAATACAATGTATAGGCCCAACACTGTATATGCGCTAAGGCTGCCTAACATTCAGGGAAAGTCCCACGTCTTATAGAGCTGTCCAGGACACTTACACCTTACATGTAATACAATGTATAGGCCCAACACTGTATATGCGCTAAGGCTGCCTAACACTCAGGGAAAGTCCCATGTCTTATAGAGCTGTCCAGGACACTTACACCTTACATGTAATACAATGTATAGGGCCAACACTGTATATGTGCCAAGGCTGCCTAACATTCAGGGAAAGTCCCACGTCTTACAGAGCTGTCCAGGACACTTACACCTTACATGTAATACCATGTATAGGCCCAACACTGTATATGCGCTAAGGCTGCCTAACACTCAGGGAAAGTCCCACGTCTTATAGAGCTGTCCAGGACACTTACACCTTACATGTAATACAATGTATAGGCCCAACACTGTATATGCGCTAAGGCTGCCTAACACTCAGGGAAAGTCCCATGTCTTATAGAGCTGTCCATGACACTTACACCTTACATGTAATACAATGTATAGGCCCAACACTATATATGCGCTAAGGCTGCCTAACATTCAGGGAAAGTCCCACGTCTTATAGAGCTGTCCAGGACACTTACACCTTACATGTAATACAATGTATAGGGCCAACACTGTATATGAGCTAAGGCTGCCTAACACTCAGGGAAAGTCCCATGTCTTATAGTCTGTCCAGGACACTTATACCTTACATGTAATACAATGTATAGGCCCAACACTGTATATGCGCTAAGGCTGCCTAACATTCAGGGAAAGTCCCATGTCTTATAGAGCTGTCCAGGACACTTACACCTTACATGTAATACAATGTATAGGCCCAACACTGTATATGCGCTAAGGCTGCCTAACACTCAGGGAAAGTCCCATGTCTTATAGAGCTGTCCAGGACACTTACACCTTACATGTAATACAATGTATAGGCCCAACACTGTATATGAGCTAAGGCTGCCTAACACTCAGGGAAAGTCCCACGTCTTATAGAGCTGTCCAGGACACTTACACCTTACATGTAATACCATGTATAGGCCCAACACTGTATATGCTCTAAGGCTGCCTAACATTCTGGGAAAGTCCCACGTCTTATAGAGCGGTCCAGGACACTTACACCTTACATGTAATACAATGTATAGGCCCAACACTGTATATGCACTAAGGCTGCCTAACACTCAGGGAAAGTCCCACGTCTTATAGAGCTGTCCAGGACACTTACACCTTACATGTAATACAATGTATAGGCCCAACACTGTATATGCGCTAAGCCTGCCTAACACTCAGGGAAAGTCCCACGTCTTACAGAGCTGTCCAGGACACTTACACCATACATGTAATACAATGTATAGGGCCAACACTGTATATGCGCTAAGGCTGCCTAACATTCAGGGAAAGTCCCACGTCTTATAGAGCTGTCCAGGACACTTACACCCTACATGTAATACAATGTATAGGGCCAACACTGTATATGCGCTAAGGCTGCCTAACACTCAGGGAAAGTCCCACGTCTTATAGAGCTGTCCAGGACACTTACACCTTACATGTAATACAATGTATAAGCCCAACACTGTATATGCGCTAAGGCTACCTAACATTCAGGGAAAGTCCCACGTCTTATAGAGCTGTCCAGGACACTTACACCCTACATGTAATACAATGTATAGGCCCAACACTGTATATGCGCTAAGGCTGCCTAACATTCAGGGAAAGTCCCACGTCTTACAGAGCTGTCCAGGACACTTACACCTTACATGTAATACAATGTATAGGCCCAACACTGTATATGCGCTAAGGCTGCCTAACACTCAGGGAAAGTCCCACGTCTTATAGAGCTGTCCAGGACACTTAAACCTTACATGTAATACAATGTATAGGCCCAACACTGTATATGCGCTAAGGCTGCCTAACACTCAGGGAAAGTCCCACGTCTTATAGAGCTGTCCAGGACACTTACACCTTACATGTAATACAATGTATAGGCCCAACACTGTATATGCTCTAAGGCTGCCTAACACTCAGGGAAAGTCCCACGTCTTATAGAGCTGTCCAGGACACTTACACCTTACATGTAATACAATGTATAGGCCCAACACTGTATATGCTCTAAGGCTGCCTAACACTCAGGGAAAGTCCCACGTCTTATAGAGCTGTCCAGGACACTTACACCTTACATGTAATACAATGTATAGGCCCAACACTGTATATGCGCTAAGGCTGCCTAACATTCAGGGAAAGTCCCATGTCTTATAGTCTGTCCAGGACACTTATACCTTACATGTAATACAATGTATAGGCCCAACACTGTATATGCGCTAAGGCTGCCTAACATTCAGGGAAAGTCCCATGTCTTATAGAGCTGTCCAGGACACTTACACCTTACATGTAATACAATGTATAGGCCCAACACTGTATATGCGCTAAGGCTGCCTAACATTCAGGGAAAGTCCCATGTCTTATAGAGCTGTCCAGGACACTTACACCTTACATGTAATACAATGTATAGGCCCAACACTGTATATGAGCTAAGGCTGCCTAACACTCAGGGAAAGTCCCACGTCTTACAGAGCTGTCCAGGACACTTACACCTTACATGTAATACAATGTATAGGGCCAACACTGTATATGCGCTAAGCCTGCCTAACATTCAGGGAAAGTCCCATGTCTTATAGAGCTGTCCAGGACACTTACACCTTACATGTAATACAATGTATAAGCCCAACACTGTATATGCGCTAAGGCTACCTAACATTCAGGGAAAGTCCCACGTCTTATAGAGCTGTCCAGGACACTTACACCTTACATGTAATACAATGTATAAGCCCAACACTGTATATGCGCTAAGGCTACCTAACATTCAGGGAAAGTCCCACGTCTTATAGAGCTGTCCAGGACACTTACACCCTACATGTAATACAATGTATAGGCCCAACACTGTATATGCGCTAAGGCTGCCTAACATTCAGGGAAAGTCCCACGTCTTATAGAGCTGTCCAGGACACTTACACCCTACATGTAATACAATGTATAGGCCCAACACTGTATATGCGCTAAGGCTGCCTAACATTCAGGGAAAGTCCCACGTCTTACAGAGCTGTCCAGGACACTTACACCTTACATGTAATACAATGTATAAGCCCAACACTGTATATGCGCTAAGGCTGCCTAACACTCAGGGAAAGTCCCACGTCTTATAGAGCTGTCCAGGACACTTACACCTTACATGTAATACAATGTATAAGCCCAACACTGTATATGCGCTAAGGCTACCTAACATTCAGGGAAAGTCCCACGTCTTATAGAGCTGTCCAGGACACTTACACCCTACATGTAATACAATGTATAGGCCCAACACTGTATATGCGCTAAGGCTGCCTAACATTCAGGGAAAGTCCCATGTCTTATAGTCTGTCCAGGACACTTATACCTTACATGTAATACAATGTATAGGCCCAACACTGTATATGCGCTAAGGCTGCCTAACATTCAGGGAAAGTCCCATGTCTTATAGAGCTGTCCAGGACACTTACACCTTACATGTAATACAATGTATAGGCCCAACACTGTATATGCGCTAAGGCTGCCTAACATTCAGGGAAAGTCCCATGTCTTATAGAGCTGTCCAGGACACTTACACCTTACATGTAATACAATGTATAGGCCCAACACTGTATATGAGCTAAGGCTGCCTAACACTCAGGGAAAGTCCCACGTCTTACAGAGCTGTCCAGGACACTTACACCTTACATGTAATACAATGTATAGGGCCAACACTGTATATGCGCTAAGCCTGCCTAACATTCAGGGAAAGTCCCATGTCTTATAGAGCTGTCCAGGACACTTACACCTTACATGTAATACAATGTATAAGCCCAACACTGTATATGCGCTAAGGCTACCTAACATTCAGGGAAAGTCCCACGTCTTATAGAGCTGTCCAGGACACTTACACCTTACATGTAATACAATGTATAAGCCCAACACTGTATATGCGCTAAGGCTACCTAACATTCAGGGAAAGTCCCACGTCTTATAGAGCTGTCCAGGACACTTACACCCTACATGTAATACAATGTATAGGCCCAACACTGTATATGCGCTAAGGCTGCCTAACATTCAGGGAAAGTCCCACGTCTTATAGAGCTGTCCAGGACACTTACACCCTACATGTAATACAATGTATAGGCCCAACACTGTATATGCGCTAAGGCTGCCTAACATTCAGGGAAAGTCCCACGTCTTACAGAGCTGTCCAGGACACTTACACCTTACATGTAATACAATGTATAAGCCCAACACTGTATATGCGCTAAGGCTGCCTAACACTCAGGGAAAGTCCCACGTCTTATAGAGCTGTCCAGGACACTTACACCTTACATGTAATACAATGTATAAGCCCAACACTGTATATGCGCTAAGGCTACCTAACATTCAGGGAAAGTCCCACGTCTTATAGAGCTGTCCAGGACACTTACACCCTACATGTAATACAATGTATAGGCCCAACACTGTATATGCGCTAAGGCTGCCTAACATTCAGGGAAAGTCCCACGTCTTACAGAGCTGTCCAGGACACTTACACCTTACATGTAATACAATGTATAGGCCCAACACTGTATATGCGCTAAGGCTGCCTAACACTCAGGGAAAGTCCCACGTCTTATAGAGCTGTCCAGGACACTTAAACCTTACATGTAATACAATGTATAGGCCCAACACTGTATATGCGCTAAGGCTGCCTAACACTCAGGGAAAGTCCCACGTCTTATAGAGCTGTCCAGGACACTTACACCTTACATGTAATACAATGTATAGGCCCAACACTGTATATGCTCTAAGGCTGCCTAACACTCAGGGAAAGTCCCACGTCTTATAGAGCTGTCCAGGACACTTACACCTTACATGTAATACAATGTATAGGCCCAACACTGTATATGCGCTAAGGCTGCCTAACATTCAGGGAAAGTCCCATGTCTTATAGTCTGTCCAGGACACTTACACCTTACATGTAATACAATGTATAGGCCCAACACTGTATATGCGCTAAGGCTGCCTAACATTCAGGGAAAGTCCCACGTCTTATAGAGCTGTCCAGGACACTTACACCCTACATGTAATACAATGTATAGGGCCAACACTGTATATGCGCTAAGGCTGCCTAACACTCAGGGAAAGTCCCATGTCTTATAGAGCTGTCCAGGACACTTACACCTTACATGTAATACAATGTATAGGCCCAACACTGTATATGAGCTAAGGCTGCCTAACACTCAGGGAAAGTCCCACGTCTTACAGAGCTGTCCAGGACACTTACACCTTACATGTAATACAATGTATAGGCCCAACACTGTATATGCGCTAAGCCTGCCTAACATTCAGGGAAAGTCCCATGTCTTATAGAGCTGTCCAGGACACTTACACCTTACATGTAATACAATGTATAGGCCCAACACTGTATATGCGCTAAGGCTGCCTAACACTCAGGGAAAGTCCCATGTCTTACAGAGCTGTCCAGGACACTTACACCTTACATGTAATACAATGTATAGGCCCAACACTGTATATGCGCTAAGCCTACCTAACATTCAGGGAAAGTCCCACGTCTTATAGAGCTGTCCAGGACACTTACACCTTACATGTAATACAATGTATAGGCCCAACACTGTATATGCGCTAAGCCTGCCTAACATTCAGGGAAAGTCCCATGTCTTATAGAGCTGTCCAGGACACTTACACCTTACATGTAATACAATGTATAGGCCCAACACTGTATATGCGCTAAGCCTACCTAACATTCAGGGAAAGTCCCACGTCTTACAGAGCTGTCCAGGACACTTACACCTTACATGTAATACAATGTATAGGGCCAACACTATATGCGCTAAGGCTGCCTAACATTCAGGGAAAGTCCCATGTCTTATAGAGCTGTCCAGGACACTTACACCTTACATGTAATACAATGTATAGGCCCAACACTGTATATGCGCTAAGGCTGCCTAACATTCAGGGAAAGTCCCATGTGTTATAGAGCTGTCCAGGACACTTACACCTTACATGTAATACAATGTATAGGCCCAACACTGTATATGCGCTAAGGCTGCCTAACACTCAGGGAAAGTCCCATGTCTTATAGTCTGTCCAGGACACTTATACCTTACATGTAATACAATGTATAGGCCCAACACTGTATAAGCGCTAAGGCTGCCTAACATTCAGGGAAAGTCCCACGTCTTATAGAGCTGTCCAGGACACTTACACCTTACATGTAATACAATGTATAGGGCCAACACTGTATATGCGCTAAGCCTGCCTAACATTCAGGGAAAGTCCCACGTCTTATAGAGCTGTCCAGGACACTTACACCTTACATGTAATATAATGTATAGGCCCAACAATGTATATGCGCTAAGGCTGCCTAACACTCAGGGAAAGTCCCACGTCTTATAGAGCTGTCCAGGACACTTACACCTTACATGTAATACAATGTATAGGCCCAACACTGTATATGCGCTAAGGCTGCCTAACACTCAGGGAAAGTCCCACGTCTTATAGAGCTGTCCAGGACACTTACACCTTACATGTAATACAATGTATAGGCCCAACACTGTATATGAGCTAAGGCTGCCTAACATTCAGGGAAAGTCCCACGTCTCATAGAGCTGTCCAGGACACTTACACCTTACATGTAATACAATGTATAGGCCCAACACTGTATATGCGCTAAGCCTGCCTAACATTCAGGGAAAGTCCCACGTCTTATAGAGCTGTCCAGGACACTTACACCTTACATGTAATACAATGTATAGGCCCAACACTGTATATGCGCTAAGCCTGCCTAACATTCAGGGAAAGTCCCACGTCTTATAGAGCTGTCCAGGACACTTACACCTTACATGTAATACAATGTATAGGCCCAACTCTGTATATGCGCTAAGCCTGCCTAACACTCAGGGAAAGTCCCACGTCTTATAGAGCTGTCCAGGACACTTACACCTTACATGTAATTCAATGTATAGGCCCAACACTGTATATGCGCTAAGCCTGCCTAACATTCAGGGAAAGTCCCACGTCTTATAGAGCTGTCCAGGACACTTACACCTTACATGTAATTCAATGTATAGGCCCAACACTGTATATGCGCTAAGGCTGCCTAACACTCAGGGAAAGTCCCACGTCTTATAGAGCTGTCCAGGACACTTACACCCTACATGTAATACAATGTATAGGCCCAACACTGTATATGCGCTAAGGCTGCCTAACATTCAGGGAAAGTCCCACGTCTTATAGAACTGTCCAGGACACTTACACCTTACATGTAATACAATGTATAGGCCCAACACTGTATATGCGCTAAGGCTGCCTAACACTCAGGGAAAGTCCCACGTCTTATAGAGCTGTCCAGGACACTTACACCTTACATGTAATACAATGTATAGGCCCAACACTGTATATGCGCTAAGGCTGCCTAACATTCAGGGAAAGTCCTATGTCTTATAGAGCTGTCCAGGACACTTACACCTTACATGTAATACAATGTATAGGCCCAACACTGTATATGCGCTAAGGCTGCCTAACATTCAGGGAAAGTCCCACGTCTTATAGAGCTGTCCAGGACACTTACACCTTACATGTAATACAATGTATAGGCCCAACACTGTATATGCGCTAAGGCTGCCTAACACTCAGGGAAAGTCCCACGTCTTATAGAGCTGTCCAGGACACTTACACCTTACATGTAATACAATGTATAGGCCCAACACTGTATATGCGCTAAGGCTGCCTAACACTCAGGGAAAGTCCCACGTCTTATAGAGCTGTCCAGGACACTTACACCTTACATGTAATACAATGTATAGGCCCAACACTGTATATGCGCTAAGGCTGCCTAACACTCAGGGAAAGTCCCACGTCTTATAGAGCTGTCCAGGACACTTACACCTTACATGTAATACAATGTATAGGCCCAACACTGTATATGCTCTAAGGCTGCCTAACACTCAGGGAAAGTCCCATGTCTTATAGAGCTGTCCAGGACACTTACACCTTACATGTAATACAATGTATAGGGCCAACACTGTATATGCGCTAAGGCTGCCTAACACTCAGGGAAAGTCCCATGTCTTACAGAGCTGTCCAGGACACTTACACCTTACATGTAATACAATGTATAGGCCCAACACTGTACATGAGCTAAGGCTGCCTAACATTCAGGGAAAGTCCCACGTCTTATAGAGCTGTCCAGGACACTTACACCTTACATGTAATATAATGTATAGGCCCAACACTGTATATGCGCTAAGCCTGCCTAACATTCAGGGAAAGTCCCACGTCTTATAGAGCTGACCAGGACACTTACACCTTACATGTAATACAATGTATAGGGCCAACACTGTATATGCGCCAAGGCTGCCTAACACTCAGGGAAAGTCCCACGTCTTACAGAGCTGTCCAGGACACTTACACCTTACATGTAATACAATGTATAGGCCCAACACTGTATATGCGCTAAGGCTGCCTAACATTCAGGGAAAGTCCCACGTCTTATAGAGCTGTCCAGGACACTTACACCTTACATGTAATACAATGTATAGGCCCAACACTGTATATGCGCTAAGTCTGCCTAACACTCAGGGAAAGTCCCATGTCTTATAGAGCTGTCCAGGACACTTACACCTTACATGTAATACAATGTATAGGCCCAACACGGAAACACAGAGCATACAAGGAGCATAAATGCGCTAATAACCACATAGTCAGCATAATACATTAGCTGTAACAGGCAAGGTGCAGAATAAGCGTAAAATGGATCGCGAAGTTTGGCATTGAATTACAAATGAGAATCCTGGTGCGAATTCGCTGTAGAAACGTCTCGCAGGACCCAATTCGCTCTGAAATGAAGTGAATGATTAGAAGGGCCCATGCACACGGCACCGGTGGTTGAGGCGAGCATGTGCACCTGGCATGTACTGCGCATGCGTCGTTTAGAGGAGGCGGTGCCTGGAGAGGGGCGGTGCGGTCCTCAGCGGCACCTCAGCACCTGGGTTGTAATTAAGCGTCTAATAAACACCAGCAATAGCATCTCTCAGTAATAATCATGCCAGCAGCAGTGGTGCCCAGTAATAATCATGCCAGCAGCAGCAGTGGTGCCCAGTAATAATCATGCCAGCAGCAGTGGTGCCCAGTAATAATCATGCCAGCAGCAGCAGTGGTGCCCAGTAATAATCATGCCAGCAGCAGCAGTGGTGCCCAGTAATAATCATGCCAGCAGCAGTGGTGCCCAGTAATATGCCAGCAGCAGCAGTGGTGCCCAGTAATAATCATGCCAGCAGCAGCGTGCCCCATAATATGCCAGCAGTAACAACATTGCCGGGCAGAGGGCAGCCAGTCACAGTAATGTCCTGTAATTAGCCACCACTAACAATAAGTGACAGTGAATAACATCTCTAACTAAGGGCCTGATTCAGGTAGGATCGCACAGCTGCGGACGCACGCAACCGGCCGATGTTTGCGTTCTGTGCATGCGATGTTTTCGGTGACGTGCGGGTGTAATGGGAAGTGGGCGGCTTTATACAGCGATGGGCGTCTTGGTATAGTGCTCCCATCGCATTAATTTGCATATTCTTGCAGCGAGCGGGTGCGTGCGATTGCAGATCTGTGCTGAATCAGGCCCTAAATACGCACAATATTGCCAATGCCCATTAAAATGCCTGCAGTAATGGCGATGCCAACTAACACTCCACCACTATCATTACTGACCAATAATATCCTAATAGTAACAGTAACGCCCAATAAAAGCAGCAACCGGTAATAGTAGTACTGCCCAGCTATAAGCCAGTGGTATAACAGTGATGCCCAATAATATGCTAATTAGTAACAGTGATGCCCAATAATATGCTAATTAGTAACAGTGATGCCCAATAATATGCTAATTAGTAACAGTGAAGCCCAATAATATGCTAATTAGTAACATTGATGCCTATTAATATGCTAATTAGTAACAACAATGCTCATAATAAATAGTAATGCCCAATAAAACACCAGCAGAACTGAATGTAGGCGCACATCTGCTGCTTGGCTGACACTAGGGAAGAGAAGTGCGTTTAATAATTTAAATTAACATGAGCGCATTGTGGGCCTGATTCAGCAAGGATCGCTATTGCAATCGCAGCTGTGATTACGTACGCAGTTAAACTGTGATAGCATGCTAATTCATTGCGATCGCTATGCCATCACAGCACTACATAGGGACGCCCACACATCCGTAATGTTTAGCAAGACTCCAAAACCATCGGTAACATCGGTACCATCGCAGCCTCACACACACTTACACAGGCTCTGACCTTACTCAGGGATTGCTAACCTCAGCGCACGTTATCAGGCCTCAGGCTGCGTACGGCATCACAGTGGCTAATTTATGCACGTCCCTGTAACGGCGTTCAGACATACTGGCACGCCTGCCTTTCCTCAACCACCTCCTGTCACAACCCACACACTGTACTTCCTGTCAATCACTCTGCAAAAGGTCTGTGTAATCACTCCCGATCGCATTGGCCGTACGATTGTGTGCGTATTTGCAACTGCGATCCAAGCTGAATCAGGCCCTCTGTCAAGGTATGGAACATTTCACATATATACTTACTACATACATACATATATACTTACTTACTACATACATACATACATACATACATACTTACTACATACATACATACTTACTTACTACATACATACATATATACTTACTTACTACATACATAGATACTTACCACATACATACATACTTACTACATACATACATATATACTTACTACAAACATACATACATACTACATACATACATACATATATACTTACTTACTACATACATACATACATACTTACTACATACATACATATATACTTACTACAAACATACATACATACTACATACATACATACATATATACTTACTTACTACATACATACATATATACTTACTACATACATACATATATACTTACTTACTACATACATACATATATACTTACTACATACATACATACATATATACTTACTTACTACATACATATATACTTACTACATACATACATATATACTTACTTACTACATACATACATATATACTTACTACATACATACATACATATATACTTACTACATACATACATACATACATACATATATACTTACTACATACATACATATATACTTACTTACTACATACATATATACTTACTACATACATACATATATACTTACTACATACATACATACTTACTACATACATACATACATATATACTTACTTCATACATACATACTTACTACATACATCATACTTACTACATACATATATACTTACTACATACATACATACTTACTACATACATGCATATATACTTACTTACTACATACATACATATATACTTACTACATACATATATACTTACTACATACATATATACTTACTTCATTCATACATATATACTTACTACATACATACATACTTACTACATACATATATACTTACTTCATACATACATACGTACATACATATATACTTACTACATACATACATACTTACTTCATACATATATACATAAATACTTACTTCATACATACATACTTACTTCATACATATATACATACATATATACTTACTACATACATACATACTTACTTACTACATACATACATACATACTTACTTCATACATACATACTTACTACATACATATATACTTACTTCATACATACATACGTACATACATATATACTTACTACATACATACATACTTACTTCATACATATATACATACATACTTACTTCATACATACATACTTACTTCATACATATATACATACATATATACATACATATATACATACATACTTACTTCATACATACATACTTACTTCATACATATATACATACATATATACATACATATATACATACATACTTACTTCATACATACATACTTACTTCATACATATATACATACATATATACTTGCTACAATATTATAGATTTATTTGCTATTTTATAAGAAGACAATTGTAGTTTAGTGTATATAGTCCTAGGCTGTGTTATATTATGTGTTATTGCTCATTGTGTACGTTGTGATGGGAAGCTCTCAGCACCCTCTCATTAAGGCTTCCAGGCTGCATTATGTACATAACGTGCTGTGAACGAAACAATCCTGGGAGTCATCTGATGACAAAAGGCAGCGAGCTCATATACACAGCAGCGAGCTCATATACACAGCAGCGAGCTCATATACACAGCAGCGAGCTCATATACACAGCAGCGAGCTCATATACACAGCAGGGAGCTCATATACACAGCAGCGAGCTCATATACACAGCAGCCAGCTCATATACACAGCAGGGAGCTCATATACACAGCAGGGAGCTCATATACACAGCTGCGAGCTCATATACACAGCTGCAAGCTCATATACACAGCTGCAAGCTCATATACACAGCAGGGAGCTCATATACACAGCAGCGAGCTCATATACACAGCAGCCAGCTCATATACACAGCAGCGAGCTCATATACACAGCAGCGAGCTCATATACCCAGCTGCGAGCTCATATACACAGCAGCGAGCTCATATACACAGCAGGGAGCTCATATACACAGCAGCGAGCTCATATACACAGCTGCGAGCTCATATACACAGCAGCCAGCTCATATACACAGCTGCGAGCTCATATACATAGCAGGGAGCTCATATACCCAGCAGCCAGCTCATATACACAGCAGCCAGCTCATATACACAGCTGCCAGCTCATATACACAGCAGCCAGCTCATATACACAGCAGGGAGCTCATATACACAGCAGGGAGGTCATATACACAGCAGCGAGCTCATATACACAGCAGGGAGCTCATATACACAGCAGGGAGCTCATATACACAGCAGCCAGCTCATATACACAGCAGGGAGCTCATATACACAGCAGGGAGCTCATATACACAGTAGCCAGCTCATATACACAGCAGCCAGCTCATATACACAGCAGGGAGCTCATATACACAGCAGGGAGCTCATATACACAGCAGGGAGCTCATATACACAGCAGCCAGCTCATATACACAGCAGCCAGCTCATATACACAGCTGCGAGCTCATATACACAGCAGGGAGCTCATATACACAGCAGCCAGCTCATATACACAGCTGCCAGCTCATATACACAGCAGGGAGCTCATATACAGAGCAGGGAGCTCATATACACAGCAGCGAGCTCATATACACAGCAGCGAGCTCATATACACACAGCTGCGAGCTCATATACACAGCAGCGAGCTCATATACACAGCAGGGAGCTCATATACACAGCAGGGAGCTCATATACACAGCAGCGAGCTCATATACACAGCTGCGAGATCATATACACGGCAGCCAGCTCATATACACGGCAGCCAGCTCATATACACAGCAGCGAGCTCATATACACGGCAGCGAGCTCATATGCACAGCAGCCAGCTCATATACACGGCAGCGAGATCATATACACGGCAGCGAGATCATATACACGGCAGCCAGCTCATATACACGGCAGCAAGCTCATATACACGGCAGCTAGCTCATATACACAGCATCTATACACGGCTGCGAGCTCATATACACAGCAGCTAGCTCATATACACAGCAGCCAGCTCATATACACAGCAGCCAGCTCATATACACAGCTGCGAGCTCATATACACAGCAATGAGCTCATATACACAGCTGCGAGATCATATACACAGCTGCAAACTCATATACACAGCAGCCAGCTCATATACACAGCAGCCAGCTCATATACACAGCAGCCAGCTCATATACACAGCAACGAGCTCATATACACAGCAGCCAGCTCATATACACAGCAACGAGCTCATATACACAGCAGCCAGCTCATATACACAGCTGCGAGCTCATATACACAGCAGCGAGATCATATACACAGCTGCGAGCTCATATACACAGCAGCGAGCTCATATACACAGCAGCCAGCTCATCTACACAGCTGCGAGCTCATCTACACAGCTGCGAGCTCATCTACACAGCTGCGAGCTCATCTACACAGCAGCGAGCTCATATACACAGCAGCCAGCTCATATACACAGCAGCGAGATCATATACACAGCTGCGAGCTCATCTACACAGCTGCGAGCTCATCTACACAGCAGCGAGCTAACATACACAGCAGCCAGCTCATATACACAGCAGCGAGATCATCTACACAGCAGCGAACTCATATACACAGCTGCGAGCACATATACACAGCTGCGAGATCATATACACAGCTGCGAGCTCATATACACAGCAGCGAACTCATGTACCCAGCAGCGAGCTCATGTACCCAGCAGCCAGCTCATATACCCAGCAGCCAGCTCATATACCCAGCAGCCAGCTCATATACCCAGCTGCGAGCTCATATACACAGCTGCGAGCTCATATACACAGCACCGAGTACATATACACAGCCGTGAGCTCATATACACAGCGGTGAGCTCATATACACAGCACTGAGCTCATATACACAGCTACAAGGTCATATACACAGCTGTGAGCTCATATACACACCCACGAGCTCATATACACAGCTGCGAGCTCATATACACAGCTGCAAGCTCATATACACAGCTACGAGCTCATATACACAGCTACGAGATCATATAGCCAGCTGCAACCTCATATACATAGCAGCGAGCTCATATACGCAGCTGCAAGCTAATATACACAGCAGCGAGCTCATATACACAGCTGTGAGCTCATATACACAGCTGCAAGCTCATATACACAGCTACGAGCTCATATACACAGCTACGAGATCATATAGCCAGCTGCGACCTCATATACATAGCAGCGAGCTCATATACGCAGCTGCAAGCTCATATACACAGCAGCGAGCTCATATACACAGCTGTGAGCTCATATACACAGCAGCGAGCTCATATACCCAGCTGCGAGCTCATATACACTGCTGCGAGCTCAAAAACACAGCGGTGATCTCATATACACAGAAACAAGCTCATATACACAGCAGCAAGCTCATATACACAGCAGCCAGCTCATATACACAGCTAGTGTAAGTATTAGCATCTATAGTGTGTGGTGTCGCAACAACTCTCAACCCCCCACAGATTAGGATGAATGTCCTGAGCGTGGAATAGTGGGATGGTGTGATGGTGGGATGGTGTGATGGTGTGATGCTGGGATATTGTGATGGTGGAATAGTGTGATGGTGTGATGGTGGAATGGTGTGATGGTGGGATGGTGTGATGGTGGAATAGTGTGATGGTGGAATAGTGTGATGGTGGAATAGTGTGATGGTGTGATGGTGGAATAGTGTGATGGTGGGATGGTGGAATAGTGTGATGGTGTGATGGTGGGATGGTGTGATGGTGGAATAGTGTGATGGTGGGATGGTGGAATGGTGTGATGGTGGGGTGGTGGGATGGTGGAATAGTGTGATGGTGGAATAGTGTGATGCTGTGATGGTGGAATAGTGTGATGGTGGGATGGTGTGATGGTGGAATGGTGTGATGGTGTGATGGTGGAATAGTGTGATGGTGGGATGGTGTGATGGTGGAATAGTGTGATGGTGGGATGGTGTGATGGTGTGATGGTGGAATAGTGTGATGGTGGGATGGTGTGATGGTGGAATAGTGTGATGGTGGAATGGTGTGATGGTGGAATAGTGTGATGGTGGGATGGTGTGATGGTGGGATGGTGTGATGGTGTGATGGTGGAATAATGTGATGGTGTGATGGTGGAATAGTGTGATGGTGGGATGGTGTGATGGTAGAATGGTGGGATGGTGTGATGGTGGAATGGTGGGATGGTGTGATGGTGGAATGGTGGGATGGTGTCCCTAAAGAGGAGCCGGCAGGAGTTATGGACTTACAGTGATGGATAAGATTTGTTCTTGATGCATTGAACGGAGTTTAGATGGAACATATCACAGACACACGTAATCCCAACATTGACTATCACATTATTATTATTATTATCATTTATTTATATGGTGCCACAAGTGTTCCGCAGCGCCTTACATAGTACATACAACTAATAGGTTGAGATTACAGTGACTTACACTACAGTACAGTACAATACAATACAATACAATACAGGACATGGATAATATACATTGCTACATTCGCGACCATAACACCCAGATAAGCAACAATGCAAAGCAGCCAAGTGTTCGGTGCCCTGGTAGAGAGTAAGAAGTAGATGAAGGTAAAGTAAGGAGAAGCACAAGAGGGTAGAGGGCCCTGCTCATTCTAAAGGGGAGGGACAGACAAACCGGTGTAACATACATTACCGGTAACCTCTAAACCAATGGAGGAATTAGCATTATAATCAATAATTCCTACATTGTTTCCCTTGTGAGTGGTGAGGCCAAATCTAATAATGTTACATTAGGAAGAGGGGAGGGGGGGCGGTTGATAATAAAGTATTACCCCACGTGGTATGTGTACTGTAGTTATTGTAATATTTTCTATACAGTGGGACTATAGGTTCCAGTGGGCTCTTAATGTCCGGGCATGCTGACACTTGTGGTTCTCAGGCAGGGCAAGCTTGCTGGGAACTGTAGTTCCATTGAAAAGAATAATATTAACTATCTTTTACACATTACTCCCACACCCACCATCACCGGGGGTGCAGGGAAGGACCCTGGGCTGTTGGTAGTTCTGAGGACCAGTTTGGGGCTGGTTAATGTGATGGCAGGTAGACCCCACGCTGCGTCCCCCTGAATAAATCTCCAAATTGCAAACTAGATGGCAAATTGCAGGAAAACACGAAATCAACCAAAATCGACCTTTAGTAAATTTATCCCCGGGACTAAAAGATTACTCAGCTGTCCGTCCGAGGTCTGTTTGGCGAGTTGGGCCCTTAGCTCCATTCTATTAGCGATCCCTGCCGTACAGTGAAGGGAAAGATGAATTGGGGTGTTCCTTACATACAGTATGAATAAAAGTGAAATAAGTCTTTAATGCTATTGAACATAATGAGATACAATGACTGAAGGTCTGGTGCTGATTTCAGTGTGACCGCTGGGCATTACCGGGGGTGCTGTATCGCTCCCAAGACCAGCGCAGGAGGCTCAATCTTATAGAGACTTGTCACATGACTAGTCTTGTACCAATCACAATGCGAGAAACAGCCTCTATCATTATAAAAGTGCATTCACCTGCCTATAGACAAAGGCTCACGTTAGTAAGGAAGAAACACTATGGGCCTGATTCAGAGCCGGACGCTATTTGCGGACGGTCGTTCAGGAAAAGGGGTGGCTATTCAAATGAACCGTTCACTCTTTGCGGTCTGTTCACGCCTCCATGTCTGAACGAGCGAACAAATCTTGCGGTCGTTTTTTGGATAACTACGCCCCCTGGCCGCTCGCATCCTACGTCATGTCCGCTATTTATTAGATTAATCGAGTACATCGACCAGGGTATGAACTGCTCGCTATTCTTGTGGTTGGTTTTTTCCTAGCACAATCTTGCGAGCAGTTCTGACTATAAAATAACCCAGTGACGTGGTCAATGACGCTGCTGTATTAATTATACACTCCCATAAAACGCCCGTTTTGACCTTTAAGCACGCCTGCGTTCGGGTCTCCACTCCCCATTTTCAAGCACCTTCCCCCGTTACCACCCACATACGCCTCCTCCTGTCACTCAAAATAGCAGGCATTCACTATTTAGCGAACAAACGATTTTCGGCCGCACTGACTGGTTCGCGCATGCGTATTACGATCCGTACGCATGCGCAGTTGTGCAAACATCGCTCGGAACGAACGAGCGCCCGCTTACGAGCGGCTCTGAATCAGGCCCAATGTACCTATAATAATCTCCACTTTCTGAGTAACAGGAATTTTCCTTATTACAGACCTTCACAATGCAGCAGCTGTTGCTATAAAGACGGCGAGTTGTCCTTTATTAGCCTGTGATTGGAAACAATGGCCCTGATTCAGACCCGCTCGCGAGCGGCTGTCCGCTCGCAAGTGGGTCGATATTCTGCACTGAGCATGCGCACGACGGAGGGAGCTCCGTCGTGCGCATGCGCCAGATGCGATGAGCGAAGTCCTTCGCTCGTTGTGTCTGATCAAAGGGGGCGTGCTGTCGATGTTGATTGACAGCACGCCCCCTTTGGTGGGCGTGCCAGGGGCGTGCCTCCCTGACGGGGGCGTTCCCACGGGAACGCCTACCGTCAGAAGCCGGCCCACTGACATCACTAGTGATGTCAGTGGGAGTGATTTTGGCTCTGATAGAGCCAAAATCACTCCGGGCCTTGCGGTTGAAAACCTCAACCGCAGGCTCCGGCTCGCAGTTTCGATGGTCGCGATGGTCACGACCATCGCGGCCATCAAACTGCACGCTCGTATAGGCTGTGGGTGGTGACCCACAGCTATACGAGCGTCCAGGAGGACGCTCCATTTTTATGGAGGGCGGCCCTCATTCAGAGCGTGCGCTCTGCTCAGAGCGTATGGCTCTGAATGAGGGCCAATGTGTCACAGACGTCTGTCAGTCCCTGAGTAACTAGTAGCGGTACCGTGTCACAGCCGTGTACTATTATCCATGCTACGCCTAAGCACTGGCGTGTCTAACCAAGGCACACAGGCCTGCCAGTCTATGGGGCTCTGTGAATACACCTTGACTTGTAGACCCTGAACCCAGAGTGATGCAGCCAGGCAGGGGGACATCAAACTGATCTGTTCTAACAGCCGCCCCTTCTGTGACATACTGTACCTGCTCGCACCGCTACACACATCTTAGTTATGTTATTGGTTATGTCAGGTGTATTAGTTAGCTCATTAACACACAGCCTTATATATATATATATATATATATATATATATATAGACTATGGATGATTTCAGCGCCAAGCAGGTTCCTGTACTCCCATGGACTTTGGACCTGATTCAGACCCGCTCGCTAAGCCGCGATCGCTCGCTCTGAGCGATTTTCTCCCATCTGCGCATGTGTATAATTCGCAGTGCGCGTGCGCAAGCCATTCGTTGCTGTCTGATTTTGGTTGCTCGTGAGCCACCATCAGATCGCTGCTTTGAGTGACAGATAGCGCCGTTTGTGGGTGGTAACAGGGGAAGGTGCTTGCAAACGGGGGAGTGGATGTGCGAACGCAGGGGTGTCAGGCCGCCGAAACGGTGTTTAAAGGGCGTGCATAACTAGCAAAGTAGCGTCATTGTACACGTCACCTGCATGTATTTCAGCCAGCGCTGATCGCTGTGCTTGCAGCAGGCTATGGCAATCCCAAGGGTTGCGAGCAGCTCCGATGGCTCACGATGGTCTCGATTAGTCCTTCATTTGCTGGAGATGATGTGTGTTGCGAGAGGCAAGCGGCCGTCTTCAGACATTTGCGAGCGCACTTTGCCATGGCTCACTAAAACATAGTGGGCGTCCTTACGCAACACGGTGCGAGCGCTTCATTTAAATATCCGGACCCTTTTTGCAAGCGAGCGATCGCATCTTGCGACCGGCTCTGAATCAGGTCCTTTGTTTTTTGGTGGTAGTAGTTATACCCAATTTTAAATAGTAAAACGCACTTCCCAGAATTTGTGGGTGTCAGCTCTATCAACAGGATTGTGGTGGTCGGCAATCCACCAAATAAATTTCAGCCAATATATAGGGATGACAATGAGCGCCTTCCATGCTTAAAAGATAATCTTAGTTGTAAGTAAAATAAATAAATAGGCAATACCTACATAAAGTTTAAAAAATCATTCAATTAAAGAATAACATATACAGGTGTATCCAAATAAAAATTTATATTTAATTAGATAAAAGACAATACATAAGAACAATTCATTTGATAAAAAACTATAATATACAGAAAAAAATCTAAGCAAATGGATGAAAAATTTGGAACATAGGATGAGGATCAAAGTGCTTATCTGAAAAGGATGTTCAAAAGTTCATGAAGGTAAGTGGCTAGCGGTTCCCAACATGTTCTGTCTGCTTCAGGACTTTGGGCCTGATTCAGACCCACTCGCGAGCGGCTGTCCGCTCGCAAGTGGGTCGATGTTATGGACTGAGCATGCGCACGACGGAGGGAGCTCCGTCGTGCGCATGCGCCAGACGCGACGAGCGAAGGAAAGTCCTTCGCTCGTTGTGTCCGATCAAAGGGGGCGTGCTGTCAATGTTGATTGACAGCACGCCCCCTTTGGTGGGCGTGCCGGGGGCGTGCCTCCCTGACGGGGGCGTTCCCACGGGAACGCCTCCCGTCAGAAGCCGGCCCACTGACATCACTAGTGATGTCAGTGGGAGTGATTTTGGCTCTGATAGAGCCAAAATCACTCCGGAGCTTGCGGTTGAAAACCTCAACCGCAGGCTCCGGCTCGCAAATTCGATGGTCGCGATGGTCCACAATGCACGCTCGTATAGCCTGTGGGTGGTGACCCACAGCTATACGAGCGTCCAGGAGGACGCTCCATGAAAATGGAGCCCGGCCCTCATTCAGAGCGTGCGCTCTGCTCAGAGCGTACGGCTCTGAATGAGGGCCTTTATCCCTTTGATGAAGGAGGGTCGTTATCTATCAGGCGTAACAAATACCACGATGTGAACGAAAAGCATTGGATGGGCAACCGTTGAGATTGTAACAGGAGTGTAACTTTATAGCTTTCCCAGACGTCAGCATTTATTGACACTTTAAATTCTTTAGCCAGAGAGGCCTCCACCCAATCCATTCTAAACAAATAAAATAATTTTTCCTTGAACAGAGAGAAGGGAGTGATCCCCGTCTGAATCCATACCTGTAGTATAGACTACATAGACTACATATAATTTTGATGCCCAAAAGGAGGTTCTCATCCAACAGCATCTTAGGCACAGCTCGATATCTCAACATTAGCAATGGAGACAGCTTGGAATAGAGATCTCCTTCAGGCGGGCAGCAGCACCCTATCAGCAAGGTAGAGTGGGAGCAGAGAGGCAGGCGGGGATCTGTCTAGTGGGGCCAGGTCTGACAGGTCTCACAGCCAACAGGTTCCCGATACGGCTCCGACACAAGCCTCGCTATGGAGGCTTCGGCCACAGAGGGTCTTAAACATGCTTTCCCTTCTTATGGCATCCCACTCATGAAATCCTTGGTGAGGCGGTACCCTTTGACCCTACCTTTTTCCTGTTTCACCTGTTCCCGCTGCTATTTTCAGGCTAGAAATATCTGAATCACGCAGCAAAAGCAGTTATTCCGATACGCTGGCGATCCTCCTCTCCTCCAACCATTTCAGACTGGCTCTCTAAGATTGACTTCTACATGGACATGGACGATCTGTCACTTTCCATGGCAGATGGTTATGTGACCTTTTCAAATATCTGGTTTCGATGGCTTGATTTTAAGGACTCCGTGTCTTATAAGTTCCGTTCCACCTCTCCCAGCCACTATCTCCCATCTCGAGGTCCTGTTTTCTGGCATCTATGTACTGGTACCGGGACCCTGACACTACTGGTCCTCTGACCCTTCCTGTATCCTATAGTCCCCCCCCCAGGTTTTTTCCTATACCTTCGTCCGTTTAGCCCTTCTCTTTTCCGTCACTCACCCCCCCCCCCCCCACCCTCTAAGCATGTTTTTTTTTTCCTGTTGTATTTCTATCTATTGTCACTGGTTAGCATGTGTATTTGATGACACTTAGGCCAGACAAACGCCTGTTTACTTGTCATGCTATTGACCTCAGTCCAGAGCCTGTTATTCTCAGCTTTTTTCAATATTACCATTATTTTACTTCTTATTGCCGAGTTCTGCTAGTGGGGAGAACTTTTTTACTTTCAATTAAAAAAACATAATCTGCACCAAAATCTGTGAGTCTGGAAGTACCAGAAGTGTGTTATACAGTCACACTTACTCGCGGGTACTTGGATTGACCACTCAATGTTATGATTTATCAAGGGGCCCTTATTCCCGGTCATAGAAGATCACGCTCTAAGGCAGATATTCTCCATTTCAAATTTATGCTCTCATCCTACAGTGCTGCCCTTTCCCCCTCTAAAGAGTCATATTTAAAGAACCTCATCTCCTCCCAGTCCTCAAATCCCCAGCATCTCTTCACCACCCTGAACTCCCTCCTCTGCCCACCCCCTCCTCGTCTCCCCTCCTCGCTCTCTGCCCTTGACTTTGCTACCTACTTTACATCTAAAATTGATTCCATACATCAGGACATTATATCCAACCAGTCCCCCAGTTCTCCATCTCTTCCTTTCCTGGATCACCCCTCCCCATCCATTTTACCGACTCTGACATCCTTCTCCCCTGTATCTGGAGAAGCAGTCATGGCCCTCATCTTGTCCTCCCCCCTTGACTCTATCCCCTGCCGTCTCCTCTGCAACCTCTCTCCTTCTGCCTGCTCCCATCTTGCCCGCCTCCTTAATCTCTCCCTCTCTTCTGGCACTGTCCCTTCTGCATTCAAACATGCCCTTGTCTCCCCCATTCTTAAAAAACCTACCCTTGATCCTAACCCTCTCTCTAACTACCGACCCATCTCTTTCCTCCCTTTTGCCTCCAAAGTCCTTGAGCATATTGTTTACAAGCGCCTTACCTCTTTTCTTTCCTCTCACTCCCTCCTTGACCCTTTTCAGTCTGGCTTCCGTTCTCTCCACTCCGCTGAAACTGCCCTCACGAAAATCAGCATTGACTTCCTTGCTGCCAAATCCAAGGGCCACTACTCTCTTCTCATTCTTCTTGACCTCTCTGCCGCTTTTGACACTGTGGACCACCCTCTCCTACTGCAGATCCTTCACTCCCTTGGTCTACGTGACACTGCCCTCTCCTGGCTGTCCTCCTACCTCTCTGACCGATCCTTCTGTTTCCTCTCATGACTCCTCTTCCCCCCCACAGCCTCTTACAGTAGGTGTTCCCCAAGGTTCTGTTCTTGGACCTCCCATATTCTCCCTCTATATGTCCTCTCTGGATGAACTCATCAGCTCTTTTGACCTCCATTATCATCTATATGCTGATGATACTCAGATCTACCTTTCCTCACTTGATCTCTCCCCCTCTCTACTGACTCGTATCTCCAACTGTCTCTCTGCTATCTCTTCCTGGATGTTCCAGTGATTTCTTAAACTTAATATGTCTAAGACTGAGCTGATAGTCTTCCCACCCTCCAACATAACCTCACTTCCCACTATTTCTATATCAATTGATGGCACAACTATCTCATCTATCCCCATAGTGCGCTGTCTTGGAGTTATCCTGGACTCATCCCTCTCATTAAAGCCACATATCCAGAACCTCTCACAGTCCTGTCATTTCCAGCTCAAAACTAATTCCAAGATCAGACTCTATCTCACCTAGGATGCTACTGGTCAGCTCCAGACTGGACTACTGTAACCTCCTCCTATCTGGCCTCCCCAAATCCCATCTCTCTCCTCTACAGTCTGATCTCAATGCTACTGCTCGGCTCATCTTCCTCTCCAAACGCTCTACATCTGTCTCCCCTTTCCTACAAACCCTACACTGGCTCCCTTTCCCTTTCAGAACCCAATTCAAGGTTCTCACACTTGCTTTCAAAGCCCTCACACAATCTTCTCCCATTTACATCTCTGATCTCATGTCCCTTCATTCTCCTGTCCGCCCTCTTGGCTCAACTAATGTACGCCGCCTTTCATGCCAATTGATTACCTCCTCTCACTCCCACCTCCAAGATTTTCCTTGTGCTGCTCCCCTCCTTTGAAACTCACTCCCTATCCCCATCAGACTTTCCACCTCTCTACAAACATTCAAACAGGCTCTCAAGACCCACTACTTCACTTCATTAAAGCCTTCCAGCTCTCATCCTAACTTGCTGCTACATGTTCCATCTGTGTCACAACTGTTTGTCTGCCCCTCGATTTTTGAATGTAAGCTCTTACGAGCAGGGCCCTCTACCCTCTTGTGCTTCTCCTTACATTACTTTCATCTTCTTCTTACACCCCACTAAGGCACCTAACACCTGGTTGCTTATGCTCTGCTGCTTATCTGGGTGTTATGGTCGCTAATGTAGCAATGTATATTATCCATGTCCTTGTCCTGTATTGTACTATAAGTCACTGATCACCTATTCGTTTATGTATTTTGTAAGGCGCTGCGGAACTCTTGTGGCGCCATATAAATCAATAATAATAATGTGTTGCAAAGTGACTTTCCTATAAAATAATTGTATTTATAAGAATATAGAAAGTATACGACATACCAGTTAAACTGACGGCACATAACTTTTGGCCTCTTTGAATCCTTATAAAATACTAACAGGTCTCCTTTTACGCAGGCAAATTACACGTTAGCAGGTAGATATCAATTACTTGTCCCTTATGTCTGACCAGCTCAGGAACGCAGCTATTTTCATTAATTCTCATTATTCTATACAGGATTACACAACAGTAGCTCTTAGAATGTATACAGTACAGGATGAGTCTGCCATATCCAAATATTCCGAAATACGGATTTTTTTAGCATGATTGAGACAGTGAAACCTTTGCTTTTTGATGGCTTAATGTACACACAGCTAATGAGCACTATAATGAACTAGCATCCTGCCAGTGAGTACTGTAACCCCCATTCCCACACAGCTCTGACAAGTTACCAGTAAATGAACACTCTAACTGCCCCAATGAGCACTCTACACCCCACAGCCAATGGTTGTTTGGATGCAGATTGTGGAGAGGATGGTTGGGTGGATGCAGATTGTCGGGTGGGTGGGAGGATGGTTGGGTGGATGCAGATTGTGGGGTGGGTGGGGAGGATGGTTGGGTGGATGCAGATTGTGGGGTGGGTGGGGAGGATGGTTGGGTGGATGCAGATTGTGGGGTGGGTGGGGAGGATGATTGGGTGGATGCAGATTGTGGGGTGGGTGGGGAGGATGGTTGGGTGGATGCAGATTGTGGGGTGGGTGGGGAGGATGGTTGGGTGGATGCAGATTGTGGGGTGGGTGGGGAGGATGGTTGGGGGGAGGTGGCTTCAGGGGTGGTTGGGGATTCCCCATGTTGTGCCATTATTTAACTTTTTTTTTTAAACTTGCCAGGACTCAGTATACATTTAAGAATGTTGTAGAAATATAACTGTCTAACAGTGTTTTTGGTTAACCCCATCTAAATCCTGACTCAGGGTGTGCAGAATTAAACATGATTTTTGAAACATGATATCCAGATCTCCCTGGTTTAGCAGGGCAAAGGCATGAGCAAGGTCAAATTTTTTTAAATTACAAAATAGCTAGATGATTACATACAGACACCTGTGTCACCCTTCTTACAATAATGCAGAGACACTGCAGCAAAAAATTGTCAGCCATACACACACACCTAATGTCTACAACAGTTTAGCTAATGTTTAAATCACAGTATTGCATTTAGAACTATAAACTTGTTTGCAGCCATTAAAAAAAAGAAAATGGCTACAGATCTTAATATAAAATAAACAGCCCATTAAAAACATTAAATCAAATATAAACATGCACTCACACACACAGAAAGGCATACACAACACAAAGCATACACCACGCAATGCATATACAACGCATTGCTTACTTTGGCGTTTGCCCGCACGCAATTGATCCAGGAGGACCGGGGTCCTCCTCCGGAGATCAGACCACCATCCTGCGGAAGCCCATTCATCGCAGCCTCCTCCTCACCTCCGCGTATGCTGGCATTTTGATGTGGTTCTGCACATGTGGGCCTACGGGCCCCAGGCGATGGTCCATCACCTCCATGGGACACGTAGCTCATGACTGCAATGACAATTATTACAGTGTGCAAACTTTACATCAACTATGGTTTAGTCTGATTGGTTGGCCATTCAAAAATGGTGGATAAACACAGGACATTTATTGATTTAATACATCTAAATCATCACAACACCTATAACACAGCATGTCACCCACCTCATCCCACAGCTATGATATGCCTGTGCGGCCAGTAGTACACTCCCAACACTCTGCAGCTCCTTGTGGAAGTGAATTGAATTTAGAGGGCCGGTTTTAAAGGATGCGTTGGTCGCTTGTGCATTGCGTAGTGCACTGCGTGGGAGAGGCGCACAGTAGCAGCCGCGTACGCATATGCAGTCATGGATTCAGAGGAGGCCATTGTAGAGGACTGCATGATTGACATACATGATTTTCTGGCCCAATTTGGTATGGGTATAGCATCAGAAATTGAAGTTCTGGACACACTTACAGATGTGGGTGAGGAAAGTGTGCCTGAGCCCACAAGAGATGATCCTCCTCCAGCACCTACAAACACATCACCTCCAAATGTGGCTGGCCCATCACATGGCACGATACAGAGACAAAATCACTCCAGGGCTTGTGGCAGCGAGACCCTACCGCAGGGTCTCCGTCGCAAGTCCGATGTTCGCAATGGTCAAGACCATCGCGACCATCTTTTTGGACGCTCGTATATGCTGTGGGTGGTCACCCACAGCTATGCGAGCGGCCAGGAGGACGCTCCATTTTAATGGAGGAGGGCCCTAATGCAGAGCGAGCGCTCTGGTCAGAGCGTCCGGCTCTGAATCAGGCCCTCAGTTTTGACGGTCAGACACGCCTGCGTTCGCTCCATCATTCCCCTGTTACCACCCACAAACGGCACAGTCACTCAAAGCAGCAGGAACTCTGTGTACTACGAGCAAATGATTTCCCATCGCTGAGACTGGCTTGCGCACGCGCACTGCGAATTATACGCATGCGCACTGAGCAACAATCGCCTGGCAGCGAACAATCGCGCCTTAGCGACCGGCTCTGAATCAGGTCCACATAGCACTCACCCCCACCACACACAGCTCTCTCTCCCCCAGCACACACACAGCGCTCTCGCCAGCACACACAGCTCTCTCCCCCAGCACACACACAGCTCTCTCCCCAGCACACACACAGCTCTCTCTCGGCCAGCACACACACAGCGCTCTCCCCAGCACACACAGCTCTCTCTCCCAGCACACACACAGCTCTCTCTCCGCCAGCACACACACAGCTCTCTCTCCCCCCAGCACACACACAGCTCTCTCCCCCAGCACACACACAGCGCTCTCCCCCAGCACACACACATCTCTCTCCCCCAGCACACACACAGCTCTCCCCCCAGCACACACACAGCTCTCTCCCCCAGCACACACACAGCTCTCTCCCCCAGCACACACACAGCTCTCCCCCCAGCACACACACAGCTCTCTCTCCCAGCACACACACAGCTCTCTCTCTCCCAGCACACACACAGCTCTCTCCCCCAGCACACACACAGCTCTCGCCAGCACACACACAGCGCTCTCCCCCAGCACACACACAGCTCTCCCCCAGCACACACACAGCTCTCTCTCTCCCAGCACACACACAGCTCTCTCTCCCCCAGCACACACACAGCTCTCTCTCCCCCAGCACACACACAGCTCTCTCCCCCAGCACACACACAGCTCTCTCCCCCAGCACACACACAGCTCTCGCCAGCACACACACAGCTCTCTCTCCCAGCACACACACAGCTCTCTCTCTCCCAGCACACACACAGCTCTCTCCCCCAGCACACACACAGCTCTCGCCAGCACACACACAGCGCTCTCCCCCAGCACACACACAGCTCTCCCCCAGCACACACACAGCTCTCTCTCCCCAGCACACACACAGCGCTCTCTCCCCCAGCACACACACAGCGCTCTCCCCCCAGCACACACACAGCGCTCTCTCCCCCAGCACACACACAGCGCTCTCTCTCTCCAGCACACACACAGCTCTCTCCCCCAGCACACACACAGCTCTCTCTCCCCCAGCACACACACAGCTCTCTCCCCAGTACACACACAGCTCTCTCCCCAGTACACACACAGCTCTCTCCCAGCACACACACGCTCTCCCCCAGCACACACACAGCTCTCTCCCCCAGCACACACACAGCTCTCTCCCCCAGCACACACAGCTCTCGCCAGCACACACACAGCGCTCGCCAGCACACACACAGCTCTCTCTCTCCCAGCACACACACAGCTCTCTCTCCCCCAGCACACACACAGCTCTCTCCCCCAGCACACACACAGCTCTCTCTCCCCCAGCACACACACAGCTCTCGCCAGCACACACACAGCTCTCTCTCCCAGCACACACACAGCTCTCTCTCTCCCAGCACACACACAGCTCTCTCCCCCAGCACACACACAGCTCTCCCCCAGCACACACACAGCGCTCTCCCCCAGCACACACACAGCGCTCTCCGCCAGCACACACACAGCGCTCTCTCCCCAGCACACACACAGCGCTCTCTCCCCCAGCACACACACAGCTCTCTCCCCCAGCACACACACAGCGCTCTCCCCCAGCACACACACATCTCTCGCCAGCACACACACAGCACTCTCCCCCAGCACACACACAGCTCTCTCTCTCCCAGCACACACACAGCTCTCTCTCCCCCAGCACACACACAGCGCTCTCCCCCAGCACACACAGCTCTCGCCAGCACACACACAGCTCTCTCCCAGCACACACAGCTCTCTCCACCAGCACACACACAGCTCTCGCCAGCACACACACAGCTCTCTCCCAGCACACACACAGCTCTCTCCCCCAGCACACACACAGCTCTCTCGCTCCCAGCACACACACAGCTCTCTCCCCCAGCACACACACAGCGCTCTCCCCCAGCACACACACAGCTCTCTCTCCCCCAGCACACACACAGCTCTCCCCCAGCACACACACAGCTCTCTCCCCCAGCACACACACAGCTCTCCCCCCCAGCACACACACAGCTCTCTCTCCCAGCACACACACAGCTCTCTCTCTCCCAGCACACACACAGCTCTCTCCCCCAGCACACACACAGCTCTCGCCAGCACACACACAGCGCTCTCCCCCAGCACACACACAGCTCTCCCCCAGCACACACACAGCTCTCTCTCCCCAGCACACACACAGCGCTCTCTCCCCCAGCACACACACAGCGCTCTCTCTCCAGCACACACACAGCTCTCTCCCCCAGCACACACACAGCTCTCTCTCCCCCAGCACACACACAGCTCTCTCCCCAGTACACACACAGCTCTCTCCCCAGTACACACACAGCTCTCTCCCAGCACACACACGCTCTCCCCCAGCACACACACAGCTCTCTCCCCCAGCACACACACAGCTCTCTCCCCCAGCACACACACAGCTCTCGCCAGCACACACACAGCTCTCTCTCTCCCAGCACACACACAGCTCTCTCTCCCCCAGCACACACACAGCTCTCTCCCCCAGCACACACACAGCTCTCTCTCCCCCAGCACACACACAGCTCTCGCCAGCACACACACAGCTCTCTCTCCCAGCACACACACAGCTCTCTCTCTCCCAGCACACACACAGCTCTCTCCCCCAGCACACACACAGCTCTCCCCCAGCACACACACAGCGCTCTCCCCCAGCACACACACAGCGCTCTCCGCCAGCACACACACAGCGCTCTCTCCCCAGCACACACACAGCGCTCTCTCCCCCAGCACACACACAGCTCTCTCCCCCAGCACACACACAGCGCTCTCCCCCAGCACACACACATCTCTCGCCAGCACACACACAGCGCTCTCCCCCAGCACACACACAGCGCTCACTCCCCCAGCACACACACAGCTCTCTCTCTCCCAGCACACACACAGCTCTCTCTCCCCCAGCACACACACAGCGCTCTCCCCCAGCACACACAGCTCTCGCCAGCACACACACAGCTCTCTCCCAGCACACACAGCTCTCTCCCCCAGCACACACACAGCTCTCGCCAGCACACACACAGCTCTCTCCCAGCACACACACAGCTCTCTCCCCCAGCACACACACAGCTCTCTCGCTCCCAGCACACACACAGCTCTCTCCCCCAGCACACACACAGCGCTCTCCCCCAGCACACACACAGCGCTCTCCCCCAGCACACACACAGCTCTCCCCAGCACACACACAGCTCTCTCTCCCAGCACACACACAGCTCTCCCCCAGCACACACAGCTCTCTCTCCCCAGCACACACACAGCTCTCTCCCCAGCACACACACAGGTCTCTCCCCCAGCACACACACAGCTCTCGCCAGCACACACACAGCTCTCCCCCAGCACACACACAGCTCTCTCTCCCCAGCACACACACAGCGCTCTCTCCCCAGCACACACACAGCGCTCTCTCCCCCAGCACACACACAGCGCTCTCCCCCAGCACACACACAGCGCTCTCTCCCCCAGCACACACACAGCGCTCTCTCTCCCAGCACACACACAGCTCTCTCCCCCAGCACACACACAGCTTTCTCTCCCCAGCACACACACAGCTCTCTCCCCAGTACACACACAGCTCTCTCCCCAGTACACACACAGCTCTCTCCCAGCACACACACAGCTCTCTCCCCCAGCACACACACAGCTCTCTCCCCCAGCACACACACAGCTCTCGCCAGCACACACACAGCGCTCGCCAGCACACACACAGCTCTCTCTCTCCCAGCACACACACAGCTCTCTCTCCCCCAGCACACACACAGCTCTCTCCCCCAGCACACACACAGCTCTCTCTCCCCCAGCACACACACAGCTCTCGCCAGCACACACACAGCTCTCTCTCCCAGCACACACACAGCTCTCTCTCTCCCAGCACACACACAGCTCTCTCCCCCAGCACACACACAGCTCTCCCCCCAGCACACACACAGCTCTCTCCCCCAGCACACACACAGCGCTCTCCCCCAGCACACACACAGCGCTCTCTCCCCAGCACACACACAGCGCTCTCTCCCCCAGCACACACACAGCTCTCTCCCCCAGCACACACACAGCGCTCTCCCCCAGCACACACACATCTCTCGCCAGCACACACACAGCGCTCTCCCCCAGCACACACACAGCGCTCACTCCCCCAGCACACACACAGCTCTCTCTCTCCCAGCACACACACAGCTCTCTCTCCCCCAGCACACATATAGCTCTCTCCCCCAGCACACACAGCTCTCGCCAGCACACACACAGCTCTCTCCCAGCACACACAGCTCTCTCCCCCAGCACACACACAGCTCTCGCCAGCACACACACAGCTCTCTCCCAGCACACACACAGCTCTCTCCCCCAGCACACACACAGCTCTCTCGCTCCCAGCACACACACAGCTCTCTCCCCCAGCACACACACAGTGCTCTCCCCCAGCACACACACAGCTCTCTCTCCCCCAGCACACACACAGCGCTCTCCCAGCACACACACAGCTCTCTCTCCCAGCACACACACAGCTCTCTCCCCCAGTACACACACAGCGCTCTCCCCCGCACACACACAGCGCTCTCCCCCAGCACACACACAGCGCTCTCCCCAGCACACACACAGCTCTCTCCCCCAGTACACAGCTCTCTCCCCAGCACACACACAGCACTCTCCCCAGCACACACACAGCTCTCTCTCTCTCCCAGCACACACACAGCTCTCTCTCTCCCAGCACACACAGCTCTCTGTCTCTCTCTCAGTACACACAGCTCTCTGTCGCGCTCTCTCCCAGCACACACAGCTCTGTCTCTCTCTCTCCCAGCACACACAGCTCTGTCTCTCTCTCCCAGCACACACAGCTCTCTGTCACTCTTTCCCAGCACACACAGCTCTCTCTCTCTCCCAGCACACACAGCTCTCTCTCTCAGCACACACAGCTCTCTCTCAGCACACACAGCTCTCTCTCTCTCTCTCTCTCAGCACACACAGCTCTCTTTCTCTCTCTCTCCCAGCACACACAGCTCTGTCTCTCTCTCAGTACACACAGCTCTCTGTCTCTCTCTCAGCACACACAGCTCTCTGTCTCTCTCTCAGCACACACAGCTCTCTGTCTCTCTCTCCCAGCACACACAGCTCTCTGTCTCTCTCTCTCTGCATACACATCTCTGTCTCTCTCTCCCAGCACACACAGCTCTCTGTCTCTCTCTCTGCACACACATCTCTGTCTCTCTCTCCTAGTACACACAGCTCTCTCTCTCTCTCTGCACACACAGCTCTCTGTCTCTCTCTCTCTCCCAGTACACACATCTCTGTCTCTCTCTCTGCACACACATCTCTGTCTCTCTCTCCAGCACACACAGCTCTCTGTCTCTCTCTCTGCACACACATCTCTGTCTCTCTCTCCTAGTACACACAGCTCTCTCTCTCAGCACACACAGCTCTCTCTCTCTCAGCACACACACATCTCTGTCTCTCTCTCAGCACACACAGCTCTCTCTCTCTCTCAGCACACACAGCTCTCTCTCTCTCTCTCAGCACACACACAGCTCTGTCTCTCTCTCAGTACACACATCTCTCTCTCTCTCAGCACACACAGCTCTCTCTCTCTCAGCACACACACAGCTCTGTCTCTCTCTCAGTACACACAGCTCTCTCTCTCTGTCTCTCTCAGCACACACAGCTCTCTCTCTCTCTCTCTCCAAGCACACACAGCTCTCTCTCTCTCTCTGTCTCTCAGTACACACCTCTCTCTCTCTCTCTCAGCACACACAGCTCTCTCTCTGTCTCTCTCAGTACACACAGCTCTCTCTCTGTCTCTCTCTCTCTCTCTCTCTCTCTCAGTACACACATCTCTCTCTCTCTCTCTGTCTCTCTCTCTCTCAGCACACACAGCTCTCTCTCTGTCTCTCTCTCTCTCAGCACACACAGCTCTCTCTCTGTCTCTCTCTCTCAGTACACACAGCTCTCTCTCTGTCTCTCTCAGTACACACATCTCTCTCTCTCTCTGTCTCTCTCTCTCTCAGCACACACAGCTCTCTCTCTGTCTCTCTCTCTCTCTCTCTCAGCACACACAGCTCTGTCTCTCTCTCTCTCTCTCTCTCTCTCTCAGTACACACATCTCTCTCTCTCTCTCTCTCTCTCTCTCTCTCTCTCTCAGCACACACAGCTCTCTCTCTGTCTCTCTCTCTCTCAGTACACACAGCTCTCTCTCTGTCTCTCTCTCTCAGTACACACAGCTCTCTCTGTCTCTCTCTCTCTCTCTCTCAGTACACACAGCTCTCTCTCTGTCTCTCTCTGTCTCTCTCTCCTAGTACACACAGCTCTCTCTCTGCACACACAGCTCTCTGTCTCTGTCTCTCTCTCCCAGTACACACATCTCTGTCTCTCGCTCAGCACACACAGCTCTCTCTCTCTCAGCACACACAGCTCTCTCTCTCAGCACACACACAGCTCTGTCTCTCTCTCAGTACACACAGCTCTCTCTCTCTGTCTCTCTCAGCACACACAGCTCTCTCTCTGTCTCTCTCAGCACACACAGCTCTCTCTCTCTCTGTCTCTCAGTACACACATCTCTCTCTCAGCACACACAGCTCTCTCTCTCAGCACACACAGCTCTCTCTCTCTCAGCACACACACAGCTCTGTCTCTCTCTCAGTACACACAGCTCTCTCTCTCTGTCTCTCTCAGCACACACAGCTCTCTCTCTCTCTCCAAGCACACACAGCTCTCTCTCTCTCTGTCTCTCAGTACACACATCTCTCTCTCTCTGTCTCTCTGTCTCTCTCGCTCTCAGTACACACATCTCTCTCTCTCTCTGTCTCTCTCTCTCTCTCAGCACACACAGCTCTCTCTCTCTCTCTCTCTCTCTCTCAGCACACACAGCTGTCTCTCTCTCTCTCTCTCTCTCAGTACACACATCTCTCTCTCTCTCTCTCTCTCTCTCTCTCAGTACACACATCTCTCTCTCTGTCTCTCAGTACACACATCTCTCTCTCTCTCTCTCAGCACACACAGCTCTCCTCTCTCTCTCTCTCTCTCTCTCTCTCTCTCAGTACACACATCTCTCTCTCTCTCTGTCTCTCTCTCTCTCAGCACACACAGCTCTCTATCTCTCTCTCAGCACACACAGCTCTCTCTCTGTCTCTCTCTCTCAGCACACACATCTCTCTCTCTGTCTCTCTCTCTCAGCACACACAGCTCTCTCTCTGTCTCTCTCCTCTCTCTCTCTCTCTCAGCACACACAGCTCTGTCTCTCTCTCTCTCAGTACACACATCTCTCTCTCTCTCTCTTTCTCTCTCTCTCAGTACACACATCTCGCTCTCTCTCTCTCTCTCAGCACACACAGCTGTCTCTCTCTCTCTCTCTCTCTCAGTACACACATCTCTCTCTCTCAGTACACACATCTCTCTCTCTCTCTCTCTCTCTCTCTCTCTCAGTACACACATCTCTCTCTCTCTCTCTCTCTCTCTCTCTCTCTCTCAGCACACACAGCTCTCTCTCTCTCTCAGTACACACATCTCTCTCTCTCTCTCAGCACACACATCTCTCTCTCTCTCTCTCTCTCTCTCAGTACACACATCTCTCTCTCTCTCTCTCTCAGTACACACATCTCTCTCTCTCAGTACACACATCTCTCTCTCTCTCTCTCTCTCTCTCTCTCAGTACACACATCTCTCTCTCTCTCTCTCTCTCTCTCAGTACACACATCTCTCTCTCTCTCTCTCTCTCTCTCTCTCTCTCAGTACACACATCTCTCTCTCTCTCTCTCTCTCTCTCTCTCAGTACACACATCTCTCTCTCTCTCTCAGTACACACATCTCTCTCTCTCTCTCTCTCTCTCTCAGTACACACATCTCTCTCTCTCTCTCTCTCTCTCTCTCTCAGTACACACATCTCTCTCTCTCTCTCTCTCTCTCTCTCTCTCAGTACACACATCTCTCTCTCTCAGTACACACATCTCTCTCTCTCTCTCTCTCTCTCAGTACACACATCTCTCTCTCTCTCTCTCTCAGTACACACATCTCTCTCT
>JAUIMM010000926.1:600000-860000 GCA_031769625.1 Taudactylus pleione
CAGCAGCAGTTAGTGATAATATATTGATAATGATGATTGGGTGATGTGGCAGCAGTTAGTGATAATACATTGATAATGATGATTGGATGATGCAGCAGCAGTTAGTGATAATACATTGATAATGAAGATTGGATGATGCAGCAGCAGTTAGTGATAATACATTGATAATGATTTAATGATGCAGCAGCAGTTAGTGATAATACATTGATAATGATTTAATGATGCAGCAGCAGTTAGTGATAATACATTGGTAATGATTTAATGATGCAGCAGCAGTTAGTGTTAATACATTGATAATGATGAATGGATGATGTGGCAGCAGTTAGTGATAATACATTGATAATGATGATTGGATGATGTGGCAGCAGTAAGTGATAATACATTGATAATGATGAGTGGATGGTGCAGCAGTTAGTGATAATACTTTGATAATGATGATTGTATGATGCTGCAGCAGTTAGTGACAATACATTGATCATGATGATTGGATGATGCAGCAGCAGTTAATGATAATACATTGATAATGATGATTGGGTGATGCGGCAGCTGTTAGTGTTAATACATTGATAATTATGATTGGATGATGCGGCAGCAGTTAGTGTTAATACATTGATAATGATGATTGGATGATGTGGCAGCAGTTACTGTTAATACATTGATTATGATTATTGGATAATGCGGCAGCAGTTAGTGTTAATACATTGATAATGATGAGTGGATGGTGCAGCAGTTAGTGATAATACATTGATAATGATGATTGGATGATGCGGCAGCAGTTAGTGTTAATACATTGATAATGATTTAATTATGCAGCAGCAGTTAGTGTTAATACATTGATAATGATGATTGGATGATGCGGCAGCAGTAAGTGATAATACATTGATAATGATGATTGGATGATGCGGCAGCAGTTAGTGTTAATACATTGATAATGATTATTGGATGATGCGGCAGCAGTTAGTGATAATACATTGATAATGATGATTGGACGATGTGGCAGCAGTCAGTGGTATTACATTGATAATGATGATTGGATGATGCAGCAGCAGTTAATGATAATACATTGATAATGATGATTGGGTGATACAGCAGCAGTTAGTGATAATACATTGATAATGATTATTGGATGATGCGGCAACAGTTAGTGATAATACATTGATAATGATGATTGGATGATGTGGCAGCAGTCAGTGGTATTACATTGATAATGATGATTGGATGATGCAACAGCAGTTAGTGATAATACATTGATAATGATTGGATGATGCAGCAGCTGTTAGTGATAATACATTGATAATGATTGGATGATGCGGCCGCAGTTAGTGATAATACATTGATAATGTTGATTGGATGATGCTGCAGCAGTTAGTGATAATACATTGATAATGATGATTGGTTGATGCAGAAGCAGTTAGTGATAATACATTGATAATGTTGATTGGATGATGCTGCAGCAGTTAGTGATAATACATTGATAATGATGATTGGATGATGTATCAGCAGTTAATGATAGTACATTGATAATGATGATTGGATGATGCAGCAGCAGTTAGTGATAATACATTGATAATGTTGATTGGATGATGCTGCAGCAGTTAGTGATAATACATTGATAATGATGATTGGATGATGCAGCAGCAGTTAGTGATAATACATTGATAATGATGATTGGATGATGCGGCAGCAGTTTGTGATAATACATTGATAATGTTGATTGGATGATACTGCAGCAGTTAGTGATAATACATTGATAATGATGATTGGATGATGCAGCAGCAGTTAGTGATAATACATTGATAATGATGATTGGATGATGCAGCAGCAGTTAGTGATAATACATTGATAATGATGATTGGATGATGCAGCAGCAGTTAGTGATAATACATTGATAATGATGATTGGATGATGCGGCAGCAATAAATATGAATTGATAAGGCAGCCTGAGTAGTAAGGCAGCAGTCAGTGGTAATCTATTGATAATGATTAGCATTGAATCCATTTGGAAACCTCTGTGGTTTAGGACTTAGTGAACATTAAAGAAAACTGCATTTGGTCAGAAGTTGCATTGAAAGGGTCAATACTATGGAAAATTCCTGGAAGAAATTCCTGTAATAAATGTTACAAAACTGAAAGATCACAGGGAAGGCGCCCAACTAAAGGGATAACAGCTGCTGTTCCTCAATACAGATGATAAGAGAGTCCTGATTGCTAGACGTTAGGGCAAGATGTGATTTCTAAGTGGACAACTCATTGAGGCTGCCGTGTGCCTTGAATGGGCCTAAAGCTGGTTTATATAACATCTTATAACCGTTGGTCTATTGTCATGATCTGCCGCTACAGCGCCACCCGCGTCTGTGTTCAGCCATAAATATTACTTACGCTACTAAATAGAGTAAACAAAGACTCATAGCCAACAAATACACTGCCGGTCAATAGTTTTGAAATACCCCAATTTTTCCAGTATTTACTTATATTGAAGCAATTCAAGTTCATTGAATAACCTGAAATGGTACAAAGGTAAGCTGTAACCTGCTAGAGGTTAAAAAAAAAAAGAAAGAAACAAATGAAAAAAGTTTATGTTGGCAATAAAATTGTGTATATTACAGAGTGATTCAAAAAACAAAAACTTTTTTAGGGAACTACTGGGATAAGGACTTTTAATAACTTTTTAATTTTCAGCCGTGACAAAGAGGATTGCTGGGGCCATGAAGCACCATCAATGGGCTACTGAAGTCTGACTCCCTGCTGTGTGTGAGGACCCAATTAGGTGTCAGCTCTTTGGTTTCATCCTTGACTATGTCTCTGGTTGCTTACTGTTCTCCAGCCACTGAGAATCCATTTCTACATCCAAGAAGCAACTTTCCATACCTTACACTTATGAAATCTACATCCAGCACACAGAGCAGGGCCGAGTAGTGTCCAAAGGCAGCAAAAATAGACAGGTTACAATACTGCAATAAGTCAAAGTTGCAGAAGTCTGTTTAGAAGACAAAATTAAATGAAAGTAGCCTGAAGGTGCAGATATTTTAGGGAAACGCGGGTTTATAGGCAGTGGCCATTGTGCCCGTTAGTGTCACAGTACGGCCTGAAAAAGTAAACTGGCAAAATAGCTGGCTTGTAAAATGATGTGCGAGGAACGGCGCCAGCATCTGTATTTAGGAAGCTTCACTCATAGGCCCGTATTCAATTTGAGCCAAGCCGCGATACTTTTTCGCCTCCTGGACTTTTCGCCTACATCACGTGTTTTGCAGGTGGAAAAGTGTTGCACGCGTGCCCGCGTATCGCCGTATTCAATTTGAAAGTAGGCAAAAACGGGACCCGGTGAAACTTAAACAAGCGGAAAGTCCTGTCAGTTTTGAGGAAATCAGCCTGACACCCCCTAAAAGATGCTCTGACATGGGGGTTAGCTATGGTGCCCCCCGATTTGGCTTGCTGAAGGTATTTGGTGTTTTTAAACGGGCTCAATAGCTGCTAAATAGCGTTTTTGTATACGTGGTGCAGAATAGTATTCAGGAGGGGTTTTTTTGCAGAAAATAACTTATCCCAGCAAATTTGGGGTACTTGAAAATGGGGGTCAGCATATTTTAAAGTTGCTAAACTTAAGTTAAAAAAATCGTGAAAAATGCACCTGCCACAAGCCCCTGGAATGAAAAAAATAACTGGGGCATACTTGGGGATCCCCCCAGAGTCAAGTTCGCTAGTTTTCAACTTTGTCCCCCAACATTTTTTTTTTCACCCCCAAAATCAAAGTGATTATTTTTGGATGTTAAGTGTTTTTTATTTTTTAATTTGACACAGATTACCTTTGGGGGACTGTCGGAAGGCTGCACGGGGGTTCCCGCAACGTTACACCCCAAAACCCCAATTCTGCACTTTTCTCCGCCTGCTATTCATAGGCGAAACTTTTCTGCCTATTACATTGCATTGACTTAGCGCCTAGGCAGAAAGTCTTTCAAATTGAATACGGAGGAAAGTCAAAACAGGCGAAAATGACGTCATCGGCTAAAAGTTTTCGCCAAAAACACGCAAAAACTGATTTTCGGCTCAAATTGAATACGGGCCTCAGACTCCAACCAACAAGATGGATTGTGGGCCTCCTGTTCCAGGTCCACCCTTCATGTATTTTTAGCCTTTTAAAAATGAACGCAAATCTGCACAAATTTAATAAAATGTGATATGAATGTAGTGTAATTAATCTGTACGCCTTGTACTACATGTCTGACAAGGGGGCTTATTCATTAAGTTTATGGTTCTTAAACCCAGTTCTTCCGATCACCTTTATGCCTGATATCTAAAAGGGCAGTGCTGTTACTTGCCTTGTTTAGCTAGTAAAAAAAAAATTGGGGCATACAGACGATCAGTTATCTAACCCGACGCTTAGTAAATAAACCCCAAAGTTGGGATTGTTGAAGAGCATATAGCATTGTTTTATCATGAATAGGGGGTGACCTTAGCATCTCTGATACAACCTGTCCTGGATTTAGGGTAGAAGACGCCGCTGTTTGAGGTTAAAGTGATTTGCAGAAAGTGCCCTGTTAGGCAGCTGCTCCCGTCAGTTTTTGTACATGTAGGAACGTAAGAGGCATCAAAAGGGACCAGAGGAAGCTCTCGCAGGACTTAAATATTATACTCTCTCTCAAGACGGTCACTGGCAGCAAGTGGAGTTCATTATATCATCATTGCTACAGTACCTATCAGCAGCTGGTTACACAGAAGCTCGGATTGTGCAAGAGCGAAAACCATTAACTATACGAGGTGTTCTGACCTGTAAGATGAAGGAAGTAAACTACCCCGAATGTTCTCATCCTGAATGCCGGCATTAAAAAGACACATTCACAGAAAGCAGCATAAATAAGGGTTTCAGCTTCTATAGCAGAATCCTCCCCGTCTAATCCATGTTTAACCACCAGTGTTATTGGCTACTTTGCAGAAATGTCGCTGATTTTTTCCCCACCAAATTACTTGACAATTTAATGTGAGTTGTATTCATAAATATGGCCAAAATTTTTATTTTTTTTTATTTTTAAGTATTTTGTGTCATTTTTAATTGAATTGAATGCATTGCAAAAAGGAACGGAATTTATAAGTGGTATTTAAAAAGTAATAATGATGCAAAACTGGGCTACAGGAGGGGTCACAGAGTGAGTGGTTACACATTTTAGCAGACAGCTGCCCATGATCATTTATTATTTTCCCCCCAAAATTGTTTAATCAAGTTTTATATTAGATCTCTTTCGGAATATTTACTGTTTTCTCAAAGGCATTCAGGCCGGGATGTACTAACCTGGCTGTGTTCATCCCACCAGTCATCGCACCGATACTAATCGCATATGTACTAATATATGCGATTAGTATCGCAAAGTAAGCTCTTGCGGTAAGAGCTGCCCTTTGCGAGGCTGCTGCCGCTGTGTGAGGGGGTCTCCGCAGGTCTCCTCCCCCTCCTTGTCCCAGGAGCTTCCTGCTGGTGCCCTTTGCATGAAGTCCCGGACTCCTCCTCCTCCCTACACCTGGAAGTAGAAGGAGAGGAGAAGTAGGCGGAGGACCTAGGAGGAGCACAGGCCGGCACACAGGAGGCCGAGGTGAGAGGGGGGGTGGTGCTTGGCGTTTCGAGGCGGAGAGGCAGCGGCGAAGCGTCAGGAGCAGAATGCGGTAAGAAGCCTATAGACTTCTATAGAGTAATGCCAGAAAAACCTGCACATCGAAAATTGGGCGGTAGGGGTTTGGTACATAAAAAAATGCAGTAAAAAACCTGAAACCGCCTTTTCGTTTAGTACATCCATACGGCCTTCGATGATGAATAGGCCCCCCAGTCTCTCTGCCAGACCTGTCTTCTCCCTTTCTAAGTATTACTGAGATAACCCCTTTTCTTACCAAAGATGCAAAACTTTTATCAATGCTCTCATCACCTCCCAACCTGGACTACTGTAACCTCCTCCTATCTAGCATCCCCCTCACTTACTTATCCCTTCTGCTATCTGTCCTTAGTGTCACAACAAGACTGAGCTTCCTCTGTGGCTGTGCCGCATCGGCCAGTCCACTCTTCCCTACATCAGCTCTCTGTGCATCCCTGTCCTACACTCCACCACATCCCTGACAGCCGCCTCCAGCTCCTGCCTGCAAGCCTTCTCCTGTGCTTCTGTCCACTCTTCCACGCAATGACCCATCAGACCCACGCAGCCTTCTCGCCTTTTAAACACTCTCTGAAAAAAATCCACCTCATTATTAAAGCTCGCTCTACGCCAACCTTGTTGACTATCACAGCGACCGCTCTGACCTATAATTGCTTTCTCTTGTCTCAGCTGTGACCTCCTGCTAGAGGAGGAGTGCTCTCACCAACTGCGCCCTCCCTGCCCTTTGTTTCCATGTCTGCATTAATGCGGCCTACACACACTATAGGCCCTCGTCGTATGTATACACTGTGTTTTCCCCAGTGTCCAGCGCCGTGGCGCACCACGGCACCTTACAAATAGGTGGCGATAATAATACCGATAGTATTTTTTGGGGGGTAAGTGGATTCAATGTAGAAAGCCCAACAATCGTGGCCTCTGCTCAGCTCGCCTCTCCCATGCAGATGAAACTTTTTTAATAAGCCACGGACAGTATCAACCTGACGCGTCCGGCTGGCGGTGACTATCTTATGTCTCTCCTTCTACAAGTAAACAGAACATGTAAACTATTAACACAGCACAATGTTCTTCAGTGTACTGCGTGTGATTGTCCCTGGCAGCCATAAATTAATTAAAAGTAGACAGGAGCAAGAGAAGAACAAGCGAGTCCTCTCTCTTTTCTTCCACGCTTCTCCCCGGCGCGGTGGGTAAGTAGCGTGTTCTTTTATTCCTCGCTGCCCTGTTTCATTTCTACTCTCATTGTTCTCATTGTTCTGTGGAACAGGAGGGGTCTGGGCATGGAGCAGCCAAGGTCCCCGCTAATGACGGGAAGTCTTTAAAGTTTGCACTGCATTTCATCTTCTCTGCAGGAGATATAGGATGCATCCAGTGTTTGATCCCCACCGTGCAAGTTTGCCTCTAGTTAATTAACAGATCCCTATTACACACTCTCATCTCCAAGCACATAGGAGGCCCATAAGAAGGTAATTCAAGGCCAGTCGCCAGGAATTAGTATAACCAGTTGTTTTAAGACTAATGTTCAGGGGGAAAAAAATGTCCTTTGTCAGGTCCTGATTTCTTTCCATTTTATTTATTTTATTTTTTTTACCTGAAAACTAGTTTTAGATTATTTTTTTTGTGCAATTTGGTTACATTATTATTATTATTATTATTATTATTATTATTAATATTATTATTATTATTATTATTATTATTATTAATAATAATAATAATAATCATCATATTATTATTTGCATAATTTGCCTTAATTAAACAAATATTACTTTATTGGCAATAAAATATAATTGTGCATCTTAAGCATCATAAACTTAATTTAAATGTCCGCAGGTCTTTTTCAACAAATACTCTTTGAAAGGCTACTGTGTAAAAATATTGTTTAAATTAGAGGCATCAGAATCTGACATCTTGACATATTTATTTGTCGCACAAAATAATATGCTCATTTTTCCACAAAGAATATTTCAGAAGTTGCTTATTGCCATATTTGTATGAAAGTCTGTCCCACAGTCCCACGATGTCTGTCCCATATTGTAGCACTTGATAGAAAATTGACCCAAAAAATTCCGGGAACTAAAGTCACAGAAATTAATAAATAAATAAATAAAGTACATGCTTATATCCATGAATAATATATAATAAAAACACCTAGAAGAACATGTACAGAAATATATCATCTCCAGCAGCTGTTCACAAAAGCGTGGTTACCATTCCGTTCAAAATACCTCTAAACAGACACAAAAAAACCCCCCACTTGGCGCACAAACTGAAAATGCCTGAGAAGCAGCAGAAGGACTTAAAACAGAGAAATGACTTTAAAAATATATTTAACAAACATTTTATTAAAAAAAAAAAAATTGCTTTGAGTAAAGCAATATATACGGTATACAGATACCAGCCACAAATGACAAATGTACAATTGATATATATATATATATATATATATAAATATATATATATAAAAAGAGAGACATAAGGGGAAGAGCTAATATACTCTATAATGAACAACAGCGCTGACAGGAATACCTTCATGTAATGATCGTGTGTATGTGTGTAGCAGCGATTATAGATTGTAAGCTCCACCGAGACAGGTACTGAGGTGAGTGATTAATGTAATGTAGTATGTTCGGTGCTAGATACATAGAAGTTTAGTACTACAGATAATGACATGAAGTGCTGTTCCCCAGACTATCCCGCATTTACATGCTATTAGGTGTCATATGCAGTAAAGCAAATATAGCGCATCTCTGAAGCAGCGGCTTAAGAAAGATCGCAAAGATCCGGGGGGCTTTTCCTGACTGCCCTAGGGCGTGAGGGCAGATAGTGTTCACAAGTCTATTGGAGGCAAATCAAAATAAGCCATATTTTACTAACATAATATCCCATGATGTTTCATCGGAACCTTGCGGTTAAGTTAATATGCCCCTGTGTTTTCGCGGAGTGACGCAATAGAAAGCAAGCATGACTGCATTCCATGATCTGCCCGGTACCTCCCCCCCATATCTATGTGCTATCCTTTATGGGTGGCGCATTCACCGAAGTGTAGGCACAAAATCCTAATGTGATCTCTATGATAAGTGTATTATCTGGGGGCCTGATTCACTACGGATCGCAACTGTGAATGCAATTTGTGATTAAGCACGCAGTTTAACTGCGATAGCATGCTAATTCATTGCGATCGCAATGCTGCCGCAGCACTGCACAAGGACGCCCACTTTACCTTACACACATCCGTAATACTTAGCAAGACTGCGAAACCATCGGTACAAGCGAGCACCATCGCAGCCTCGGGAAGCAATCGGGAAGCCGACTGCCTAAATACCGGCAGCCGGCTTCCAGACTGTCTTATCCCGGCATGGGTGAAATGGCGGGCGTCTAGATGTAGGCGCCCGCATTTCCCCGACGCCGGGAGACCGGCGCCCGGCATCACGATCGTAGTGATGCCGGGCGCCGCGAGCGGACAGCCGCGGGGGGAGAGAGTTAGGTTTAGGGCTCCCGGGGGGGACTTAGGGTTAGGCACCCCCCCGGGAGGGTTAGGTTTAGGCTAGGGGGAGGGAGGGTTAGGGTTAGGCACCCCCGGGGGGGACTTAGGGTTAGGCACCCCCCGGGAGATTTAGGTTTAGGCAGCGGGGAAGGGGGTGGTTAGGGTTAGGCACTTAGAGGGGGGATTAGGGTTAGGCACTTAGAGGGGGGATTAGGGTTAGGCACTTAGAGGGGGGATTAGGGTTAGGCAATTGGGGGGGAAGTTAGGGTTAGGCACCCTAAGGAGGTTTAGGGTTAGGTGGGTTAGGTTAGTGTATACTTAACTATCCACGATCGGGATTTCCAGCGCTGTTGGGCTTCCGCTGCTTCGCACTCTGCTCCTGTCGGGCTGCCGCTGACGGGAATCACCCATTCCGCAGCCTCACGCCCACTTGCACAAGCTCTGACCTTACTTAGGAATTGCTAACTTCATCGCACGTCCTCAGGCTGCATGTGCCGTCTCAGTGGCTAATTTATGCACGCCCCTACAACGGCGTTCAAACGCACTGGCACGCCTGCGTTCGGCCGACCACCCCCCTGTTATCACCCACAAACGGCACTGCCTGTCAATCACTCTGCGATGTGTCGGCGTAGCCACGGCGATAGCAGACCTGATCACAGTGGCTGGTTTGCGGACATGCTCAGTGCGTAACAATCGGCCATCTGCGTGCGTATTAGCAACTGCGTTCCTTGTCTCAATCAGGCCCGAGATTCATTTCTGAGCTGTGTCAGTGACTAGTTTTGTTCTAGATGAAGAATCAGTAATTGCTTAATCAGACAGAAGTAAAGAGCATTAACCGTTCCTGGGTCATGTGACTTAGCGAGAGATGACACAATGATGGGAGTTATACTCCCAGGGTACATAGACATAGCCATTAGCCCCCTGGTATGAGGTGCTATTAGAGATGTTCTATTCCATTTATACAGGCGATTAGATCGATACCACTAATGCTCTCTCGCACCGTACGGACAACTGGATGTCTTCTGCCTTCTATGGAAAGGGCGCAGTGTGGTGGTCACACAGTGATACAGAAATCCATCTCTGCTCTTCTATAGGGATCACTTAGCTGCCTAAAGAGGAGGAAAGATTCGTCTCTAGCGACGGACAATTTATTTGTCTGTAAATGTTCAATAAAAGCCGGCGGCCTACAGTGTATTATTAATGCTCTGCCCCTCTCTGTACATACAGTATGCATGGTATGTTTATTAATAGCTCGCTTGGTCGGGATAACATCATCACCTGGAACTGGGGCACAGCAGCTCCTCTCTACCGGGTGATTATATCCATCCAGGTTTAGTGCCCCCCAGCTACCGAGGACGGAGCCCATTTGTCCTACCCCCAACTCTGGGCCTGATTCAGAGCCGGACGCTATTTGCGCTCGCTCGTTCAGAAAAAGGGGGTGGCTATTTAAATGAACCGTTCCCTCTTTGCGGTCTGTTCACGCCTCTATGTCTGAACGAGCGAACAAAACATGCAAACGTAATTTTGAAAAAAACGCCCCCTGGCCGCTCGCATCATACGTCATGTCCGCTATTTATTAGATTAATCGAGTACATCGAAAGGCGTCTGAACTGCTCGCTATTCTTGTGGTTGCATTTTCATACCGCAATCATGCGAACAGTTCTGACTATAAAACCACCAAGTGACGTGGCCGATGACGCTGCTTTGTTAATTATGCACACCCTTAAAATGCCCGTTTTGACCGTTTGGCACGCCTGCGTTCTGATCTCCACTCCCCGTTTTCAAGCACCTTCCCCTGTTACCACCCACATACGCCTCATTCTGTCACTCAAATTATCAGGCATTCGCTATTTAGCGAGCACACGATTTTCGGCCCCACTGACTGGTTCGCGCATGCGTATTAAAATCCGTACGCATGCGCAGTTGTGCGAACATCGGTATGAACGAACGAACGGCCGCTTACGAGCGGCTCTGAATCAGGCCCTCTATGCGATGGTCGTTGCCACAAATATAGCAGATCTCCCGTATTTTAGTATATTGAGCGGATCACATAAACTCCAGCATGTCTGTCTGTATACCCTCACTTTGCAGATGATCAACAACACAACCCCTTATACATCTAAAATAGAGAGAGAACGACCCCACACATCAGTGCTGCTACCTGCTCACCACCCCAAACCGGCCTTCTGTCAGCGCATCACACCTGTCCTGTAACAGGGCTCAAAGCCGCCCTGAGCCGGGCCCACACCCTAAACCCGTGATATCGTGCCGATGGCTCCGATAACGAACGCACTGGCCGCAGCGTCATAAGACCGCCACGGGCAGCTTCACAGGATGCTCCGGGCGGCTCTGCAGTAGCTTTAGTGACCGCAGGGTGTCGTTCCAGGCATCCCGCAAGCCACATGCATGAACCGTGGAGCAGCGACGCCCACAGGACCTGCGCTCTGTGTGGCGGCACCGCCCCGCACGCCCCTAGTTAAGGCACACACTTAGGGAGTATTCCCCCACAGCTAATTACCACGCCGGAGCTATTCAATTAGCGGGGATCACCCAGTGTGCGAGTCCCCGCGGTCGGACTCATGGAGCTGCGCGGTAAAGTCCGCAGAAAAAACACAAAATTGGTTTCGTTTGTGGGGGAAAAACCCATTAATTCCGCAGTTTCCATGAAATCAGTGAGTTTCCGCACCTGAATCCTGATTTTCCGGCACGGGAAAAAGGCTATTTAATTGAATAGCCTTTCCCCGCGCAGCAGGAATCTCTGCCGGCATCTAGTCGTGGGGTAAATCCTGTGGCTGATTGAATATCCCTATTATATAAACTCCCATCCCAATGACACACAAAAGGCCCATCCGGAGCGTTGGAGCCAGTGACCCCAGTGGTGAGAGTCATCCTCCTAACCCATGTATTGGTAGGGAGAGCACCTCAAGACCTAATAGCTAGACAGCCGCTGCTAACATTCTCTCCCACAATCAAAAGCCAACACAGAACCAAGTAAAAGGGGCGAGCGAGAGGGCGCGGATGTCCAGAGACAGAAGACCTCCCCTGCCCAGAAACAACTCAGTAACAACACTGTGGGGTCTATGTACTAAGCAGTGTTAGGAGACAGAGTGAAAAGTGATAAGGTGCCAGCCAATCAGCTCCTAACTGTCATCTCACAGGCTGTGTTTGAAAAATGACAGTTAGGAGCTGATTGGCTGGTACCTTATCACTTTTCACTCTACACTTTTCACCTCTCCTAACACTGCTTAGTAACTAGAACCCTAAAACTACTGTACACCCAAAAACAACCGCACAAAACACCTCCCAACAAAGTTTTAACCCTCTCCTGAGATCCAGACACAGACTAGGGGGTTGCTCCACGACCTGCATATAAAAAGCGTCCTGTTCTTGTGCCGTTACTGCAGTGCATAGATTCATCATAAACATCGTGATTATTTTTCCTTAGGTTCTGGGTTAGGTTTAAAGATAATTCATCTCAGTGAAAGCTGTGCATGCATCTGACCCCTGTCTGGGCCCCTGAGACAAAAATATTAAATCATTTATTTTTAATAAAAGTACAGGACTCACACACACACTGTACTGTAATGATTCCAAACTTTATCACACATTCTTCTACAGCCCTGATTCCATGAGGAGAACGCTGTACTATACTGTACGGAATCACAGCTTCTGTCAGCCAGTCATCGGGCGGTGATACAGAAAATATATTGGATATCAGACGCATGCGCTGTGTAGTTTAGGAAAAGTGACACCTGGTGGACAAAAATTTGTATTACACGCTATAACTTTTTCCAGCGCCACAGTACGTTCGGTTGAGATTAATACTGAAAGGCACGACTCAAGGCGTACCGTGTGGCACAAGATGCAGGGCACTCTATATGGCGTATGGAGCAGCAAACTAGCTGGGCCCATCTGTATTATTATTATTATTATTATCCTTTATTTATATGGCGCCACAAGGGTTCCGCAGCGCCTTACAATGTACATAAACAAATGAGCACACAAGAAAACAGTTATTAACAGTACAAACAATACAGGTCAGATACATGATTAATACATTGCTGCATAACACTTAGATAAGCAGCATGGTGTCAGCAACCAAGGGTGGGGTAATGTTGTATATTAAAGTATAATCAAGAGAAGGAGAAGCACATGAGGGAAGAGGGCCCTGCTCGTGAGAGCTTACATTCTAAGGGGAGGGGACAGACAGGGGTGACATAGATGGGCTGGATACAAGGGTGAGTATTATAACATTTATGTAAAGGTTAGTGTATGTACTTTGTCTTGGTGGGTTGCCCAATAGAAGCCTCCCAGGACCCCTCACGGTGTGCGCTTCCTTCTGAAGTACCTCCATCACAAAGGACAGCTCGTACCGGGAGAACTGTCCTTAGCGATTTTCTATGTACATACCAGCGATATTATTGCCGGTACGTACGCGATAAAGGGCGGTATGTCAGGCATCGCGGATGTGATACTTGGTACATTCCGTCCTTTATCTCCATCTGCTGTATTACTCTCCAAGGCTTAGTACATAGCCCCCAATATTTGCAGATTTCCGTGCTCTTCGTCCGGTCAGCGCTACTTAAAATAACGGCCATCGATCAGCAAATGCTGCACAGTGCTGCTACTAAGCTTCTCTTAGTGACTCAGGGCCTGATCCAGTAAAGATGTCAGTTGCTAATACACACGCTATCGGCCGATTGTTGCATTTAGCGCATGCGTATACATCGCAGTGCGCGAACTAGCTATTGCGATCGGGACTGCGATCGCAGAGGCTACACAGACCCCTCGCAGAGTGATTGACAGGAAGCACCGTTTGTGGCTGGTGACGGGGAGGGTGGTCGGGGAAACACAGGCGTGCCAGTGCGTTCGCACGCTGTAGCAGGGACGTGCGTAAATGATCCTCTGTGATCCCATACACAGTGTGAGTTCTCATAGCGTGCGATGAGATTAGCAATTTGTGAGTAAGGTCAGGGCTTGTGCAAGTGTGCGTGAGGCTGCGATGGTACTCGATTGTACCGATGTTTTCGCTATTCTGCTAAACATTACGGATGTGTGTAAGGTAAAATGAACGTCATCATGTAGTGCTGAGTTTGTATTGCGATCGCAGTGGATTAGCATACTATCGCAGTTGAACTGCATGCGTACACAATATTGCGACCCGTAGTGAATCTGGCCCTCAGTCTGCTAACTGAAGGGAACTGCGAGGCGTCAATACCTGCCGGGGATGCTCTGAAATGTTATGGTATAATCTCCATTAATCTTTCCAATAGCCGACACAAACGCTGATGGGAAAATAACTGACTTATTTCCGGGATGGCGGGGGCAGCGGCAGGTCGGGATTCACAGGTTAATCTTCCCAGACAATATGGCAGCAGGACGCTGGGCAGTTTGTCTGGCTGGTAACTGGTGGAAACAAAGAGACGCAGAGTCCGCTATTCCCCGGCGACCAAGGATTTCGTTGCCAAATAGGAATCGCTCTCAGCCAACATACAGCAATCACTGGCACCCGCACTTGGGTTGACTTTCAACACCGACAATATGCTGGAGATAGGAAGAGGTGAGGATCTGACTATCCAGAAGAAGAGGAAATATGACGATATGGGAGAATAAAAGTAATTAACTCAATGCCATATGGAAGGAAGATTTCTGATTACAATTGGGCCAAATTCTGTGCCAGCCTAAGCTTTTTGTCCAAAACCATATGTATAATTATCCGCGCTCACATGCATTTTAATTAGCATTTGATGAAGTAAAAGCAGGATTTTTTTTTTTTTAAGTTGCTACTTTCTGTTATAATTTCCATTTTGTAGGTGGCAGATTCTGCCTGCCGTATGCTGCCAAGGACGGGGCGACAGCACGGGCCAGCCGCTTGCGGATTACAATGGGGTAACGCTATGTACCATGGAAATGATTTATATTAGTTATGTCATATACTTTCCGCATGTCAGATCTGACGAGCTGTTGAGTATGTAAATATACACTACTTAAAATGAATGAGATTTAGATTCTGTTAATAATATGGCCGCCGTCTGGAGTTGGACCGACATCTGTGTTTGCAAAATACGAGTTTCCAAATTGAACCACAGGTCAGGTAACTGAGACTGAGGTGGACCTGGACGCAGACGCCGAAACCCCTGTAGGGAGCCGGATGCTTGGCGCAGTGATGTGTGGTGATGATGGCGATGACGACCGGTCAGCATTTGATAGATCTGATAGCATCTACACTATGCACAGAAGGTATCTAATGTATTAGTGCGCCCGCTATATTATATTATACAACGTTACTGCTGACTGTTCACATTACATAACTGATATTTTCATGTGGACAGAGGTAGTAAAGACGATTCCCATTCCATTATCAAATGGGAAAGCAACATATATTTGATTTGATTATGCTTTATAAGGTAAATAATGTTTTGCATTTATGAATAACGTTATGTTTTTCTGCAGGGGAGGTTACTAAGTACAGCATTCTGCAGGGGAGGTTACAAGGTGCAGCATTCTGCAAAGGTTACTAGGTACAGCATTCTGTAGGGGAGGTTACTAGGGACAGCATTCTGCAGGGGAGTTTACTAGGTACAACATTCTGCAGGGGAGGTTACTAAGTACAGCATTCTGCAGGGGAGGTTACTAGGTACAGCATTCTGCAGGGGAGGTTACTAGGTACAGCATTCTGCAGGGGAGGTTACTAGGTACAGCATTCTGCAGGGGAGGTTACAAAGTACAGCATTCTGCAGAGGTTACTAGGTACAGCATTCTGCAGGGGAGGTTACTAGGTACAGCATTCTGCAGGGGAGGTTACAAGGTACAGCATTCTGCAGAGGTTACTAGGTACAGCATTCTGCAGGGGAGGTTACTAGGTACAGCATTCTGCAGGGGAGGTTACAAGGTACAGCATTCTGCAGAGGTTACTAGGTACAGTATTCTGCAGGGGAGGTTACTAGGTACAGCATTCTGCAGAGGAGGTTACAAGGTACAGCATTCTGCAGAGGTTACTAGGTACAGCATTCTGCAGGGGAGGTTACTAGGTACAGCATCCTGCAGGGGAGGTTACTAGGGACAGCATTCTGCAGAGGAGGTTACTAAGTACAGCATTCTGCAGGGGAGGTTACTAGGGACAGTATTCTGCAGGGGAGGTTACTAGGTACAGCATTCTGCAGAGGAGGTTACTAGGTACAGCATTCTGCAGAGGAGGTTACTAGGTACAGCATTCTGCCTGGGAAGTTACAAAGTACAACATTCTGCAGGGGAAGTGACAATGTACAACATTCTGCAGGGGAGGTTACTAGGTACAGTATTCTGCAGGGGAAGATACAAAGTACAACATTTTGCAGGGGAGGTTACAAGGTACAGCATTTTGCAGGGGAAGTTACAAAGTACAACATTCTGCAGGGGAGGTTACTAGGTACAGCATTTTGCAGTGGAGAGTACTACATACAACATTCTGCAGGGGAGGGTACTAGGTACAGCATTCTGCAGAAGATGTTACTAGGTACAGCATTCTGCAGGGGAGGTTATTACATACAGCATTCTGCAGGGGAGGTTACTAAATACAGCACTCTGCAGGGGATGTTACTAAGCACAGCATTCTGCAGGAGAAGTTACTAAGCACAGCATTCTGCAGGGGAGGTTACTAGGTACAGCATTTGCAGGGGAAGTTATTAGGTACAGCATTCTGCAGGGGAGGTTATGTTATGTTATTCTGCAGGGGAGGTTAATAAGTACAGGATTCTGCAGCGGTTACTAGGTACAGCATTCTGCAGGGGAGGTTACTAGGTACAGCATTCTACAGAGGTTACTAGGTACAGCATTCTGCAGGGGAGGTTACTAAGTACAGCATTCTGCAGGGGAGGTTACAAGGTGCAGCATACTGCAGAGGTTACTAGGTACAGCATTCTGCAGGGGAGGTTACTAGGGACAGCATTCTGCAGAGGAGGTTACTAGGGACAGCATTCTGCAGGGGAAGAAACAAAGTACAACATTCTGCAGGCGAGGTTACTAGGTACAGCATTCTGCAGGGCAGGTTACTAGGTACAGCATTCTGCAGGGGAAGTTACAAAGTACAACATTCTGCAGGGGAGGTTACTAGGTACAGCATTTTGCAGTGGAGAGTACTACATACAACATTCTGCAGGGGAGGGTACTAGGTACAGCATTCTGCAGAAGATGTTACTAGGTACAGCATTCTGCAGGGGAGGTTATTACATACAGCATTCTGCAGGGGAGGTTACTAAATACAGCACTCTGCAGGGGATGTTACTAAGCAAAGCATTCTGCAGGAGAAGTTACTAAGCACAGCATTCTGCAGGGGAGGTTACTAGGTACAGCATTTGCAGGGGAAGTTATTAGGTACAGCATTCTGCAGGGGAGGTTATGTTATGTTATTCTGCAGGGGAGGTTACTAAGTACAGGATTCTGCAGCGGTTACTAGGTACAGCATTCTGCAGGGGAGGTTACTAGGTACAGCATTCTACAGAGGTTACTAGGTACAGCATTCTGCAGGGGAGGTTACTAAGTACAGCATTCTGCAGGGGAGGTTACAAGGTGCAGCATACTGCAGAGGTTACTAGGTACAGCATTCTGCAGGGGAGGTAACTAGGGACAGCATTCTGCAGAGGAGGTTACTAGGGACAGCATTCTGCAGGGGAGGTTACTAGGTACAGCATCCTGCAGGGGAGGTTACTAGGGACAGCATTCTGCAGAGGAGGTTACTAAGTACAGCATTCTGCAGGGGAGGTTACTAGGGACAGTATTCTGCAGGGGAGGTTACTAGGTACAGCATTCTGCAGAGGAGGTTACTAGGTACAGCATTCTGCAGAGGAGGTTACTAGGTACAGCATTCTGCCTGGGAAGTTACAAAGTACAACATTCTGCAGGGGAAGTGACAATGTACAACATTCTGCAGGGGAGGTTACTAGGTACAGTATTCTGCAGGGGAAGATACAAAGTACAACATTTTGCAGGGGAGGTTACAAGGTACAGCATTTTGCAGGGGAAGTTACAAAGTACAACATTCTGCAGGGGAGGTTACTAGGTACAGCATTTTGCAGTGGAGAGTACTACATACAACATTCTGCAGGGGAGGGTACTAGGTACAGCATTCTGCAGAAGATGTTACTAGGTACAGCATTCTGCAGGGGAGGTTATTACATACAGCATTCTGCAGGGGAGGTTACTAAATACAGCACTCTGCAGGGGATGTTACTAAGCACAGCATTCTGCAGGAGAAGTTACTAAGCACAGCATTCTGCAGGGGAGGTTACTAGGTACAGCATTTGCAGGGGAAGTTATTAGGTACAGCATTCTGCAGGGGAGGTTATGTTATGTTATTCTGCAGGGGAGGTTAATAAGTACAGGATTCTGCAGCGGTTACTAGGTACAGCATTCTGCAGGGGAGGTTACTAGGTACAGCATTCTACAGAGGTTACTAGGTACAGCATTCTGCAGGGGAGGTTACTAAGTACAGCATTCTGCAGGGGAGGTTACAAGGTGCAGCATACTGCAGAGGTTACTAGGTACAGCATTCTGCAGGGGAGGTTACTAGGGACAGCATTCTGCAGAGGAGGTTACTAGGGACAGCATTCTGCAGGGGAAGAAACAAAGTACAACATTCTGCAGGCGAGGTTACTAGGTACAGCATTCTGCAGGGCAGGTTACTAGGTACAGCATTCTGCAGGGGAAGTTACAAAGTACAACATTCTGCAGGGGAGGTTACTAGGTACAGCATTTTGCAGTGGAGAGTACTACATACAACATTCTGCAGGGGAGGGTACTAGGTACAGCATTCTGCAGAAGATGTTACTAGGTACAGCATTCTGCAGGGGAGGTTATTACATACAGCATTCTGCAGGGGAGGTTACTAAATACAGCACTCTGCAGGGGATGTTACTAAGCAAAGCATTCTGCAGGAGAAGTTACTAAGCACAGCATTCTGCAGGGGAGGTTACTAGGTACAGCATTTGCAGGGGAAGTTATTAGGTACAGCATTCTGCAGGGGAGGTTATGTTATGTTATTCTGCAGGGGAGGTTACTAAGTACAGGATTCTGCAGCGGTTACTAGGTACAGCATTCTGCAGGGGAGGTTACTAGGTACAGCATTCTACAGAGGTTACTAGGTACAGCATTCTGCAGGGGAGGTTACTAAGTACAGCATTCTGCAGGGGAGGTTACAAGGTGCAGCATACTGCAGAGGTTACTAGGTACAGCATTCTGCAGGGGAGGTAACTAGGGACAGCATTCTGCAGAGGAGGTTACTAGGGACAGCATTCTGCAGGGGAAGAAACAAAGTACAACATTCTGCAGGCGAGGTTACTAGGTACAGCATTCTGCAGGGCAGGTTACTAGGTACAGCATTCTGCAGGGGAAGTTACAAAGTACAACATTCTGCAGGGGAGGTTACTAGGTACAGCATTTTGCAGTGGAGAGTACTACATACAACATTCTGCAGGGGAGGGTACTAGGTACAGCATTCTGCAGAAGATGTTACTAGGTACTGCATTCTGCAGGGGAGGTTATTACATACAGCATTCTGCAGGGGAGGTTACTAAATACAGCACTATGCAGGGGATGTTACTAAGTACAGCATTCTGCAGGGGAGGTTACTAGGGACAGTATTCTGCAGGGGAGGTTACTAGGTACAGCATTCTGCAGAGGAGGTTACTAGGTACAGCATTCTGCAGAGGAGGTTACTAGGTACAGCATTCTGCCTGGGAAGTTACAAAGTACAACATTCTGCAGGGGAAGTGACAATGTACAACATTCTGCAGGGGAGGTTACTAGGTACAGTATTCTGCAGGGGAAGATACAAAGTACAACATTTTGCAGGGGAGGTTACAAGGTACAGCATTTTGCAGGGGAAGTTACAAAGTACAACATTCTGCAGGGGAGGTTACTAGGTACAGCATTTTGCAGTGGAGAGTACTACATACAACATTCTGCAGGGGAGGGTACTAGGTACAGCATTCTGCAGAAGATGTTACTAGGTACAGCATTCTGCAGGGGAGGTTATTACATACAGCATTCTGCAGGGGAGGTTACTAAATACAGCACTCTGCAGGGGATGTTACTAAGCACAGCATTCTGCAGGAGAAGTTACTAAGCACAGCATTCTGCAGGGGAGGTTACTAGGTACAGCATTTGCAGGGGAAGTTATTAGGTACAGCATTCTGCAGGGGAGGTTATGTTATGTTATTCTGCAGGGGAGGTTAATAAGTACAGGATTCTGCAGCGGTTACTAGGTACAGCATTCTGCAGGGGAGGTTACTAGGTACAGCATTCTACAGAGGTTACTAGGTACAGCATTCTGCAGGGGAGGTTATTAAGTACAGCATTCTGCAGGGGAGGTTACAAGGTGCAGCATACTGCAGAGGTTACTAGGTACAGCATTCTGCAGGGGAGGTTACTAGGGACAGCATTCTGCAGAGGAGGTTACTAGGGACAGCATTCTGCAGGGGAAGAAACAAAGTACAACATTCTGCAGGCGAGGTTACTAGGTACAGCATTCTGCAGGGCAGGTTACTAGGTACAGCATTCTGCAGGGGAAGTTACAAAGTACAACATTCTGCAGGGGAGGTTACTAGGTACAGCATTTTGCAGTGGAGAGTACTACATACAACATTCTGCAGGGGAGGGTACTAGGTACAGCATTCTGCAGAAGATGTTACTAGGTACAGCATTCTGCAGGGGAGGTTATTACATACAGCATTCTGCAGGGGAGGTTACTAAATACAGCACTCTGCAGGGGATGTTACTAAGCAAAGCATTCTGCAGGAGAAGTTACTAAGCACAGCATTCTGCAGGGGAGGTTACTAGGTACAGCATTTGCAGGGGAAGTTATTAGGTACAGCATTCTGCAGGGGAGGTTATGTTATGTTATTCTGCAGGGGAGGTTACTAAGTACAGGATTCTGCAGCGGTTACTAGGTACAGCATTCTGCAGGGGAGGTTACTAGGTACAGCATTCTACAGAGGTTACTAGGTACAGCATTCTGCAGGGGAGGTTACTAAGTACAGCATTCTGCAGGGGAGGTTACAAGGTGCAGCATACTGCAGAGGTTACTAGGTACAGCATTCTGCAGGGGAGGTAACTAGGGACAGCATTCTGCAGAGGAGATTACTAGGGACAGCATTCTGCAGGGGAAGAAACAAAGTACAACATTCTGCAGGCGAGGTTACTAGGTACAGCATTCTGCAGGGCAGGTTACTAGGTACAGCATTCTGCAGGGGAAGTTACAAAGTACAACATTCTGCAGGGGAGGTTACTAGGTACAGCATTTTGCAGTGGAGAGTACTACATACAACATTCTGCAGGGGAGGGTACTAGGTACAGCATTCTGCAGAAGATGTTACTAGGTACTGCATTCTGCAGGGGAGGTTATTACATACAGCATTCTGCAGGGGAGGTTACTAAATACAGCACTATGCAGGGGATGTTACTAAGCACAGCATTCTGCAGGAGAAGTTACTAAGCACAGCATTCTGCAGGGGAGGTTACTAGGTACAGCATTTGCAGGGGAAGGTATTAGGTACAGCATTCTGCAGGGGAGGTTATGTTATGTTATTCTGCAGGGGAGGTTACTAAGTATAGGATTCTGCATCGGTTACTAGGTACAGCATTCTGCAGGGGAGGTTACTAGGTACAGCATTCTACAGAGGTTACTAGGTACAGCATTCTGCAGGGGAGGTTACTAAGTACAGCATTCTGCAGGGGAGATTACAAGGTGCAGCATTCTGCAGAGGTTACTAGGTACAGCATTCTGCAGGGGAGGTTACTAGGGACAGCATTCTGCAGAGGAGGTTACTAGGGCCAGCATTCTAAAGAGGAGGTTACTAGGGACAGCATTCTGCAGGGGAGGTTACTAGGAACAGTATTCTGCAGGGGAGGTTACTAGGTACAGCATTCTGCAGGGGAAGATACTAGGTACAGCAGTCTGCAAAGGGAGGTTACTAGGTACAGCATTTTGCAGTGGAGAGTACTACATACAACATTCTGCAGGGGAGGGTACTAGGTACAGCATTCTGCAGAAGATGTTACTAGGTACAGCATTCTGCAGGGGAGGTTATTACATACAGCTTTCTGCAGGGGAGGTTACTAAATACAGCACTCTGCAGGGGATGTTACTAAGCACAGCATTCTGCAGGAGAAGTTACTAAGCACAGCATTCTGCAGGGGAGGTTACTAGGTACAGCATTTACAGGGGAAGGTATTAGGTACAGCATTCTGCAGGGGAGGTTATGTTATGTTATTCTGCAGGGGAGGTTACTAAGTATAGGATTCTGCAGCGGTTACTAGGTACAGCATTCTGCAGGGGAGGTTACTAGGTACAGCATTCTACAGAGGTTACTAGGTACAGCATTCTGCAGGGGAGGTTACTAAGTACAGCATTCTGCAGGGGAGGTTACAAGGTACAGCATTCTGCAGAGGTTACTAGGTACAGCATTCTGCAGGGGAGGTTTCTAGGGACAGCATTCTGCAGAGGAGGTTACTAGGGACAGCATTCTACACAGGAGGTTACTAGGGACACCATTCTGCAGGGGAGGTAACTAGGAACAGTATTCTGCAGGGGAGGTTACTAGGTACAGCATTCTGCAGGGGAAGATACTAGGTACAGCAGTCTGCAGGGGAGGTTACTAGGTACAGCATTTTGCAGTGGAGAGTACTACATACAACATTCTGCAGGGGAGCGTACAAGGTACAGCATTCTGCAGAAGATGTTACTAGGTACAGCATTCTGCAGGGGAGGTTATTACATATTGCATTCTGCAGGGGAGGTTACTAAATACAGCACTCTGCAGGGGATTTTACTAAGCACAGCATTCTGCAAGAGACGTTACTAAGCACAGCATACTGCAGGGGAGGTTACTAGGTACAGCATTCTGCAGGGGAAGTTACAAAGTACAGAGGTTACTAGGTACAGCATTCTGCAGGGGAAGTTAGAAAAGTACAACATTCTGCTTGGGAAGTTACTAGGTACAGCAGTCTGCAGGGGAGGTTACTAGGTACAGCATTCTGCAGGGGAGGTTATGTTATGTTATTCTGCAGGGGAGGTTACTAAGTACAGGAATCTGCAGGGGAGGTTACTAGGTACAGCATTCTACAGAGGTTACTAGGTACAGCATTCTGCAGGGGAGGTTACTAAGTACAGCATTCTGCAGGGGAGGTTACTAGGTACAGCATTCTGCAGAGGAGGTTACTAGGTACAGCATTCTGCCGGGGAGGTTACTAGGTACAGCATTTTGCAGGGCAGGTTACTAGGTACAGCATTCTGCCTGGGAAGTTACAAAGTACAACATTCTGCAGGGGTAGTTACTAGGTACAGCAGTCTGCAGGGGAGGTTACTAGGTACAGCATTTTGCAGTGGAGAGTACTACATACAACATTCTGCAAGGGAGGGTACTATGTGCAGCATTCTGCAAAAGATGTTACTAGGTACAGCATTCTGCAGGTGTGGTTATTACATACAGCACTCTGCAAGGGAAGTTACTAAATACAGCACTCTGCAGAGGAGGTTACTAAGCACAGCATTCTGCAGGAGATGTTACTAAGCACAGCATTCTGTGGGGGAGGTTACTAGGTACAGCATTTGCAGGGGAAGTTATTAGGTACAGCATTCTGCAGGGGAGGTTACTAGGTGCAACATTCTGCAGGGAAGGATACTAGGTACAGCATTCTGCAGTGGTTACTAGGTACAACATTCTGCAGGAGAGGTTATTAAGTACAGCATTCTGCAGAGGAGGATACTAGGTACAGCATTCTGCAGAGGAGGTTACTAGGTTCTGTATTCTATAGGGGAGGTTGCTAGGTAAAGCATTCTGCAGGGAAGGTTGCTAGGTACTGTATTATGAAGGAGAGGCTACTAGGTACATCATTCTGCAGGCGATGATACTAGGTTCACTGTTTTGCATAGGAGCTTATTAGGTAAAACATTCTGCAGGGGAGGTTGCTAGGAACAGTATCATGCAGGGGAAGTTATTAGGTACAGCATTCTGTAGGGGAGGTTACTAGGTACAGCATTCTGCAGGGGAGGTTGCTACTTACAGCATTCTGCAGGAGAGGTTACTAGGTACAGCATTCTGCAGGGGCGGTTACTAGCTCCAGTATTCTGTAGGGGAAGTTACTAGGTACAGAATTCTGCAGGGGAGGTTACTAGGTACAGTATTCTGCTGGGGAGGATACTAGGTACAGCATTCTGCAGGGGAGGTTACTAGGTACAGTATTCTGCAGGGGAGGTTACTAGGTACTGCATTCTGCAGGGGAGGTTACTAGGTACAGTATTCTGCAGGGGAGGTTACTAGGTACAGCGTTCTGCAGGGGAGGTCACTAGGTACAGCGTTCTGCAGGGGAGGTCACTAGGTACAGCATTCTGCAGGGAAAGTCACTAGGTACAGTATTATGCAGGGGAGGTCACTAGGTACAGCATTCTGCAGGGTAGGTTACTAGGTAAAGCATTCTGCAGGGGAGGTTACTATGTACAGCATTCTGCAGGGGAGGTTACTAGGTACAGCATTCTGCAGGGGAGATTACTAGGTACAGTATTCTGCTGGGGAGGTCACTGGGTACAGCATTCTGCAGGGGAGGGTACTAGCTACAGCATTCTGCAGGAAAGGTTACTAGGTACAGTATTCTGCAGGGGAGGTTACAAGGTACTGAATTCTGCAGGGGAGGTTAATAGGTACTGAATTCTGCAGGGGAGGTTACTAGGTACAGCATTCTGCAGGGGAGGTTACTAGGTACAGCATTCTGCAGGGGAGGTTACTAGGTACAGTATTGTGCAGGGGAGGTACTAGGTACAGCATTCTGCAGGGGAGGTTACAAGGTACAGTATTCTGCAGGGGAGGTTACTAATTACTGCATTCTGCAGGGGAGTTTACTAGGTACAGTATTCTGCATGGGAGGTTACTAGGTACAGCATTCTGCAGGGGAGGTTACTATTTACAGCTTTCTGCAGGGGAGTTTATGAGGTACAGTATTCTGCAGGGGAGGTTACTAGGTACTGTATTCTGTAGGGGAGGTTACTAGGTACTGTATTCTGCATGGGAGGTTACTAGGTACAGCATTCTGCAGGGGAGGTTACTAGGTACAGTATTCTGCAGGGGAGTTTACTAGGTACAGTATTCTGCAGGGGAGGTTACTAGGTACTGTATTCTGTAGGGGAGGTTACTAGGTACAGTATTCTGCAGGGGAGGTTACTAGGTACTGCATTCTGCAGGGGAGGTTACTAGGTACTGTATTCTGCAGGGGAGGTTTCTAGGTACAGTATTCTCCAGGGGAGGTTACTAGGTACAGCATTCTGCAGGGGAGGTTACTAATTACAGCTTTCTGCAGGGGAGTTTACTAGGTACAGTATTCTGCATGGGATGTTACTAGGTATAGCATTCTGCAGGGGAGGTTACTAGGTACAGTATTCTGCAGGGGAGGTTACTAGGTACTGCATTCTGCAGGGGAGGTTACTAGGTACTGTATTCTGCAGGGGAGGTTACTAGGTACAGTATTCTGCAGGGGAGGTTACTAATTACAGCTTTCTGCAGGGGAGTTTACAAGGTACAGTATTCTGCAGGGGAGGTTACTAGGTACTGTATTCTGTAGGGGAGGTTACTAGGTACAGTATACTGCAGGGGAGGTTACTAGGTACTGCATTCTGCAGGGGAGGTTACTAGGTACTGTATTCTGCAGGGGAGGTTACTAGGTACAGTATTCTGCAGGGGAGGTTACTAGGTGCTGCATTCTGCAGGGGAGGTTACTAATTACAGCTTTCTGCAGGGGAGTTTACTAGGTACAGTATTCTGCAGGGGTGGTTACTAGGTACTGCATTCTGCAGGGGAGGTTACTAGGTACTGTGTTCTGCAGGGGAGGTTACTAGGTACTGCATTCTGCAGGGGAGGTTACTAGGTGCTGCATTCTGCAGGGGAGGTTACTAATTACAGCATTCTACAGGGGAGTTTATTAGGTACTGTATTCTGCAGGGGAGGTTACTAGGTACTGTATTCTGTAGGGGAGGTTACTAGGTACAGTATTCTGCAGGGGAGGTTACTAGGTACTGCATTCTGCAGGGGAGGTTACTAGGTACTGTATTCTGCAGGGGAGGTTTCTAGGTACAGTATTCTGCGGGGGAGGTTACTAGGTACAGCATTCTGCAGGGGAGGTTACTAATTACAGCTTTCTGCAGGGGAGTTTACTAGGTACAGTATTCTGCATGGGATGTTACTAGGTACAGCATTCTGCAGGGGAGGTTACTAGGTACAGTATTCTGCAGGGGAGGTTACTAGGTACTGCATTCTGCAGGGGAGGTTACTAGGTACTGTATTCTGCAGGGGAGGTTACTAGGTACAGTATTCTGCAGGGGAGGTTACTAATTACAGCTTTCTGCAGGGGAGTTTACAAGGTACAGTATTCTGCAGGGGAGGTTACTAGGTACTGTATTCTGTAGGGGAGGTTACTAGGTACAGTATTCTGCAGGGGAGGTTACTAGGTACTGCATTCTGCAGGGGAGGTTACTAGGTACTGTATTCTGCAGGGGAGGTTACTAGGTACAGTATTCTGCAGGGGAGATTACTTGGTGCTGCATTCTGCAGGGGAGGTTACTAATTACAGCTTTCTGCAGGGGAGTTTACTAGGTACAGTATTCTGCAGGGGTGGTTACTAGGTACTGCATTCTGCAGGGGAGGTTACTAGGTACTGTGTTCTGCAGGGGAGGTTACTAGGTACTGCATTCTGCAGGGGAGGTTACTAGGTGCTGCATTCTGCAGGGGAGGTTACTAATTACAGCATTTTACAGGGGAGTTTACTAGGTACAGTATTCTGCAGGGGAGGTTAATAGGTACAGTATTCTGCAGGGGAGGTTACTAGGTACTGCATTCTGCAGGGGAGGTTACTACGTACTGTATTCTGTAGGGGAGGTTACTAGGTACAGCATTCTGCAGGAGAAGCTACTAGGTACAGCATTCTGAAGGGGAGGTTACTAGGTACAGCATTCTGCAGGGGAAGTTACTCGGTACAGCATTCTGCAGGGCAAGTTACTAGGTACAGCATTCTGCATGGGAAGTTATTAGGTACAGTATTCTGCAGGGGAAGTTACTTGGTACTGTATTCTGCAGGGGAGGTTACTAGGTACTGCATTCTGCAGGGGAGGTTACTACGTTCTGTATTCTGTAGGGGAGGTTACTAGGTACAGCATTCTGCAGGAGAGGTTACTTGGTACAGCATTCTGAAGGGGAGGTTACTAGGTACAGCATTCTGCAGGGGAGGTTACTAGGTACAGCATTCTGCAGGGGAGGTTACTAATTACAGCTTTCTGCAGGGGAGTTTACTAGGTACAGTATTCTGCAGGGGAGGTTACTAGGTACTGTATTCTGCAGGGGAGGTTGCTAGGTACAGTATTCTGCATGGGAGGTTACTAGGTACAGCATTCTGCAGGGGAGGTTACTAGGTACAGTATTCTGCAGAGGAGGTTACTAGGTACTGCATTCTGCAGGGGAGGTTACTGGGTACAGTATTCTGCAGGGGAGGTTACTTGGTGCTGCATTCTGCAGGGGAGGTTACTAATTACAGCATTCTACAGGGGAGTTTACTAGGTACAGTATTCTGCAGGGGAGGTTACTAGGTACAGTATTCTGCAGGGGAGGTTACTAGGTACTGCATTCTGCAGGGGAGGTTACTACGTACTGTATTCTGTAGGGGAGGTTACTAGGTACAGCATTCTGCAGGAGAAGCTACTAGGTACAGCATTCTGAAGGGGAGGTTACTAGGTACAGCATTCTGCAGGGGAAGTTACTCGGTACAGCATTCTGCAGGGGAAGTTACTAGGTATAGCATTCTGCAGGGGAAGTTATTAGGTACAGCTTTCTGCAGGGGAAGTTACTAGGTACAACATTCTGCAGGGGAAGTTACTAGGTACAAAATTCTGCAGGGGAGGTTACTAGGTACTGTATTCTGCAGGGGAGGTTACTAGGGACAGCATTCTGCAGGGGAAGTTACTAGGTACAACATTCTGCAGGGGAAGTTACTAGGTACTGTATTCTGCAGGGGAGGTTACTAGGGACAGCATTCTGCAGGGGAAGTTACTAGGTACAGCATTCTGCGGGGGAGGTTACTAGGTACAGCATTCTGCAGGGGAGGTTACTAGGTACAGTATTCTGCAGGGGAGGTTACTAGGTACAGCATTCTGCAGGGGAGGTTACTAGGTACAGCATTCTGCAGGGGAAGTTACTAGGTACAGTATTCTCTATACCATGTCCCCTGTAGTGCTTTTTGGCTTGGTTGTACAGGTTACCCCACTGTCACTACAATGACTGTTAGTGCCAAGCGCTGGCACAGGACTATGCATAGTGGAGTGGGCAGTCCGTGGTGCTTGGACTCTGACGATGTGGGTCCAGTAGCTAATTACAAATGGAAGCTTAGCAGATCCATTCAGCAGCCTTCATATTGGTCCGATGACTCCTCAGCTTGATATATGTGAGTTAGGATAATGCAGGAGGTCGGACACATAGTTGAGATCATGGACAGCTAGCGCTACCTTCGCTCCCTGTGCCACATGTGGCGACAGATGCGGGACATTGGTTGAATTGTTGACTTCTTTTTGTTTCCCATAACACTCATTGGCCTGAGTCCCGGGGGGTGTAATCATTTGTCACACTGTCTGCATTGCAGAATGGGCCATTTGTCCATCACTATTGCTAATTCCTGCTGTCATTTGTGAAAAGATTTGGTTAAGTAGTTAAATATAAGGAGCCTATACATGAAGGTGGATGAGTGCATTACAGATGCAGGAACAGTAGTTTCCACGTTTCAAGTATAGGACCCATTCACCATAGCTGTAACGCAGGAGACATCACTGACATCTTCTGCGCAGTCCCGATGTGCCTCACCGACTCCATATTATAATATGGCGACATACATTCACTAAGCACACTGACCGCCAGTCAGCGGGCTTTTCGTTTATTTTGGGAACATCTGGAACTCTCCACTCTCTCTGCCCCCCCGCTGTGCACATGCGTGACGTAATATCTATATAATAATCTGCTACGGTCTGTCCTGTCTCCAGAAGCCTTGTGCAGTGGGAGCCGGGATGAACGTCACCTGTCCAATGGCTCCCTCTGCTATGGAGAATGGACAGACGTAGCCGGGGAGGAGGAGGTCCCGCTGGGAACGGGGTAAGTATGGGGGTGATATGTTATGCGTGGAAAGGGGTGGGGTCCAGTGCTGGACAGATCATCAGAAGGGAGCGCGGAGCGAGACACAGCAGCAATCAGAGGTGGGGTGGAGCAGTGGATGGAGGGATGAGGGGCCGGACACAGTGGGGGAATGGATGGGGTGGAGGTGGGAGCAGACTGAGGTGACCCAGCATATGCCGGATCTCATTACTAGTAGTATATATATATATATCATTTTAAAAAATAACTTCAAGCATTTCTGTAAAGAGTCCATGTAGGCGTGTAAGAGGTCTGTTTGTGAAAGTAAAGATATAATAGCGGATCCCACGCTGCTGGCTGATATCAGAGATGATGAACTCGGAACTCCTGCAAAAAGTAAACAGACAAACACTGTAATCAGAGAAACAGGATAAAGGAGATTAGGAGCACAAGAGGATACAACTCAGACCGCTTCCCCCCCCCCCCCCCGGCTACTGCATAATATATGAGCTAAGGTGACGTGCTAGGTGTGTTTCATTTGAGTAAAACAAGGGTATCTCTATATAGGGCCGGATTATAGGCGGGGTGAAGGGCCGGTCGCCCCTGGGCCCCCACAAGTCATAGGGGTCTATTTACTAAGAAGTGAAAAGTGAAGAGTGAAAAGTGATAAGGTACCAGCCAATCAGCTCCCAACTGTCATTTTTCAAACACAGCCTGTGAGATGGCAGCTAGGAGCTGATTGGCTGGCACCTTCTCACTTTTCACTTCTCCTAACACTGCTTAGTAAATAGACCCCTTAATCCGGCCCTGTCTTTATATCTGAGTAATATATCTTTCTAAGGTTTTATTTTATCATCTTACTCTATATTGCACAATAGTTTGGACACAGGGGGCGCTTTTGGATTTGAGTCATTAAAGAATATTTGAATTACCCAGTAAGCAATGGTATGCAATCAGGAAGCCGACTGCCTAAATACCGGCAGCCGGCTTCCCGACTGTCATTTCCCGGCAAGGGTGAAATGCCAGGCGTCTGGATGTAGACGCCCGCATTTCCCCGACGCCGAGTGACTGGTGTACGGCATCCCGATCGTAGTGATGCCGGGCGCTGCGAGCGGACAGCCACGGGGGGGGAGGGTTAGGTTTAGGGCTCCCGGGGGGGACTTAGGGTTAGGCACCCCCTCGGGAGGGTTAGGCTAGGGGGAGGGAAGTTAGGGTTAGGCACCCCTAAGGAGGGTTAGGGTTAGGGGGGTTAGGTTAGGTTAGTAGATACTCACCTATCCACGATCGGGATTTCCAGCGCTGTCGGGCTTCCGCTGCTTCGAACTCTGCCCATGTCGGGCTGCCGCTGACAGGAATCGAACCGCCGGCCATGCGGCCGGCGGTATTTCATACCCATTCCGTAAGCAATATGGCAGCATCCTGGTAGTCAGAGGGAATTATGTATGAAGATCAGACTGTTTGCAGACACCAATCAGGAGTCTACTGCGCTGCCAGAGAGGAGTCTGCACATGGGACCCTCTCCTCTCTGACACTGCCCCTGATGGCATCTTATGATGTTAGCTAAGGAGCTCATACAGACCCACTCGCTAGATGCGTTCGCTCGCACCCAGCGTATGCAAATCCAGCACACACCCAGCAAGGCAGGCAATCACACGGCAAGGCATAAGCACACCCACTATGTCTTGGCGTGCGATCGCTTGGTGTATACAGACGCCCACCAGCCTGTCTTAAAACGCCCACTTGCGCACGTCATCTTCAGGAAGTGTATGTAACCATCAGTACATCAAGGACCATCGGATGCGACGATCGCAGCACTTGAGGTTGCCTATACCCTGCCGCAAGCACTGCGATCACTTCAATGTGAAATCCAGCCAGGTGACGTGTACTATGACGCTGTCTCTTAATTATGCACGCCTCTGAAACGGCGTTGAGACACTCAGGCACGCCTGCGTTCGCACCTCCACTCCCCCGTTTCTAGTGGCCAGCCCCTGTTACCACCCACAAATGGCTACTCCTGTCACTCACTCTGCTGGACTGTCTATGTGCAGCGAGCGAACGCTTCCCGATCTTTCGCATTGGTTTGCGCACTGCGATGCATAGGCAAGCGCAGATTGCAAACATTGGCCAGCTACGAGCGAACGCTTCTTAGCTACCGGGTCTGAATCAGCCCTAATCTCCAAAAAGCTAAACTTGGCTGAGCTTGCTAAATAGGCCCAGATACAGTCCCCATTGCTGATAATAGGGACTGCGGTATCCAGCCTCACGTAGCTGAATGCAGAGGACATCTATGACATCACCTGCGTGCAGCCATTTGTAAATTGCAGGGGTACTGCTGTATCTGCTTCAAGAGTTAAATGGCTGATAATCTTGCTGAATAAGCCCCATCATTAGAGAATAAACGCCATCTATAGGTCTGGAATACTTTACTATAAAAAGAACACGGTGGTTACTATATAGACAATGGCTTTGATCCATAAAAGAGTTTATTTCTTATGTAGATGTCCCGTCTTGTGGCTGAATAACTCTATCAGGAGCCTTTGTGGCAGCTCGAGCTTCGCAGTGAATACAATGGAACTGGAGTACATTTTCTCACCGTAAAAATCGGCATCCATTCAGTCTCCAAACTCTTCCTAATGACGCTGGTGAGTCGGTCTCCTGGCAGCCGAAAGCAGCAAGGCCCCGGTGTATATATGTCTCCGACATCAAATAAGTGACCGTTTATATTATGGTTCTGGTCCCTCCATCACTTAGCGGACTAGTCTGAGTGGTCGTCGCTGATTCCCGTACACACTGGGAAAGAGAGAAAGTGTTTGTGAATCCAGAGAATCCGTAACACAGGCTCCAGGCCAAGTAATGAGAACGGTCGGGGAGGTGCCCGGCTGCAGCAAAGGCCTCATACACTAAGGGGCAGATGTACTAAGCTCTGGAAAGTGATAAACTACCAACCAATCAGCTCCTAAATGCCATCAAACACAGCCTGTAACATGACAGTTAGGAGCTGAGTGTTTGGTAGTTTGTCACATTCCAGATCTTAGTACATCTCCCCCTAAATGAGAGAACCGTATTTAGTTCCTCATTATTCCGTCTCACGAGCAGCGTCTCCAGGGCCGCCTGCCTTTCTCAATTTAGGGGCAATGTTCCTGGAAATGAACAGTAATTCATCACGACACACCGTATCGTTCCGCTAAAACAACTGCGCGTGTAATCCGTCCCTTCCCCGTCCCACCTCTCAGCCCCTTTCTTCTCCCCCGGCCGCTGCTATTTCCAAGGCTTTAGCCTCTTGACTCCTCTCAGTCCCTAGGTGTCAGGAAGCATTGTGGCCTGACTGATGTGCAGCAACTAAGTTACTCTCGCTGACAGTTTATTATGAGCTCTGTCAGACAATGGGCTGACTCTATCCCGTCCCCAAGGGGCCAGGCAGAGAGTGTTCTCTATCTGAGAGGCTGCATTTCACACAGTCTGAGAGGAGGACGCCTGACACATGGCTGCGGGCGCGGAAAGGACGGGATTCCTGCAGGAGCTGTTATGCAGATCCAAATAATCTTCCAATGGACCTTTCCATGAACGTGTGGGTTATATACTAGCTGCCTGCAAATTATTATATATAGATATATATATATATATATATATATATATATATATATTACGTATCCTAAATGACACGCTCTGTGGATCACAGGGGTATATTTACTAAAGTGTGGGAAAATGGCCACGGCGGCCATTTTTCATGCGTTAGTACAGTGCTGCTACAGCCGAGGCGGGACTTTGGAGAGGTAAGTATTAAAAAGTATGGGTGCGGAGTGGGCCTCCCCCTGGACCTAGGCGCCCGTGTGCACCCTGCACCCATTATAAATATGCCCCTGGCAACCAATCAGATTCTACTTATCATTTAACTAGCACCTTCTAGAAGATCATAGCTAGAATCTGATTGGTTGCCATGGGCAACATCTCCACTTCTAAAAACCGGCACTTTAGTAAATTTACCCCTTGTGCTTGTCTAGCATTGGGCAACTTTCCTTTACTGGCTGCAGCTGCTGTTACTAAGTGCATTGCTAGTAATATATCTGGAGGGGATGTGCAAACATGTAACGTTATCTGAAGGTGGAAATCCCCCTTTTGAGTGTCTTTATCTACACACAGTATACAGGGGCTTATTCAGAGCTCTATGCAGACCCGCTCGTTTGTGTATAACACCGACTGTGCGAGACCTGTGTACAGTATGCGCAGGAAATGTACTGTACTGCGCAAGTGCAGGCGTACCCCGGAGAGTCACCCCGTTTTCTGGGAGTGCCGAGTCCAGGGTCCCTTGTCTTCCGCCATAGACTTCCTGACCTCGGCTACGGCACTGCGAGGGGCAATCTGAGTAACCTCAGGGTCACTGAGATGGCCGATGGTCTCACAGATGATCTTAGGATCTGTGATGAGGTCAGGAGGCTTCTAATTACACCAGACACCAGCTCCCGCTGCATTAGCGTATGAGGTGTACGGTATTGTACAACCGCCTCCCTATACCTCCCTGCACTTCCCTATGCCTCCTTATGCTTCCCTGTGTCTCCATATGCTTCCCTGTGCCTCCCTATGCTTCCCTGCACTTCCCTACGCCTCCCTATGCCTCCCTGCACTTCCCTACACCTCCTATGCTTCCCTGTGCCTCCCTATGCTTCCCTGTGCCTCCCTATGCTTCCCTTTGCCTACCTATGTTTAACTGCACTTCTCTACGCCTCCCTGCACTTCCATACACCTCCTTATGCTTCCTTGTGCCTCCCTATGCTTCCCTGTGCCTCCCTATGCTTCCCTGTGCCTACCTATGCTTCCCTGCACTTCAATACACCTCCCTATACCTCCCTGCGCCTCCCTGCACTTCCCTACATGCCTCCCTGCACTTCCCTACTCCTCTCTATGATTCTGTAAGCCTCCCTACACTTCCCTGCATATCCCTGAGCCTCTCTGCACTTCCCTGTGTATCCCTGCGCCTCTCTGTGCTTCCCTGTGTATCCCTGCACCTCTCTGAACTTCCCTGTGTATCCCTGCACCTCTCTGCACTTCTCTGTGTATCCCTGCGCCTCTCTGCACTTCCCTGTGTATCCCTGCGCCTCTCTGTGCTTCCCTGTGAATCCCTGCGACTCTCTGCGGTTCCCTGTGTATCCCTGTACCTCTCTGTACTTCCCTGTGTATCCCTGCACCTCTCTGCGGTTCCCTGTGTATCCCTGCACCTCTCTGCGCTTCCCTGTGTATCCCTGCGCCTCTCTGCGCTTCCCTGTGTATCCCTGCGCTTCCCTGTGTATCCCTGTGCCTCTCTGTGCTTCCTTGTGTATCCCTGCACCTCTCTGCGCTTCCCTGTGTATCCCTGCACCTCTCTGCGCTTCCCTGCATATCCCTGCGCCTCTCTGCGCTTCCCTGTGTATCCCTGCACCTCTCTGCGCTTCGCTGTGTATCCCTGCGCTTCCCTGTGTATCCCTGTGCCTCTCTGCGCTTCCCTGTGTATCCCTGCGCTTCCCTGTGTATCCCTGCACCTCTCTGCACTTCCCTGTGTATCCCTGCGCCTCTCTGCACTTCCCTGTGTATCCCTGCGCCTCTCTGTGCTTCCCTGTGTATCCCTGCGCCTCTCTGCGCTTCCCTGTGTATCCCTGCACCTCTCTGTACTTCCCTGTGTATCCCTGCACCTCTCTGCACTTCCCTGTGTATCCCTGCGCCTCTCTGTACTTCCCTGTGTATCCCTGTGCCTCTCTGCACTTCCCTGTGTATACCTGCGCCTCTCTGCACTTCTCTGTGTATCCCTGCACCTCTCTGCAGTTCCCTGCATATCCCTGCACCTCTCTGTACTTCCCTGCATATCCCTGCACCTCTCTGTACTTCCCTGCGTATCCCTGCGCCTTCTGCGCTTCCCTGCGTATCCCTGCGCCTCTCTACACTTCCCTGCGTATCCCTGCTCCTCTCTGCACTTCCCTGCGTATCCCTGCACCTCTCTGCGGTTCCCTGTGTATTACTGCGCCTCTCTGTGCTTCCCTGAGTATCCCTGCGCTTCTCTGTGCTTCCCTGCATATCCCTGCGCCTCTCTGCGCTTCCCTGCGTATCCCTGCGCCGATCTGCGCTTCCCTGCGTATCCCTGCACCTCTCTGTACTTCCCTGTGTATCCCTGCGCCTTTCTGCGCTTCCCTGTGTATCCCTGCGCCTCTCTGCGCTTCCCTGCGCCTCTCTGTGCTTCCCTGAGTATCCCTGTGCCTCTCTGTGCTTCCCTGAGTATCCCTGCGCTTCCCTGCATATCCCTGCGCCTCTCTGCGCTTCCCTGCGTATCCCTGCGCCTCTCTGCGCTTCCCTGCGTATCCCTGTGCCTCTCTGCGCTTCCCTGCGTATCCCTGCGCCTCTCTGCGCTTCCCTGCATATCCCTGCGCTTCCCTGCGTATCCCTGCGCCTCTCTGCACTTCCCTGCGCCTCTCTGCGCTTCCCTGCGTATCCCTGCGCCTCTCTGCGCTTCCCTGCACCTCTCTGCGCCTCTCTGCGCTTCCCTGCATATTCCTGCTCCTCTCTGCGCTTCCCTGTGTATCCCTGCGCCTCTCTGCTCTTCCCTGCGCCTCTCTGCGCTTCCCTGCGTATCCCTGCGCCTCTCTGCGCTTCCCTGCATATCCCTGCGCCTCTCTGCGCTTCCCTGTGAGTGTGCAGTACCTTACAGCTGTGTATCTTATCCAAGAACGTTTTGCGTTCTGCAGCAGGCGTTGGTTGCAGCTTTAACAATGGAAGGAGGCAATTTATGAGGTTGGCTGGAGGGTTGGAGGGAGAGGTACAGACTGACGGATTGATTCCACCAGATTCCATAAATTTGCAACTCACAAATACATCCTGGCTTCCACAAAACGCGGCGACTTAGTGCCTGATATGCTGTAACTCCCCACCCCTCCTGCGCTGTTCTCATATACACTGTGGATGGTGACTACAAAGTGAGTGCAAAAAAATACCTTATTTACAAACATTTAGGTCATAATGGTGCACCAGCCAATCAGCTCCCAGCTCTCAGCTGTTTGAAAAATGACAGTTGGGAGCTGGTTGGCTGGAGCACCATTTATCATACGCAACAAGTTTTAGCACGCATATGATAAATACATTGATAAATGAGGCCAGGGCCGGCTCCAGGGGGAACCTCGCCCTGTGCAGGATGGTAATTTGTCGCCTCTTTCTCGTGAAAATGGGGGTGTGGTCTATTTATCATAGGCCATGCCCCCTAAATAACGTTATGGCACACCTCCCGTTAACGTCAGGCTACGGGTGAGCCCAGCACTACGTCAGTAGCTGGGCTGCCCCCAGCCGTCTAACCTGCACTGAATGGATGCCGCGCGCGTGCTCCGTGGAGGTGTCCAACCTCCCGACCGCCCGCGAAAAACTGGACTGTCCTGCTGAAAAAGGGAATGGTTGGGGTGGCTCCCCTGTTCGACCGCACTGGTCGAACACGCCTTGAGCCGGCCCTGAATGAGCCCTATGTAACCTGAACCAGACAGATACAAGTTGACTACTGATTGGTTGCTATGGTTAAGTACATGCAAATTCTGCACCTTAGTCCCATGTTAGTAACAATTCCTAAATATCTGCAACAAAAGACAAAAGTGACAGCTACAAAGTTAATAAATACTTGATACAGTAACTATCACCTTTATAGTGACTGATTGTTTGGGCAGCCTATAAAAACCGCAGCAGGATGATTTAATACCTGGTATGTTCACTTTAGCGGCGTTTAAGAAATAAATGATTTTTCTTTTTTCCTGTCGTGTACTCAGGTGAAATAAACGTTTAAATGGCCTTTCACATAAACACGGAATATAAACCCTTTTATAGAAATGATCCCACATTGCCGAATGCTCCTGCAGAGTAAGCCGCCCGGCTGCGATATCTCATAGCCGTCTGGATGTCATTTATAAGTGAATAATTACAATTAGCCACAGATGTTTTAAAGCCATGCTTCATTTATTTATACAAAGCTGCCCATTTCATAGCTGTCACATCTTCACGTCTAATAAATGAGGCTTTTGGTCGCAGTCAATTCACCTGTTCTGCTAATGCATTGTGGGGCTTTCAGTGAGCTTGTATATAGGAAGGAATTATCGCATGTACTATGTGCATTATCTGTTCTCTTGTTACATTCGCTGATCCCACAACAGACACAATGTAACAGCTTAATACTGTGGTATTGAAGAGTAATAAGCAGGTGGACATTGTGTAATGGAGCCGGGGATGCGGCAATCGGTAAGAGGACTGAGAATATACATTGCATGTAAATAAATAAGATTAATTGGGCACTTTAGATAATGATATCAAAACCCCATCTAAACACAAAGATTCATTCGTTCAAACCCTGGGCCTGAGGCAGTTTGGTAAGTAAACCACCAGCATATAACTAACAAGTAATGTACACGGATAAAATGTGTCTATTCATTCACTCATATACAGAATTCTGCTCATCTCAGGCTGCAACCACGACCCTGCGTGTATCTGACTACTACCAGCCACTACTACCAGCAACTACTACTACCAGCCACTACTACCAGCCACTACTACTACCAGCCACTAATACCAGTCACTACTACCAGTCACTACTACCAGCCACTACTACCAGTCACTACTACCAGCCACTACTACTACCAGCCACTACTACCAGCCACTACTACTACCAGTCACTACTACCAGCCACTACTACCAGCCACTACTACTACCAGCCACTACTACTACTAGTCACTACTACCAGCCACTACTACCAGCCACTACTACTACCAGCCACTACTACCAGCCACTACTACTACCAGTCACTACTACCAGCCACTACTACTACCAGTCACTACCACTACCACTACCAGTCACTACTACCAGCCACTACTACCAGTCACTACTACCAGCCACTACTACTACCAGTCACTACTACCTGCCACTACTACCAGCCACTACTACTACCAGTCACTACTACCAGCCACTACTACCAGCCACTACTACCAGCCACTACTACCAGTCACAACTACCAGACACTACCACTACCAGTCACTACTACCAGCCACTACTACCAGTCACTACTACCAGCCACTACTACTACCAGTCACTACTACCAGCCACTACTACCAGCCACTACTACTACCAGCCACTACTACCAGACACTACTACCAGTCACTACTACCAGCCACTACTAACAGTCACTACTACCAGCCACTACTACTACCAGTCACTACTACCAGCCACTACTACCAGCCACTACTACTACCAGCCACTACTACCAGACACTACTACCAGTCACTACTACCAGCCACTACTAACAGTCACTACTACCAGCCACTACTACTACCAGTCACTACTACCAGCCACTACTACCAGTCACTACTACCAGCCACTACTACTACCAGTCACTACTACCAGCCACTACTACCAGCCACTACTACTACCAGCCACTACTACTACCAGTCACTACTACCAGTCACTATTACCAGTCACTACTACCAGCCACTACTACCAGTCACTACTACCAGCCACTACTACCAGCCACTACTACTACCAGTCACTACTACCAGCCACTACTACCAGTCACTACTACCAGCCACTACTACTACCAGTCACTACTACCTGCCACTACTACCAGCCACTACTACTACCAGTCACTACTACCAGCCACTACTACCAGCCACTACTACCAGCCACTACTACCAGTCACTACTACCAGACACTACCACTACCAGTCACTACTACCAGCCACTACTACCAGTCACTACTACCAGCCACTACTACTACCAGTCACTACTACCAGCCACTACTACCAGCCACTACTACTACCAGCCACAACTACCAGACACTACTACCAGCCACTACTACTACCAGCCACTACTACCAGACACTACTACCAGTCACTACTACCAGCCACTACTAACAGTCACTACTACCAGCCACTACTACTACAAGTCACTACTACCAGCCACTACTACCAGTCACTACTACCAGCCACTACTACTACCAGTCACTACTACCAGCCACTACTACCAGCCACTACTACTACCAGTCACTACTACCAGTCACTATTACCAGTCACTACTACCAGCCACTACTACCAGTCACTACTACCAGCCACTACTACCAGACAATACCACTACCAGTCACTACTACCAGTCACTACCACTACCAGTCACTACTACCAGCCACTACTACTACCAGTCACTACCACTACCAGTCACTACTACCAGCCACTACTACCAGTCACTACTACCAGCCACTACTACTACCAGTCACTACTACCTGCCACTACTACCAGTCACAACTACCAGCCACTACTACCAGCTACTACTACTACCAGTCACTACTACCAGCCACTACTACTACCAGTCACTACTACCAGCCACTACTACCAGCCACTACTACTACCAGCCACTACTACCAGCCACTACTACTACCAGCCACTACTACTACCAGTCACTACCACTACCACTACCAGTCACTACTACCAGCCACTACTACCAGTCACTACTACCAGCCACTACTACTACCAGTCACTACCACTACCAGTCACTACTACCAGCCACTACTACCAGTCACTACTACCAGCCACTACTACTACCAGTCACTACTACCTGCCACTACTACCAGCCACTACTACTACCAGTCACTACTACCAGCCACTACTACCAGCCACTACTACCAGCCACTACTACCAGTCACTACTACCAGACACTACCACTACCAGTCACTACTACCAGCCACTACTACCAGTCACTACTACCAGCCACTACTACTACCAGTCACTACTACCAGCCACTACTACCAGCCACTACTACTACCAGCCACTACTACCAGACACTACTACCAGCCACTACTACTACCAGCCACTACTACCAGACACTACTACCAGTCACTACTACCAGCCACTACTAACAGTCACTACTACCAGCCACTACTACTACAAGTCACTACTACCAGCCACTACTACCAGTCACTACTACCAGCCACTACTACTACCAGTCACTACTACCAGCCACTACTACCAGCCACTACTACTACCAGCCACTACTACTACCAGTCACTACTACCAGTCACTATTACCAGTCACTACTACCAGCCACTACTACCAGTCACTACTACCAGCCACTACTACCAGACAATACCACTACCAGTCACTACTACCAGTCACTACCACTACCAGTCACTACTACCAGCCACTACTACTACCAGTCACTACCACTACCAGTCACTACTACCAGCCACTACTACCAGTCACTACTACCAGCCACTACTACTACCAGTCACTACTACCTGCCACTACTACCAGTCACAACTACCAGCCACTACTACCAGCTACTACTACTACCAGTCACTACTACCAGCCACTACTACTACCAGTCACTACTACCAGCCACTACTACCAGCCACTACTACTACCAGCCACTACTACCAGCCACTACTACTACCAGCCACTACTACTACCAGTCACTACCACTACCACTACCAGTCACTACTACCAGCCACTACTACCAGTCACTACTACCAGCCACTACTACTACCAGTCACTACCACTACCAGTCACTACTACCAGCCACTACTACTACCAGTCACTACCACTACCAGTCACTACTACCAGCCACTACTACCAGTCACTACTACCAGCCACTACTACTACCAGTCACTACTACCTGCCACTACTACCAGTCACAACTACCAGCCACTACTACCAGCTACTACTACTACCAGTCACTACTACCAGCCACTACTACTACCAGTCACTACTACCAGCCACTACTACCAGCCACTACTACCAGTCACAACTACCAGCCACTACTACCAGCTACTACTACTACTACCAGCCACTACTACCAACCACTACTACTACCAGTCACTACCACTACCAGTCACTACTACCAGCCACTACTACCAGTCACTACTACCAGCCACTACTACTACCAGTCACTACTACCTGCCACTACTACCAGCCACTACTACTACCAGTCACTACTTCCAGCCACTACTACTACCAGCCACTACTACCAGCCACTACTACCATTCACTACTACCAGTCACTACTACCAGTCATTACTACCAGCCACTACTACTACAATTCACTACTACCAGCCACTACTACTACCAGTCACTACTACCAACCACTATTACTACCAGCCACTACTACCAGCCACTACCACTACCAGTCACTACTACCAGCCACTACTACCAGTCACTATTACCAGTCACTACTACCAGCCACTACTACTACCAGCCACTACTACCAGACACTACTACCAGTCACTACTACCAGCCACTACTAACAGTCACTACTACCAGCCACTACTACTACAAGTCACTACTACCAGCCACTACTACCAGTCACTACTACCAGCCACTACTACTACCAGTCACTACTACCAGCCACTACTACCAGCCACTACTACTACCAGCCACTACTACTACCAGTCACTACTACCAGTCACTATTACCAGTCACTACTACCAGCCACTACTACCAGTCACTACTACCAGCCACTACTACCAGCCACTACTACTACCAGTCACTACTACCAGCCACTACTACCATCCACTACTACTACCAGCCACTACTACTACCAGTCACTACTACCAGCCACTACTACTACTACCAGTCACTACCACTACCACTACCAGTCACTACTACCAGCCACTACTACCAGCCACTACTTCTACCAGCCACTACTACCAGCCACTACTACTACCAGTCACTACTACCAGCCACTACTACTACTACTACCAGTCACTACCACTACCAGTCACTACTACCAGCCACTACTACCAGCCATTACTACTACCAGTCACTACTACCAGCCACTATGACTACCAGTCACTACTACCTGCCACTACTACCAGCCACTACTACTACCAGTCACTACTACCAGCCACTACTAATACCAGCCACTACTACTACCCGCCACTACTACCAGCCACTACTACCATTCACTACTACCAGTCACTACTACCAGTCATTACTACCAGCCACTACTACTACCATTCACTACTACCAGCCACTACTACTACCAGTCACTACTACCAGCCACTACTACCAGCCACTACTACTACCAGCCACTACTACCAGACACTACCACTACCAGCCACTACTACCAGTCACTATTACCAGTCACTACTACCAGCCACTACTACTACCAGTCACTACTACCAGCCACTACTACCAGCCACTACTACTACCAGTCACTACTACCAGCCACTACTACCAGCCACTACTACTACCAGCCACTACTACTACCAGTCACTACTACCAGCCACTACTACCAGCCACTACTACTACCAGCCACTACTACCAGCCACTACTACTACCAGTCACTACTACCAGCCACTACTACCAGCCACTACTACTACCAGCCACTACTACCAGACACTACCACTACCAGCCACTACTACCAGTCACTATTACCAGTCACTACTACCAGCCACTACTACTACTACCAGTCACTACTACCAGCCACTACTACCAGCCACTACTACTACCAGTCACTACTACCAGCCACTACTACCAGCCACTACTACTACCAGCCACTACTACTACCAGTCACTACTACCAGCCACTACTACCAGCCACTACTACTACCAGCCACTACTACCAGCCACTACTACCAGCCACTACTACCAGCCACTACTACTACCAGTCACTACTACCAGCCACTACTACCAGCCACTACTACTACCAGCCACTACTACTACCAGTCACTACTACCAGCCACTACTACCAGCCACTACTACTACCAGCCACTACTACCAGCCACTACTACTACCAGCCACTACTACTACAAGTCACTACCACTACCACTACCAGTCACTACTACCAGCCACTACTACCAGTCACTACTACCAGCCACTACTACTACCAGTCACTACCACTACCAGTCACTACTACCAGCCACTACTACTACCAGTCACTACCACTACCAGTCACTACTACCAGCCACTACTACCAGTCACTACTACCAGCCACTACTACTACCAGTCACTACTACCTGCCACTACTACCAGTCACAACTACCAGCCACTACTACCAGCTACTACTACTACCAGTCACTACTACTACCAGTCACTACTACCAGCCACTACTACCAGCCACTACTACTACCAGCCACTACTACCAGCCACTACTACTACCAGCCACTACTACTACCAGTCACTACCACTACCACTACCAGTCACTACTACCAGCCACTACTACCAGTCACTACTACCAGCCACTACTACTACCAGTCACTACCACTACCAGTCACTACTACCAGCCACTACTACTACCAGTCACTACCACTACCAGTCACTACTACCAGCCACTACTACCAGTCACTACTACCAGCCACTACTACTACCAGTCACTACTACCTGCCACTACTACCAGTCACAACTACCAGCCACTACTACCAGCTACTACTACTACCAGTCACTACTACCAGCCACTACTACTACCAGTCACTTCTACCAGCCACTACTACCAGCCACTACTACCAGTCACAACTACCAGCCACTACTACCAGCTACTACTACTACTACCAGCCACTACTACCAGCCACTACTACTACCAGTCACTACCACTACCAGTCACTACTACCAGCCACTACTACCAGTCACTACTACCAGCCACTACTACTACCAGTCACTACTACCTGCCACTACTACCAGCCACTACTACTCCCAGTCACTACTTCCAGCCACTACTACTACCAGCCACTACTACCAGCCACTACTACCATTCACTACTACCAGTCACTTCTACCAGTCATTACTACCAGCCACTACTACTACAATTCACTACTACCAGCCACTACTACTACCAGTCACTACTACCAGCCACTACTACTACCAGCCACTACTACCAGCCACTACCACTACCAGTCACTACTACCAGCCACTACTACCAGTCACTATTACCAGTCACTACTACCAGCCACTACTACTACCAGTCACTACTACCAGCCACTACTACCAGCCACTACTACTACCAGTCACTACTACCAGCCACTACTACCAGCCACTACTACTACCAGCCACTACTACTACCAGTCACTACTACCAGCCACTACTACCAGTCACTATTACCAGTCACTACTACCAGCCACTACTACTACCAGTCACTACTACCAGCCCCTTCTACTACCAGTCACTACTACCAGCCACTACTACCAGCCACTACTACTACCAGCCACTACTACTACCAGTCACTACTACCAGCTACTACTACTACCAGTCACTACCACTACCACTACCAGTCACTACTACCAGCCACTACTACCAGTCACTACTACCAGCCACTACTACTACCAGCCACTACTACTACCAGTCACTACTACCAGGCACTACTACCAGTCACTATTACCAGTCACTACTACCAGCCACTACTACTACCAGTCACTACTACCAGCCCCTTCTACTACCAGTCACTACTACCAGCCACTACTACCAGCCACTACTACTACCAGCCACTACTACTACCAGTCACTACTACCAGCTACTACTACTACCAGTCACTACCACTACCACTACCAGTCACTACTACCAGCCACTACTACCAGTCACTACTACCAGCCACTACTACTACCAGTCACTACTACCTGCCACTACTACCAGCCACTACTACTACCAGTCACTACTACCAGCCACTACTACTACCAGTCACTACTACCAGCCACTACTACCAGCCACTACTACTACCAGCCACTACTACCAGACACTACCACTACCAGTCACTACTACCAGCCACTACTACAAGTCACTACTACCAGTCACTACTACCAGTCACTACTAACTGCCACTACTACCAGTCACTACTACCAGCCACTACTACTACCAGCCACTACTACCAGCCACTACTACTACCAGCCATTACTACCAGTCACTACTACCATTCACTACTACCAGTCTCTACTACCAGCCACTACTACCAGTCACTACTACCAGCCACTACTACCAGCCACTACTACCAGTCACTACTACCAGTCTCTACTAACTGCCACTACTACTACCAGTCACTACTACCAATCACTACTACCAGCCACTACTACTACCAGTCACTACTACCAGCCACTACTACCAGCCACTACTACTACCAGCCACTACTACCAGCCACTACTACTACCAGTCACTGCTACCAGCCACTACTACTACCAGTCACTACTACTACCAGTCACTACCACTACCACTACCAGTCACTACTACCAGCCACTACTACCAGTCACTACTACCAGCCACTACTACTACCAGTCACTACTACCTGTCACTACTACCAGCCACTACTACTACCAGTCACTACTACCAGCCACTACTACTACCAGTCACTACTACCAGCCACTACTACCAGCCACTACTTCCATTCACTACTACCAGTCACTACTACCAGTCATTACTACCATTCACTACTACCAGCCACTATTACCAGTCACTACTACCAGCCACTTCTACCAGCCACTACTACCAGCCACTACTACCAGTCACTACTACCATTCACTACTACCAGCCACTACTACCAGCCACTACTACCATTCACTACTACTTGTCCCTACTACCAGTCATTACTACCAGTCATTACTACCATTTACTATTACCAGTCTCTACTACCAGCCACTTCTACCAGCCACTACTACCAGCCACTACTACCAGTCACTACTACCATTCACTACTACCAGCCACTACTACCAGCCACTACTACCATTCACTACTACCAGCCACTACTACTACCAGTCACTACTACCAGCCACTACTACCAGCCACTACTACCAGCCACTACTACTACCAGTCACTACTACCAGCCACTACTACTATTCACTACTACCAGCCACTACTACTACCAGTCACTACCACTACCACTACCAGTCACTACTACCAGTCACTACTACCAGCCACTACTACTACCAGTCACTACTACCTGCCACTACTACCAGCCACTACTACTAGTCACTACTACCAGCCACTACTACTACCAGTCACTACTACCTGCCACTACTACCAGCCACTACTACTACCAGTCACTACTACCAGCCACTACTACTACCAGTCACTACTACCAGCCACTACTACCAGCCACTACTACCATTCACTACTACCAGTCACTACTACCATTCACTACTACCAGCCACTATTACCAGTCACTACTACCAGCCACTACTACTACCAGTCACTACTACCAGTCACTACTACCAGCCACTACTACTACCAGCCACTACTACCAGTCACTACTACTACTACTACCAGTCACTACTACCAGCCACTACTACCAGTCACTACTATTACCAGTCACTACTACCAGCCACTTCTACCAGCCACTACTACCAGTCACTGCTACCATTCACTACTACCAGCCACTTCTACCAGCCACTACTACCAGCCACTACTACTACCAGTCACTACTACCAGCCACTACTACCAGCCACCACTACTACCAGCCACTACTACTACCAGCCACTACTACCAGTCACTACTACTACTACCAGTGACTACTACCAGCCACTACTGCTACCAGCCACTACTTCCAGTCACTACTACCAGCCACTACTACTACCAGCCACTACTTCCAGCCACTACTACTACCAGCCATTACTACCAGTCACTACTACCATTCACTACTACCAGTCTCTACTACCAGCCACTACTACCAGTCACTACTACCAGCCACTACTACCAGCCACTACTACCAGTCACTACTACCAGTCACTACTAACTGCCACTACTACCAGTCACTACTACCAGCCACTACTACTACCAGCCACTACTACCAGCCACTACTACTACCAGCCATTACTACCAGTCACTACTACCATTCACTACTACCAGTCTCTACTACCAGCCACTACTACCAGTCACTACTACCAGCCACTACTATCAGCCACTACTACCAGTCACTACTACCAGTCACTACTAACTGCCACTACTACCAGTCACTACTACCATTCACTACTACCAATCAGCTATTATCTTCTAGAAGATGCTAGTTAAATGGTAAGTAGAATCTAATTGGTTGCTATGGGCAACATCACTTTTCAAACTCACTTCTAAAAACTCTCACTTTAGTAAATTTACCCCCAGATGTTAGACCGTCAATAGCTCGACTGGGACAAAAGGTCAACACACTAATGGTAGACGTGTAAGAAGGTTGACAGGTACAAATGGTTGACAGGGTCAAAATGTCGTCAGGAAAATGGTCGACACACTAATGGTCGACACATTATGTTTTTTTGTATTTTAGGGTTAGGCACTTACCCCAACGGTTAGGGATCGGCACCTTGAGGATGGGGAAGGCACCAAGGGGAGTGGTGGAGTGAAGATTAAGACTAAAAAAAAAATAGATTAATGTGTCGACCATTATTGTGTCGACCTTTTGTCCCAGTCGACCTGTTGACTGTCTAACATCTGGTGTCTCTCTAAACACTGTCAACCTTTTTACTGTCTATCTGTTAATCTACACCCGGCATACACCAGCCTATACTGGGTGTAAATGATTCTCCTACAAACAGGCGTACGTCCAGCTCTACATCAGATTCATTCAAATGAACCCCCCCTCCCTGAACTTAGCCTACGCGTGAACATCCCATTATAACCCATTTCTGACTCTGCCATAGCCGGTGTAGATGCAATCAAAATCTGCATGACTAAGCATCGCCCTCACCATGAGGGTATGTTCAAATGTGTATCAGCCCCAATGATGTTCCCCAAACCCCACAAATCTCACTTCACGCAGCTCCTCCCATTTATGGGCGTGGTCAGAGTGAAACAACAACTCAGCGAGACAGGAGGAGAGACGTTGTCTGGGGATGAGAAGTACCTGGATATTACACTACATAATATATTATATATATTATGTAGACCAGACTAAGGAGCCACTAATAGGGGGTGGGCTGAGCCAAGGGGTGATTTGTTGAGCAGTGAGGGGTTTTGATTAGCGAAATGAGTTGGAATTAGCACAAGCACAGCCACAGAACTATAACATTTCATTTTAATTATTTATTATTGATACATTGTTTTCATACAAATTACCATTGCTGTGTTATAGGTCTTCTTACCAGTATAAATTCATAATTTAAACGCTATTAATGCTTTATTGTATACTTTTTATTATACTTATTTTATTTTTTTCTAACGGCACAAATCTAATAATAATAATATTATATCTGATACATCCATACCGCGGTTATTTTCATTTTTTATCTCTCTCCAAGGCTTTAATACATAGACCCCAGAGAGTATTAAGTGTCTGCATCATTATCTTACAGCCTCCACCATGAAACGTCATGGACATCGACTGGCCTCTCCCCCGCTTAATGTACCCTGCGGCTTCCCGGCCTCTGCTGGGGTGCAAATTAGGCTAAACCGATGAGTGGACAAGTCTGGTGCGGTCCCTTAAAGCTTGAATAACTAGGGGGCCTATTTATCACTAGCTTCCGATTAGCAGCAGTATCGAGTGTTGAGTTAAAAATAAATTAAGTTATTGTTATTTACTAAGAAAATATAGAAAACTGAATTGCAACGCTTGCTGGTAAGGGACCGTTACCGAAAATGGTCTAAAACTATAGTAATTAAAAAATATATATATATATTTATTGAGGGTAAAAAAAAAAGTCAATGATTGTGTTTCGGTTATCTGTAGCCTGGCGCGGCGATAACAGGACTGCGGCGATTCATGTGGCGCTGTCCTGTCACCTTTACACATATCATTTGATGCATTTCACCCTGGATGTACAGTGTCAGGGGCGGATACAGCAGGAATAGATCACAGAACCATCTGGCAGAAGTTTCCCTAAGAGTTTGCAGAGCGCACGTTTCTGCCCCCGCCCCCAGGTCCCAAATTCACAGCTCGCTAATAAATGGAGTCATTGCCTTCTATTATTCCTTCCTTCCTTGTCTGTGGTGTCCCAGCTGTTGACAGAGCCCCCAGTAGTGTAAATATGACATTTGTAATTTTACAAAGCCTGTGGGTGAGCCCACGGAAGCCAATTGTTTATTACTTCCCGTCTTACAAGTTTGCTGATAGAGATACTGTTATATGAAACTGCAAAGTACTAAGGGTCACCAGAAAATCTGCTCTGTGGATTCAAAGCTTCACATTTCCTGCGCTGCCACAAACTGTACACGTTTATATATGGTGCGTACATACTGTTGTACATACATAGCCATCCTATGGGACAATTCCTATCTACATTTACTAATTGTGGAATCAAATACTGTCTATGGATTGCAATAGAATACTGCTCACGGGGGCCAAATTATCAGGGATATAGAGGTCTATTCCTTATGTTAATTATTTGGGTCCAAGCGGACCCCGATAATTAACATATGAACTTTTCACGAGCACCAGAGCAAATCAACACTGCTACGGCGCGGATATAGCTTATCCATGAGTCAGCTGTGTCTCTGAAGCGCTTCACTGCTCCTTTCGGAGGTCACGCATTTGCACAAGAGCCCCAGCGTCCGTCGGAAGAAGATGGACAGGGGCGGAGGGATCCAAAAACCTGGAAGGAGTGGGTAACGGGAACAAACACCATCTAAAGATGGCGAATGCTCCTGCAGTCAAGTAGTGGAAATATTGTATTTTCAGAGCTTGAAGAATTCTGTCCCCATACTAGTGTATGGGGACAGCGAGAGAGACAGGTAAGTAGGATATATCTGTGATGCTAGTGTATGGGGACAGCGGGCCATTCCGGGAGAGAAAGGTAAGCAGGAGATATCTGTGATACTAGTGTATGGGGACAGCTGGCCATTCCGGGAGAGGAAGGTAAGCAGGTGATATCTGTGATACTAGTGTATGGGGGCAGCGGGCCATTCCGGGAGAGAAAGGTAAGCAGGAAATATCTGTGATACTAGTGTATGGGGACAGCTGGCTATTCCGGGAGAGGAAGGTAAGTAGGAGATATCTGTGATACTAGTGTATGGGGACAGCGGCCATTCCGGGAGAGAAAGGTAAGCAGGTGATATCTGTGATACTAGTGTATGGGGGCAGCAGGCCATTCCGGGAGAGGAAGATAAGTAGGAGATATCTGTGATACTAGTGTATGGGGACAGCGGCCATTCCGGGAGAGGAAGGTAAGCAGGAGATACATATGTGATACTAGTGTATGGGGACAGCGGCCATTCCGGGAGAGGAAGGTAAGTAGGAGATATCTGTGATACTAGTGTATGGGGACAGCAGGCCATTCTGGGAGAGAGAGGTAAGTAGGAGATATCTGTGATACTAGTGTATGGGGAAAGCAGGCCATTCCGGGAGAGGAAGGTAAGTAGGAGATATCTGTGATACTAGTGTATGGGGACAGCGGCCATTCCGGGAGAGGATGGTAAGGAGGAGATATCTGTGATACTAGTGTATGGGGACAGCGGCCATTCCGGGAGAGGAAGGTAAGCAGGAGAGATCTGTGATACTAGTGTATGGGGACAGCGGGCCATTCCGGGAGAGGAAGGTAAGCAGGTGATATCTGTGATACTAGTGTATGGGGGCAGCAGGCCATTCTGGGAGAGGAAGGTAAGTAGGAGATATCTGTGATACTAGTGTATGGGGACAGCGGCCATTCCGGGAGAGGAAGGTAAGCAGGAGATACATATGTGATACTAGTGTATGGGGACAGCGGCCATTCCGGGAGAGGAAGGTAAGTAGGAGATATCTGTGATACTAGTGTATGGGGACAGCAGGCCATTCTGGGAGAGAGAGGTAAGTAGGAGATATCTGTGATACTAGTGTATGGGGACAGCAGGCCATTCCGGGAGAGGAAGGTAAGTAGGAGATATCTGTGATACTAGTGTATGGGGACAGCGGCCATTCCGGGAGAGGATGGCAAGGAGGAGATATCTGTGATACTAGTGTATGGGGACAGCGGCCATTCCGGGAGAGGAAGGTAAGCAGGAGAGATCTGTGATACTAGTGTATGGGGACAGCGGGCCATTCCGGGAGAGGAAGGTAAGTAGGAGATATCTGTGATACTAGTGTATGAGGACAGCGGCCATTCCGGGAGAGGAAGGTAAGCAGGAGAGATCTGTGATACTAGTGTATGGGGACAGCGGGCCATTCCGGGAGAGGAAGGTAAGTAGGAGATATCTGTGATACTAGTGTATGAGGACAGCGGCCATTCCGGGAGAGGAAGGTAAGCAGGAGATATCTGTGATACTAGTGTATGAGGACAGCGGGCCATTCCGGGAGAGGAAGGTAAGCAGGAGATATCTGTGATACTAGTGTATGAGGACAGCGGCCATTCCGGGAGAGGAAGGTAAGCAGGAGATATCTGTGATACTAGTGTATGAGGACAGCGGGCCATTCCGGGAGAGGAAGGTAAGCAGGAGATATCTGTGATACTAGTGTATGAGGACAGCGGGCCATTCCGGGAGAGGAAGGTAAGCAGGAGATATCTGTGATACTAGTGTATGAGGACAGCGGGCCATTCCGGGAGAGGAAGGTAAGCAGGAGATATCTGTGATACTAGTGTATGGGGACAGCGGGACATTCCGGGAGAGGAAGGTAAGTAGGAGATATCTGTGATACTAGTGTATGGGGACAGCGGCCATTCCGGGAGAGGAAGGTAAGCAGGAGATATCTGTGATACTAGTGTATGGGGACAGTGGACCATTCCGGGAGAGAAAGGTAAGCTGGAGATATCTGTGATACTAGTGTATGGGGATAGCAGCCATTCCGGGAGAGGAAGGTAAGCAGGAGATATCTGTGATACTAGTGTATGGGGACAGCGACCATCCCGGGAGAGAAAGGTAAGTAGGAGATATCTGTGATACTAGTGTATGGGGACAGCTGGCCATTTCGGGAGAGAAAGGTAAGTAGGAGATATCTGTGATACTAGTGTATGGGGACAGCGGCCATTCCGGGAGAGAAAGGTAAGCAGGAGATATCTGTGATACTAGTGTATGGGGACAGCGACCATTCCGGGAGAGAAAGGTAAGCAGGTGATATCTGTGATACTAGTGTATGGGGACAGTGGGCCATTCCGGGAGAGGAAGGTAAGTGGGACATATATGTGATACTAGTGTATGGGGACAGCGGGCCATACCGGGAGAGAAAGGTAAGCAGGTGATATCTGTGATACTAGTGTATGGGGACAGTGGGCCATTCCGGGAGAGGAAGGTAAGCAGGATATATCTGTGATACTAGTGTATGGGGACAGCGGGCCATTCCAGGAGAGGAAGGTAAGCAGGCGATATCTGTGATACTAGTGTATGGGGACAGCGGGCCATTCCGGGAGAGAAAGGTAAGTAGGAGATATCTGTGATAATAGTGTATGGGGACAGCGGGCCATTCCAGTATAGGAAGGTAAGCAGGAGATATCTGTGATACTAGTGTATGGGGAAAGCGGGCCATTCCGGGAGAGGAAGGTAAGCAGGAGATATATGTGATTCTAGTGTATGGGGACAGCGGCCATTCCGGGAGAGGAAGGTAAGGAGGAGATGTCTGTGATACTAGTTTATGGGGACAGCAGGCCATTCCGGGAGAGAAAGGTAAGTAGGAGATATCTGTGATACTAGTGTATCGGGACAGTGGGCCATTCCGGGAGAGGAAGGTAAGCAGGAGATATCTGTGATACTAGTGTATGGGGACAGCAGGAAATACCGGGAGAGGAAGGTAAGCAGGAGATATCTGTGATACTAGTGTATGGGGACAGCGGGCCATTCCGGGAGAATAAGGTAAGCAGGAGATATCTGTGATACTAGTGTATGGGGACAGCGGGCCATTCCGGGAGAGGAAGGTAAGCAGGAGATATCTGTGATACTAGTGTATGGGGACAGTGGGCCATTCCGGGAGAGGAAGGTAAGCAGGAGAGGAAGGTAAGCAGGAGATATCTGTGATACTAGTGTATAAGGTAAGCAGAAAGGTAAGCAGGAGAGGAAGGTAAGCAGGAGATATCTGTGATACTAGTGTATGGGGACAGCGGCCATTCCGGGAGAGGAAGGTAAGGAGGAGATATCTGTGATACTAGTGTATGAGGACAGCGGCCATTCCGGGAGAGAAAGGTAAGCAGGAGATATCTGTGATACTAGTGTATGAGGACAGCGGGCCATTCCGGGAGAGGAAGGTAAGCAGGAGATATCTGTGATACTAGTGTATGGGGACAGCGGGCATACCCCTAGAGGAAGGTAAGCAGGATATATCTGTGATACTAGTGTATGAGGACAGCGTGTCATTCCGGGAGAGAAAGGTAAGCAGGAGATATCTGTGATACTAGTGTATGAGGACAGTGGGCCATTCCGGGAGAGCAAGGTAAGCAGGAGATATCTGTGATACTAGTGTATGGGGACAGCGGCCATTCCCCTAGAGGAAGGTAAGCAGGAGATATCTGTGATACTAGTGTATGGGGACAGTGGGCCATTCCGGGAGAGCAAGGTAAGCAGGAGATATCTGTGATACTAGTGTATGGGGACAGCGGCCATTCCCCTAGAGGAAGGTAAGCAGGAGATATCTGTGATACTAGTGTATGGGGACAGCAGCCATTTCGGGAGAGTAAGGTAAGGAGGAGATATCTGTGATACTAGTGTATCGGGATAGTGGGCCATTCCGGGAGAGGAAGGTAAGCAGGAGATATCTGTGATACTAGTGTATGAGGACAGCGGGTCATTCCGGGAGAGGAAGGTAAGCAGGAGATATCTGTGATACTAGTCTATAGAGACAGCGGCCATTCCGGGAGAGGTAGGTAAGCAGGAGATATCTGTGATACTAGTCTATAGAGACAGCGGCCATTCCGGGAGAGGTAGGTAAGCAGGAGATATCTGTGATACTAGTGTATGGGGACAGTGGGCCATTTCTCACTCTATTACATTTGGCCCTAAGTGGTGACGAATAGACCCCATAGGTTGCAAGCATTAACTTAGAGATGTTTTATTCAAGATTACTGAGCTTATTTATTAAAGGGCAAAAGGGCCCATTTCTCAATGAGTTTTATCATACGCAAAGAGTTTAAAAAAATCTTTGCATATAATAAATGATGCTCCAGCCAAACAAACTTTTATTTTCAAACAGATGACAGTTGGGAGCTGTTTGGGGACTTGTTGCGTATGATAAAACTCTTTGATAAATGAGCCCCTTAGTCACTTATATATCGCACAGTCGACCTTCTATCCATAGGCCAGATTCTGAGTTGCATGCTATAACGGCTGAGAAAAGATCTCGTGGGTCCTGCGTGCAAAAACTGGAAGCTATTATGGGTGATCAGGGTTGTAGTGACCACAGTCGCACCTCCTCTCAGGTACAGTAACTGGGCGGTCGCATGTAGGATGCATTTGCCACGCACTGTATTGCTGTTTTGAATGCAAAGGGTGGTCACACCAAGTATTGATTTGATATAGATTTCTCTTCTGTTCATTCAATTTGCATTTTATTAATTGATAAAATTAAACTAATAACACTTCTATTTTTGAAAGCATTCTTACGCTGTAGCATTTTTTCCACACCTGCCTAAAACTAAACTATTGTACATATATATAGCACTGTGTATATGTAATATTATATATATATATATATATATATTATATATGTATATAATGTTTCAGTATTTCCATTGCACTTACGTTATCCAGGAAGGTTCTGCTCAAACACGTTCAACACTAAACTCATTAATTTAACAGTTTTTATTTGCAAAAGGTGAACGTTAAAGCACTAATGAGAACTGAAAATAAAATAAAACATTTTTATGTTACAAGCTACTTACAATGTATATAAAATAAATGTGTAAACACGTGAACCGCGAACTGCAAACCTCAAATGGACGTGACAAAAACATGCCAAGTTCAGTATGGGACCTTCTGTATTGGAAATTGTACCACAAACATGACATTGGCATAGTAAAATTAAGGGGTCTATTTACTAAGCCTGGGAGAGATAAAGTGAAGAGTGATAAACTACCAGCCAATCAGCTCCTAACTGCCATGTTACAGGTGTTTGAAAAATAACAGGAGTTGGTTGGTACTTTATCTCCATCCAAGGCTTAGTAAATAGACCCATAGTCCTGATTTATTTCAATGACAGGGATGCCGTGAGTTGACCAAAAATAGGAGTGTTTTAGGTAGACTTTTGCCAAAAATGAACTTATCCAGAGGTTCCCAAATACAGTCCTCAAGGCACCAGTCCAGGTTTTAAGAATAACCATATTTAAGCATATTGATCATTGTGTGGTGGATATCGATCATTGTGTGGTTGCTCTTTTATATCGGACCAGTCTAAGATAACGACGCATGTACCAAAGCAATCACCTCCCAATAGTTTTGATTTTTGGAAGAACTACTTCTGAACCTCAACATAAGAGAGGGTGATCAGAAACTGGGCATCACCTCCAGAAAACGCAGGTCTATTGGTTGAAACTAGGCGGGGAGTGGGATTATATTAGATTAGATTTTGGGCAAATAGGGGGTGAGGCTTCTGTTGTCATGATTTTGTACTTTTTGAATCTTGGGAGTTATGAATTTTGATTCTGTTCTTTACGCCAAATTAGTGCAAGTTTGGATTAATCTTATTGGCTGTCCAAAACACGTCAGAGCCGGATAGCCAATGTGATGATGTTTTTGAGATCCGAACATAACCCAGTAAAAACAAACAGTTCCTTATCCTGAAGAGCTAGCACTCTGAAGAATTTATTTGTATGGATTTTTGATTGGAGACACAAATATGTATAACTAAAACTGTTTGATAAGGAAATTGCTCCTTTGAACTATATTTTACATGAGATACTGTTTATTCTCTTAAGGAAATCTTTGGGGGGGTGGGGGATTAGACACAAATAAAGAAAGATTACAGGGGGATCCTTCCCCCCAAATCACTGTCCCAGCAATGTCGCTGTAGCATTATTCTAATGGCTGCTATGTGATACAGTGATCGCTTGCAGACTGTGTATGTATCAATGCACTCGGCAAGGAGTTAATGTTCTGTGAGCATCTCCCGGCCTGGGGGCAACAAGATCCGCCGGGAAGTTTATTGAATGACCTTGTGCGGTGTTCTGGCAGCCTCTCGCTGGATGACTTAGTCCTGCAGTCTCAGGGCGGGGGTGGCAGCCACATACCGGGGTAGTCTGTAGCATAAGGAAGACGTTAAAACCAGAGGTAATTGACATGGCAACTTTATTTCATCATAAAGTCTAGTTCTAAAACGGCTCCTCGTATTGATCGCTGTGTATCGTAAGAGCCTCTTTAATATTGTTATCAAGAAAAAAGCAGCAATTACAGCGCGTAGACACTATTATGTGCCTGGACTTCTCCCAAATTCAGAGGGAAAAGACAAGTTATCATCAAGCTCCCCTCTGACGACGGAGATAATGGCAGGAGCTTCTGGCCACCGGCCATTCTCTCAGAACCTGGGGGGCTCGGCGCAGTGCTAAGGCTACGGACAAGAACATACTTCATGGTGAAAAATAATATTGCAGACAAAGTTTCCAGTGAAAGGAGATTTAGCTGCTGTCATTATACCGTTATATTCTGGGTAGTACACAAAGTTGCAATGTCCATCTAAGCTCTAACATCTGACTGCGTGACACCGTTCATCGAGTTTAGGTTCTACAAACGTCCATTTTGAATGACTGACAGATCCGTCGCAAAGGTCAGGAAGAGGAACGTTTTTTAATTCAGAAATTGTCCTTTGAGGCAAAAAAGTATCAAGTTTAGGGTCCGATTCAGAGATAGACGTTAATGCGACCACAGCTGCGAAAATATGCTAATATATCCAAGCTTACCCGGGAATGGGGACGCCCGGTGCTGCCTTGTCATCTGCGTCCGACGTCGCGTACCAGCATAAATATCGGTAACATCGACACACATCGACCAGCCATTCAGTTGCGGCAGGTCTGACCTGTCTCAAATACAGCGGCTCTCCTGACACGCGGAGGGCTCTCATGCTGAATAGGAGAGCGCAATAGCTAATTTATGCACGCCCATGTCTGAAGTGCATCCGGAAGGTACAAAATGAGGCAGCGCAGATGTACAAGCCTGGTCCTAATATTTGACCCCTTGGAGGACAAACAAGGAGACAGTGAGCTGCGGCTGTCTGCAGGCCGGGGAAGCCTCCGCCACAGGAATCTTATTTCTATCACGTAAAGTCTAGTTCTCCATGCAGGTGCGTAACGTTATATATTTGTGCTCCCGCCGCAGGGAAAGTCTGAAGTGACAAACCCGTCACAGCAGAATGCAACTTTTTTTTCCACACGCATATTACCTTATTATATTATTCATGCATTGTACAAAATAAGAGCAAATTTCCACTAAGTGAGGTACATTTTTGTACTTAGATTTGCCTGTAATTTGGAGCAATATGACTAAAATACAGATGTGTCCTCTCCTCTTGTATCTTTGGCGCTGCTGCAGCCTGGCAACCGCGGCACACGTGTCCTCGACAAGTCGCAAAACGGCAAAGACGAGGACACATCTGTTTATCACTTTACATTTTTGAAAATTGCTCATCATTGCTCTCCTTATTGAAATGATGTAGCAGAGCTCCTCACAGTGACAGGACACTCGGAGATCACACCTGTTTTAAAACTAGAGATGAATGAAATGATTTAGCTGATTCTAAAATCTGACATGTATTCAAGCAGGAATATATCTTCCATACATGTAACTGAATATAGGGGGTCATTCAGACCCGCTCGTGAGCGGCAGTACGCTCGCAAGCGGGTCGATGTTCCCCCACTGTGCATGCGCACGACGGAGGGAGCTCCGTCGTGCGCATGCGCGAGACCCGGCGAGCGACGGGCTCTCCATCGCTCCGGGTCTCGCACCAAAGGGGGCGTGCTGTCGATGTTGATTGACAGCACGCCCCCTTTGGTGGGCGTGCCGGGGGTGTGCCTGTCAGATGGAGGCGTTCCCATGGGAACGCCCACCGCCTCAAGCCGGCCCCACTGACATCACTAGTGATGTCAGTGGGAGTGATTTTGGCTCTGATAGAGCCAAAATCACTCCAGGGCTTGCGGCAGCGAGACCCTACCGCAGGGTCTCCGTCGCAAGCCCGATGGTCGCGATGGTCTTGACCATCGCGACCATCATCATGGATGCTCGCATAAGCTGTAGGTGGTAACCCACAGCTATGCGAGCGTCCATGAGGATGCTCCTAAAACAGGTAGGAGGGCACTGATTCAGAGCGAGCGCTCTGGTCAGAGCCCTTAGATCCTCATTCAGAGTGGATCACAGGTCTGCACACACCCGCTCGCTGCGAATTTATGCACTATACCAAGACACCCACCAGCTTATAAAGCCGCCCACTCCCCATTACATACATCCGCAAGTCAGCGTAAACATCGGTAACATCGAGTAACATCGGACCCATACGCACAGTTGTGGTTGAGCTGACCTGACTTACAATCTGCGAAGCCTCCTGTCGCCTTCTATACCTCTGGCTATGTATGCCGTCGCAGGGGCTTAATTATGCACGTCCCTGTGATGGCGTTCAAAGTAAACGCACAGGCACGGCTGCGTTCTTTCGACCACCCCCCCTATCCACCCCCAAATGCCACTTACTGTCAATCATTTCTAAGTGGTTCTGCGTGTCCGCTGCTTTCCTGATCGCCGCAGCAGGTTTGAGCACATGCGCAGAAAGCAAACATCGACTGAGTGCGTGCAAACGCAGACTTGCAATCTAACCTGAATGAGGCCCATAGAGCTAAGGTCGACAAGATCAGCAGGATCACACATGCTGACAAGTGACTTAAAAGAGGATCCGCAAAATCTGTATTGATTTAAAAGGTTCAATTTAGGAAGATGATTATGTCAGACTGATAGGCAGCTGTGTAGTGCCGCTAATATTACCGTTCTCCTACATTTCTGTAAAAGCCACAGAAGTCAACCAGAAATATCTTTGCATATCACCAATCACTTGTCACTATTCCCTCTGCCCTCGTCTGACCTCTCTTTATTGCGCTACTGACAGATTTTTGGCCTGATAAAACTGATGTGGTCGTAGTAACACATTTTACCAATTAGAGCAGAGCTACTGTATATGCCCTGCAAACTGTGGGCCTGATTCAGAGCCGCTCATAAGCGGCAGCTCGTTCACTCCGAGCGATGTTTGCCCAACTGCGCATGCGTACGGATCGTTATACGCATGCGCGAACCAGTCAGTGCGGTCAAAATTCATGTGCTCGCAAAATAGCGAATGCCTGATAATTTGAGTGACAGAATGAGGCGTATGTGGGTGGTAACGTGGGAAGGTGCTTGAAAACGGGGAGTGGAGATCCGATCGCAGGCGTGCTTAAAGGTCAAAACGGGCGTTTTATGGGTGTGCATAATTAAAACAGCAGCGTCATTGACCACGTCACTGGGTTATTTTATAGCCAGAACTGCTCGCAAAATTGTGGTAGCAAAAACCAACCCCAAGAATAGCGAGCAGCTCATACCCTGGTCGATGTACTCGATTAATCTAATAAATAGCGGACATGACGTAGGCTGCGAGCGGCCAGGGGGCGTATTTTTTCAAAAAACGACTGCAAGTTTTGTTCGCTCGTTCAGACCTAGAGGCGTGAACAGACCGCATAGAGCGAACGGTTGATTTGAATAGCCACCCCTATTTTCTGGACGAGCGAGCGCTAACTGCGTCCGGCTCTGATTCAGGCCCTGTGTACACTCTGTAAATGGTAAAAGGCTAGGAGTGGAGAGTTAAACTCACACCCGCCAGAAGGGCCTATGGGCCTGATTCAGAGCAGGACGCTATTTGCGCTCGCTCGCTCAGAATAAGGGGTAGGCTATTTAAATTGAGCGCTCGCTCTTTGCGGTCTGTTGATGCCTCTATGTCTGAGCGAGCGAACTAAATATGCGCTCGCTATTTTGTAAAGACGCCCCCTGGCCGCTCGCATCCTACGTCATCTCCGCTATTTATTAGATTAATCGAGTACATCGAAAGGCGTCTGAACTGCTCGCAGTGCTTGTGGTTGGATTTTCCTACCGCAATCATGCGAACAGTTCAGGCTAAGAAACAACCAAGTGACGTGGTCAATGACGCTGCTTTGTTAATTATGCACACCCATAAAACGCCCGTTTTGACCTTTTGGCACCCCTGCGTTCGGATCACCACTCCCCGTTTTCAAGCACCTTCCCCTGTTACCACCCACAAACACCTCATCCTGTCACTCAAATTAGCAGGCACTCGCTATTTTGCGAGCGCTCGATTTCCGACCGCAATGACTGGTTGGCGCATGCGCATTACGACCCATACGCATGCGCAGATGTGCAAACATCACTCGGAGCGAACGAGCCGCCGCTTACGAGCGGCTCTGAATCAGGCCCTATATGTCTAAGAGAGGAGAAACCGTAGGCTCCCAAATGTTAGCTAGTAAGCCTCAGGCTTTGCCAATTGTTAATGGAGCCCCTTTTGATATTATTAGGTTTAGCAAAACTTCTTGTGTCTCCCAGCGTATACCCGGGCCGGTATGTTTTGTACAGAACGTCATCGTTGCTTCAGGTCAGTGTCCAGGCCTGAGAATGGTGCCATGGGGACTGGGGAAGGAGTTATTGGAATTCAGCCCATCAGTAGAGTCCCTGGTAGTTTTTACTGGTAAAACTTTTCATTGAGGGCACAGGTGACATCTAACCCATAAACACAGGGTTGTGAGGAGACAACGCTCTTTCCACCATCACAGAGCAAAGTGATGTTATCTCATATGTCTTCAGGAAGGTCCCATGCTGGACCAAAACGTTGACTGGCTTACGGTCATTTTGGAGACAAATTTTGAAAGTCTTCACACACAAAACTTACCGGTACCCTCCTTACAGGCTATTTATCTGACAGAAAGCCCAGACATACTAGGAGGGTCTCCAGCCATGCTGGACAGACATACCAGGAGGGTCTTCAGGAGGCCGAGACACCCGGGGAATGGGGGTTGTGCTGAAGACCCCCCTTGAGTGCCCATCCGCACAATGATACAAAATGAAATGCAAGTTGCAATTTTATAATTTGTTTTGTTAAATCACAGTGCAAGTCTTCCCAAGTCTGTTAATGGGTTCATTTGCATGGGTCTCCTCGCTATAGGTCTGTTTACACGAAGCACAGAGCGCCATGCATTAAACATCTCCCAGGCATTGGAAATAATGCCTTTCGTGTGTGCTCTGATTAAACTAGTTTATCAGCTTAATGTATTATCCATCACAGAGCGCACACACTCTCCCAAACTTCTCCTCTCTTCTCCATGTATCACCATGCTCGCTGCCGGCTATCCTCCTAAATAAAAGAAGCTTAATTACCCAACTATTAGGACAAACATTAGTTTTCATTATTTCTGCTGAGCTCGGTGAGACAGTCACTTCCTACAGTGCTGAGCTCGGTGACAGTCACTTCCTATAGTGCTGAGCTCGGTGACAGTCACTTCCTATAGTGCTGAGCTCGGTGACAGTCACTTCCTATAGTGCTGAGCTCGGGGACAGTCACTTCCTATAGTGCTGAGCTCAGTGACAGTCACTTCCTATAGTGCTGAGCTCGGTGTGACAGTCACTTCCTATAGTGCTGAGATCGGTGACAGTCACTTCCTATAGTGCTGAGCTCGGTGACAGTCAACTCCTACAGCGCTGAGCTCAGTGACAGTCACTTCCTATAGTGCTGAGATCGGTGACAGTCACTTCCTATAGTGCTGAGCTCGGTGACAGTCAACTCCTATAGTGCTGAGCTCGGTGACAGTCACCTCCTATAGTGCTGAGCTCGGTGACAGTCACCTCCTATAGTGCTGAGCTTGGTGACAGTCACTTCCTATAGTGCTGAGATCGGTGACAGTCACTTCCTATAGTGCTGAGATCGGTGACAGTCACTTCTTATAGTGCTGAGCTCAGTGACAGTCACTTCCTATAGTGCTGAGCTCAGTGACAGTCACTTCCTATAGTGCTGAGCTCGGTGACAGTCACTTCCAATAGTGCTGAGCTCGGTGACAGTCACTTCCTATAGTGCTGAGCTCGGTGACAGTCACCTCCTATAGTGCTGAGCTCGGTGACAGTCACCTCATATAGTGCTGAGCTCGGTGACAGTCACCTCCTATAGTGCTGAGCTCGGTGACAGTCACTTCCTATAGTGCTGAGCTCAGTGACAGTCACTTCCTATAGTGCTGAGCTCGGTGACAGTCACCTCCTATAGTGCTGAGCTCGGTGACAGTCACTTCCTATAGCGCTGAGCTCGGTGACAGTCACTTCCTATAGCGCTGAGCTCGGTGACAGTCACTTCCTATAGCGCTGAGCTCGGTGAGACAGTCACTTCCTATAGTGCTGAGCTCGGTGACAGTCACTTCCTATAGTGCTGAGCTCGGTGACAGTCACTTCCTATAGTGCTGAGCTCGGTGACAGTCACTTCCTATAGTGCTGAGCTCGGTGACAGTCACTTCCTATAGTGATGAGCTCTGTGACAGTCACTTCCTATAGTGTTGAGCTCGGTGACAGTCACTTCCTATAGTGCTGAGCTCGGTGACAGTCACTTCCTATAGTGCTGATCTCGGTGACAGTCACTTCCTATAGTGATGAGCTCGGTGACAGTCACTTCCTATAGTGCTGAGCTCTGTGACAGTCACTTCCTATAGTGCTGAGCTCGGTGACAGTCACTTCCTATAGCGCTGAGCTCGGTGACAGTCACTTCCTATAGTGCTGAGCTCGGGGACAGTCACTTCCTATACTGCTGAGCTCGGGGACAGTCACTTCCTATAGCGCTGAGCTCGGGGACAGTCACTTCCTATAGCGCTGTGCTCGGTGAGACAGTCACTTCCTATAGTGCTGAGCTCGGTGAGACAGTCACTTCCTATAGTGCTGAGCTCGGTGATAGTCACTTCCTATAGTGCTGAGCTCGGTGACAGTCACTTCCTATAGTGCTGAGCTCGGTGACAGTCACTTCCTATAGGGCTGAGCTCGGTGACAGTCACTTCCTATAGTGATGAGCTCTGTGACAGTCACTTCCTATAGTGCTGAGCTCGGCGAGACAGTCACTTCCTATAGTGATGAGCTCGGTGACAGTCACTTCCTATAGTGCTGAGCTCGGCGAGACAGTCACTTCCTATAGTGCTGAGCTCGGTGACAGTCACTTCCTATAGTGCTGAGCTCGGTGACAGTCACTTCCTATAGTGCTGAGCTCGGTGACAGTCACTTCCTATAGTGCTGAGCTCGGTGACAGTCACTTCCTATAGTGCTGATCTCGGTGACAGTCACTTCCTATAGTGATGAGCTCGGTGACAGTCACTTCCTATAGTGCTGAGCTCAGTGACAGTCACTTCCTATAGTGCTGAGCTCTGTGACAGTCACTTCCTATAGTGCTGAGCTCAGTGACAGTCACTTCCTATAGTGCTGAGCTCGGTGACAGTCACCTCCTATAGGGCTGAGCTCGGTGACAGTCACTTCCTATAGTGCTGAGCTCGGTGACAGTCACTTCCTATAGTGCTGAGCTCGGTGACTGTCACTTCCTATAGTGCTGAGCTCGGTGACAGTCACTTCCTATAGGGCTGAGCTCGGTGACAGTCACTTCCTATAGCGCTGAGCTCGGTGACAGTCACTTCCTATAGCGCTGAGCTCGGTGACAGTCACTTCCTATAGTGCTGAGCTCAGTGACAGTCACTTCCTATAGTGCTGAGCTCGGGGACAGTCACGTCCTATAGTGCTGAGCTCGGGACAGTCACTTCCTATAGTGCTGAGCTCGGTGACAGTCACTTCCTATAGTGCTGAGCTCGGTGACAGTCACTTCCTATAGTGCTGAGCTCGGTGTGACAGTCACTTCCTTTAGTGCTGAGCTCGGTGACAGTCACTTCCTATAGTGCTGAGCTCGGTGACAGTCACCTCCTATAGTGCTGAGCTCGGTGACAGTCACCTCCTATAGTGCTGAGCTCGTTGACAGTCACTTCCTATAGTGCTGAGCTCGGTGACAGTCACCTCCTATAGTGCTGAGCTTGTTGACAGTCACTTCCTATAGTGCTGAGCTCGGTGACAGTCACTTCCTATAGTGCTGAGCTCGGTGACAGTCACATCATATAGTGCTGAGCTCGGTGACAGTCACTTCCTATAGCGCTGAGCTCGGTGACAGTCACTTCCTATAGTGCTGAGGTCGGTGAGACAGTCACTTCCTATAGAGCTGAGCCCGGTGACAGTCACTTCCTATAGTGCTGAGCTCGGTGACAGTCACTTCCTATAGTGCTGAGCTCGGTGACAGTCCCTTCCTATAGTGCTGAGCTCGGTGACAGTCCCTTCCTATAGTGCTGAGCTCGGTGACAGTCACTTCCTATAGTGCTGAGCTCGGTGACAGTTACTTCCTGTATTGCTGAGCTCGGTGAGACAGTCACTTCCTTTAGTGCTGAGCTCGGTGACAGTCACTTCCTATAGTACTGAGCTCGGTGACAGTCACTTCCTATAGTGCTGATCTCTGTGACAGTCACTTCCTATAGTGCTGATCTCGGTGACAGTCACTTCCTATAGTGCTGATCTCGGTGACAGTCACTTCCTTTAGTGCTGAGCTCGGTGACAGTCACTTCCTATTGTGCTGAGCTCGGTGACAGTCACTTCCTATAGTGCTGATCTCGGTGACAGTCACTTCCTTTAGTGCTGAGCTTGGTGACAGTCACTTCCTATAGTGCTGATCTCGGTGACAGTCACTTCCTTTAGTGCTGAGCTTGGTGACAGTCACCTCCTATAGTGCTGATGTTAGGGAGAAGTTTCTCTGATCCTCATTTATATTTACGTGACTTATTGTCACCACTGATTTCCGCTGCTGTATCTTACATTATCCATTTATTTCTCCTGTGTAAATTCCACCATATGACTCTGGTATACACTAAGGAAAGACTCACTTTGTTTGTTACAGTTGTTTACATGTAAAATAACAATGTGTTTCCTTCTGTGACCAGCTGGGAAGCTGTATACAGAGCTCTGCTCCTGCACAGATTTCTATTCTGCATATGACCTTCTGTGAAAGGTGAAAGTATGGGGGAGTCAGGGGGAGAATGGAGATGGTGTTGCCCGGGAAATTCCAGCTTCTGGACAGTGGAATCCTTTCCCGCACGCAAGTCTGTGGCTATTCCAACTTCTGGACAGTGGAATCCTTTCCTGCACGCAAGTCTGTGGCTATTCCAACTTCTGGCCAGAGGAATCCTTTTCTGCACACAGGTCTGCTGCTATTCCAGCTCCTGCCAGTGGAGGCCTTTCCTGCACACAGGTCTGTGGATAGGCTGTTATTTTAAGCATAAACAGTTTTTCCTGGATTTTCATCTCCACTTTTTTCTCTACAGGTGACGTCATACTACACATATACTGCATTCATACTACACGTCTGCCGCATTCATACTACACGTGTACCGCATTCATACTACACGTCTGCCGCATTCATACTACACGTCTACTGCATTCATACTACATGTCTACTGCATTCATACTACACCTATACTGCATTCATACTACACGTCTACTGCATTCATACTACACCTATACTGCATTCATACTACACATCTACTGCATTCATACTACACGTCTGCAGCATTCATACTACACGTCTGCCGCATTCATACTACACGTCTGCCGCATTCATACTACACATCTGCCGCATTCATATTACACGTCTGTTGCATTCATACTACACGTCTACTGCATTCATACTACACCTATACTGCATTCATACTAAACGTCTGCCGCATTCATACTACACGTCTGCCGCATTCATACTACACGTCTGCCGCATTCATACTACACATATACTGCATTCATACTACACGTCTGCCGCATTCATACTACACGTGTACCGCATGCATACTACACGTCTGCCGCATTCATACTACACGTCTACTGCATTCATACTACACGTCTACTGCATTCATACTACACCTATACTGCATTCATACTACACGTCTACTGCATTCATACTACACCTATACTGCATTCATACTACATGTCTAGTGCATTCATACTACACGTCTGCCGCATTTATACTACACATCTGCCGCATTCATACTACACGTCTGCCGCATTCATATTACACATCTGTTGCATTCATACTACACGTCTACTGCATTCATACTACACCTATACTGCATTCATACTACACGTCTGCCGCATTCATACTACACGTCTGCCGCATTCATACTACACGTCTGCCGCATTCATACTACACATATACTGCATTCATACTACACGTCTGCCGCATTCATACTACACGTCTGCCGCATTCATACTACACGTCTGCCGCATTCATATTACACGTCTGCTGCATTCATACTACACGTCTACTGCATTCATATTACACATCTGCTGCATTCATACTACATATATACTGCATTCATACTACACGTCTACTGCATTCATATTACACGTCTGCCGCATTCATACTACACGTCTGCCACATTCATACTACACCTATACTGCATTCATACTACACATCTGCCGAATTCATACTACACGTCTGCCGCATTCATACTACACGTCTGCCGCATTCATACTACACGTCTGCCGAATTCATACTACACGTCTGCCGCATTCATACTACACGTCTACTGCATTCATATTACACGTCTGCTGCATTCATACTACACATCTACTGCATTCATATTACACGTCTGCTGCATTCATACTACACATATACTGCATTCATACTACACGTCTGCCGCATTCATACTACACGTCTGCCGCATTCATACTACACGTCTACTGCATTCATACTACACCTATACTGCATTCATACTACACGTCTGCCGCATTCATATTACACGTCTGCCGCATTCATACTACACGTCTGCCGCATTCATACTACACATATACTGCATTCATACTACACGTCTGCCGCATTCATACTACACGTCTGCCGCATTCATACTACACGTCTGCTGCATTCATACTACACGTCTACTGCATTCATATTACACGTCTGCTGCATTCATACTACACATATACTGCATTCATACTACACGTCTACTGCATTCATATTACACGTCTGCCGCATTCATACTACACATCTACTGCATTCATACTACACATATACTGCATTCATACTACACGTCTACTGCATTCATATTACACGTCTGCCGCATTCATACTACACGTCTGCCGCATTCATACTACACGTCTGCCGCATTCATACTACACATCTACCGCATTCATACTACACGTCTACCGCATTCATACTACACATATACTGCATTCATACTACACGTCTACCGCATTCATACTACACGTCTGCCGCATTCAAACTACACATCTACTGCATTCATACTACACGTCTGCTGCATTCATACTACACATATACTGCATTCATACTACACATATACTGCATTCATACTACACGTCTGCCGCATTCATACTACACATATACTGCATTCATACTACACGTCTGCTGCATTCATACTACACGTCTGCCGCATTCATACTACACATATACTGCATTCATACTACACGTCTACCGCATTCATATTACATGTCTGCCCCATTCATACTACACGTCTGCCGCATTCATACTACACGTCTACTTCATTCATACTACACGTCTACTGCATTCATACTACACATCCACTGCATTCATACTACACGTCTACTGCATTCATATTACACGTCTGCCGCATTCATACTACACGTCTGCCGCATTCATACTACACATCTACTGCATTCATACTACATGTCTGCCGCATTCATACTACACATCTACTGCATTCATACTACACGTCTGCCGCATTCATACTACACATCTACCGCATTCATACTACACGTCTGCCGCATTCATACTACACATATACTGCATTCATACTACACGTCTGCCGCATTCATACTACACATATACTGCATTCATACTACACGTCTACCGCATTCATATTACACGTCTGCCGCATTCATACTACACGTCTGCCGCCTTCATACTACACGTCTACTGCATTCATACTACACGTCTGCTGCATTCATACTACACGTCTGCCGCATTCATATTACACGTCTGCTGCATTCATACTACACATATACTGCATTCATACTACACGTCTACTGCATTCATATTACACGTCTGATGCATTCATATTACACGTCTGCCGCATTCATACTACACGTCTACTGCATTCATACTACACATATACCGCATTCATACTACACGTCTACCGCATTCATACTACACGTCTGCCGCATTCATACTACACGTCTGCCGCATTCATGCTACACGTCTGCCGCATTCATACTACACATCTACTGCATTCATACTACACGTCTGCCGCTTTCATACTACACGTCTGCCGCATTCATACTACACATATACTGCATTCATACTACACGTCTACCGCATTCATACTACACGTCTGCCGCATTCATACTACACATCTACTGCATTCATACTACACGTCTGCCGCATTCATACTACACGTCTGCTGCATTCATACTACACATATACTGCATTCATACTACACGTCTGCCGCATTCATACTACACGTCTGCCGCATTCATACTACACATCTACTGCATTCATACTACACGTCTGCCGAATTCATACTACACGTCTGCCGCATTCATACTACACATCTACCGCATTCATACTACACGTCTGCCGCATTCATACTACACATATACTGCATTCATACTACACGTCTGCCGCATTCATACTACACATATACTGCATTCATACTACACATATACTGCATTCATACTACACGTCTGCCGCATTCATACTACACATATACTGCATTCATACTACACGTCTGCTGCATTCATTCTACACGTCTGCCGCATTCATACTACACATATACTGCATTCATACTACACGTCTACCGCATTCATATTACATGTCTGCCCCATTCATACTACACGTCTGCCGCATTCATACTACACGTCTACTTCATTCATACTACACGTCTACTGCATTCATACTACACATCCACTGCATTCATACTACACGTCTACTGCATTTATATTACACGTCTGACGCATTCATATTACACGTCTGCCGCATTCATACTACACGTCTACTGCATTCATACTACACATATACTGCATTCATACTACACGTCTACCGCATTCATATTACACGTCTGCCGCATTCATACTACACGTCTGCCGCATTCATACTACACATCTACTGCATTCATACTACACGTCTGCCGCATTCATACTACACGTCTGCCGCATTCATACTACACATCTACCGCATTCATACTACACGTCTGCCGCATTCATACTACACATTTACTGCATTCATACTACACGTCTGCCTCATTCATACTACACGTCTGCCGCATTCATACTACACATCTACTGCATTCATACTACACATATACTGCATTCATACTACACGTCTACCGCATTCATACTACACGTCTGCCGCATTCATACTACACATATACTGCATTCATACTACACGTCTGCCGCATTCATACTACACGTCTGCCGCATTCATACTACACATCTACTGCATTCATACTACATGTCTGCCGCATTCATACTACACATCTACTGCATTCATACTACACGTCTGCCGCATTCATACTACACATCTACCGCATTCATACTACACGTCTGCCGCATTCATACTACACATATACTGCATTCATACTACACGTCTGCCGCATTCATACTACACATATACTGCATTCATACTACACGTCTACCGCATTCATATTACACGTCTGCCGCATTCATATTACACATATACTGCATTCATACTACACGTCTACTGCATTCATATTACACGTCTGCCGCATTCATACTACACGTCTACTGCATTCATATTACACGTCTGCTGCATTCATACTACACATATACTGCATTCATACTACACGTCTACTGCATTCATATTACACGTCTGACGCATTCATATTACACGTCTGCCGCATTCATACTACACGTCTACTGCATTCATACTACACGTCTGCTGCATTCATACTACACATATACTGCATTCATACTACACGTCTACCGCATTCATATTACACGTCTGCCGCATTCATACTACACGTCTGCCGCATTTATACTACACGTCTGCTGCATTCCTATTACACGTCTGCTGCATTCATATTACACGTCTGCTGCATTCATACTACATGTCTGCTGCATTCATATTACACGTCTGCCGCATTCATACTACACGTCTGCTGCATTCCTACTACACGTCTGCTGCATTCATACTACACATCTACTGCATACAGCGGTGGTGGCACAGTGGAGTATGCAGCCACTTACATACAGCGGTGGTGGCACAGTGGAGTATGCACCCACTTACATACAGCGGTGGTGGCACAGTGGAGTATGCTCCCACTTACATACCGCGGTGGTGGCACAGTGGGGTATGCACCCACTTACATACAGCGGTGGTGGCACAGTGGAGTATGCACCCACTTACATACAGCGGTGGTGGCACAGTGGAATATGCACCCACTTACATACAGAGGTGGTGGCACAGTGGAGTATACACCCACTCACATACAGCGGTGGTGGCACAGTGGAGTATGCACCCACTTACATACAGCGGTGGTGGCACAGTGGAGTATGCACCCACTTACATACAGCGGTGGTGGCACAGTGGAGTATGCACCCACTTACATACCGCGGTGGTAGCACAGTGGGGTATGCACCCACTTACATACAGCTGTGTTGGCACAGTGGAGTATGCACCCACTTACATACAGCGGTGGTGGCACAGTGGAATATGCACCCACTTACATACAGCGGTGGTGGCACAGTGGAGTATGCACCCACTTACATACAGTGGTGGTGGCACAGTGGAATATGCACCCACTTACATACAGCGGTGGTGGCACAGTGGGGTATGCACCCACTTACATACAGCGCTGGTGGCACAGTGGGGTATGCACCCACTTACATACAGCGGTGGTGGCATAGTGGGGTAGGCATAGTCTCTGGTGTAATAAAAATTAGAGATGAGCGGGGCCGGTTCCCTGAGAATTGGACCCACCCGAATGTTGGGGATCCGGGGCGATCCGAGTGCAGCTCAGATCTCCCTTCCTGCCCCGAATTCCTGACTCGAGCCAAAACCTTGCGACCCCTCTGTCGAGTCACAAGGTTTTGTTTTCAGCGGGCTTAACGCTGATTGGCTGAGAGAGCCGTCTGTCACGGCTCTCAGCCAGTCAGCGTTAAGCACATTAAAAACACTACAAAATAGGGAAAAGAAGATGGCGCCCGCCATCCCCCACCGCCTGACACTGTCGGCACCCCCTGCTGCTGACACCACCTGCTGCAGACACCGCTAGCAGCCCCACTGGCAGCATCCCCCGTTGCCGACACCTCCGCTGCTGACACTCCAGCACTGCTGCCCAACGTACTGAGGACACCATCAGCAACCCCCGCACTCCCGAAACTGCCGACACTCCCACAGCGAGGACACCACCAGCACCCCTGCACTGCCGACACAGTAAGCTAACCTGCACTGAGGACATCACTGGCACCCCCGCTCTGCCGACACCGCCGGCAAACCTGCACTAAAGACACCGCTGGCACCCCTGCATTGCTGACACAGCCAGCAAACCTGCACTAAAGACACTGCTGGCACCCCCGCATTGCCGACACAGCCAGCAAACCTGCACTAAAGACACCGCTGGCACCCCCGCACTGCCGACACAGCCAGCAAACCTGCACTAAAGACACCGCTGGCACCCCTGCATTGCTGACACAGCCAGCAAACCTGCACTAAAGACACTGCTGGCACCCCCGCATTGCCGACACAGCCAGCAAACCTGCACTAAAGACACCGCTGGCACCTCCGCACTGCCAACACAGCAAGCAAACCTGCACTAAAGACACCACTGGCACCCCCGCACTGCCGACACAGCCAGGAAACCTGCACTAAAGATACCGCTGGCACCCCCGCATTGCCGACACAGCCAGCAAACCTGCACTAAAGACACCACTGGCACCTCCGCACTGCCAACACAGCAAGCAAACCTGCACTATAGACACCACTGGCACCCCCGCACTGCCGTCACAGCCAGGAAACCTGCACTAAAGACACCGCTGGCACCCCTGCATTGCCGACATAGCCAGGAAACCTGCACTAAAGACACCGCTGGCACCCCCACACTGCCGACACAGCCAGCAAACCTGCACTAAAGAAACAGCTGGCACCCCCGCATTGCCGACACAGCCAGCAAACCTGCACTAAAGACACCGCTGGCACCCCCGCACTGCCGACACAGCCAGCAAACCTGCACTAAAGACACCGCTGGCACCCCTGCATTGCTGACACAGCCAGCAAACCTGCACTAAAGACACTGCTGGCACCCCCACATTGCCGACACAGCCAGCAAACCTGCACTAAAGACACCGCTGGCACCTCCGCACTGCCAACACAGCAAGCAAACCTGCACTAAAGACACCACTGGCACCCCCGCACTGCCGTCACAGCCAGGAAACCTGCACTAAAGACACCGCTGGCACCCCTGCATTGCCGACACAGCCGGCAAACCTGCACTAAAGACACCGCTGGCACCCCTGCATTGCCGACACAGCCAGCAAACCTGCACTAAAGACACCGCTGGCACCTCCGCACTGCTGACATCACCCGTACCCTTCACTGAGGACACTGCCAGTACCGCAGCACTGCCAATCCATGTACTGAGGACACCGTCAGCAACCCCGCTCTGCTGATACTGCTGTCACAGTAAGTGCACTATTGGTGTAGCCAATCCACACTGTATAACACATGTTAGCGCTGCCCACTGTGTCACTTAGCTTAGCCAGCCAGCTAGCTGGATGCAACCTTTTGGCCTTAACTAGATGAAGCAAATAATATTGTGAGGTGGTCAAAATTGATTGGAAATTACTGGAAATAAATGTTATTGAGGTTAATTATACTGTAGGAACAAAAACAGGCCCAAATTATGTGATTTTAGCTGTTTTTATGATTTTTTAAGAAAAAATCCAGATCAAAAACCAAAATACTAAAACAAAACACGGAGGTGAGGTTATGGCAAACCTAATCCAGATCCAAAACCAGGGGGGATCCAGATCCAAAACCAAAACTAAAACACGAGGGTCGGCTCACATTCTGCACAGAAGCCTGCGGCTGAGCCAGTCCTCTTCCTGTTGGTCCCAAGGGTCACTCCTCGCTCTATCTAGTAGACATATAAGAGTGTTCACCAGTGGAATTAGTCGCGACCTGTTCACAGGAATGGAGAATGCCTTAACACGCCAGGGTTAGGAAAGCGTACAGAGGTGTTTAGGTAATATACACACCCGTACGTGAGTCTAGCCACGCCTCCTACGCCTCCTTCAGTGGAATGGGTGGGTCCCGCAAAAGAAATCGCTCAGGGCCCCGCATTTGTAAAGTCCTGATTGTTACATAATTAAATTGCGGACACATAGGCCTGATTCAGAGCCGGATGCTCTCGCTCTGAATCAGTGCCCTCCTACTTAAAAATGGAGCGGCCTCTTGGACGCTCGCATAGCTGTGGGTGACCACCCACAGCGTATGCGAGCGTCCATGATGATGGTCGCGATGGTCTAGACCATCGCGACCATCGGGCTTGCGACGAGACTCTGCGGTAGGGTCTCGGTGACCGCAAGCCCGGGAGTGATTTTGGCTCTATCAGAGCCAAAATCACTCCCACTGACATCACTAGCGATGTCAGTGGGGCCGGACCCAGACGGTAGGCGTTCCCATGGGAACGCCTCCGTCAGGCAGCCACGCCCCCGGCACGCCCACTAAAGGGGGCGTGCTGTCACTCACCATCGACAGCACGCCCCCTTTGGTGTGAGACCCGGAGCAACAGCTTGGCTGTCGCTATCCGGCTCTCGCGCATGCGCACGACGGAGCTACCTCCGTCCTGCGCATGCGCATTTGGGTACCATCGACCCGCTTGCGAGCGTCCTGCGCTCACGAGCGGGTCTGAATGAGACCCATAGCTCCTTTAAGAACTATAAATATTAATAAAGAAAAATAAAGAATACATCAAAATGAATCTATATGTGTGGCTACTTCTGATTTATATATAACTGTAGTAACCCCTGGGCTGGCTTGTCAATGTGCTGTGGATTACTTGGTATTTCTTTTATCCTTTATTTATAAGGCGTCACAGAGGTTCTGTAGCGCCGTAAAAGGGGATAAATTTGACAACAGGCTGAATAAGTACAGACTAATACAGAGAGGATATAAAATCACTTGTGCATCATTACAGTGAGCATTTGGTATATAACAATCACTAGCTACCTTAGAGCGCAGGGTACCGAGGGCCTGATTCAGAGCTGCTCGTAAGCGGCCGCTCGTTCGCACCGAGCGATGTTCGCACAACTGCGCATGCGTATGGGTCGTAATGCGTATGCGCCAACCAGTCAGTGCGTTCGGAAATCGTGCTCTCGCCAAATATCGAGTGCCTGCTAATTTGAGTGACAGGATGAGGCGTTTGTGGGTGGTAACAGGGGAAGGTGCTTGAAAACGGGGGAGTGGAGATCCGAACGCAGGCGTGCCAAACGGTCAAAATGGGCGTTTTAAGGGTGTGCATAATTAACAAAGCAGCGTCAAACGACCACGTCACTTGGTTGTTTCTTAGCCTGAACTGCTCGCATGATTGCGGTAGGAAAATCCAACCACAAGCACTGCGAGCAGTTCAGACGCCTTTCGATGTACTCGATTAATCTAATAAATAGCGGAGATGACGTAGGATGCGAGCGGCCAGGGGGCGTCTTTACAAAATAGCGAGTGCATGTTTCGTTCGCTCGCTCAGACATAGAGGCGACAACAGACCGCAAAGAGCGAGCGCTCAATTTAAATAGCCGGCCCATTTTTCTGACCGAGCGAGCACAAATAGCGTTCGGCTCTGAATCAGGCCCCGAGTTCCGGGTTTTCCGCCTTTTTTCTAAACTCGCAAAAAAAAAACCTGGTAGTTTAATTGTTTGTGCGTTTGTGTGTCGGGTAATTTAGAGTATAAGCTCCAATGCAGCAGGGACTGATGTGAATGACAAATATTCTCTGTAAAGTGCTGTGTAACTGGTAACGTAATATAGATAGATAATAACGATAGTAAGTTCTATGGTCTACCATGCATAGAATTATCCTCAATGCACCGTAATTTCCAAAAAATAGACAGAGGAGGAACGGGACACAGAGAATTGGGACAAAATATGCGGTTGCCCCTTTAAAAGTTGCTAGTATAATATTGTTACATGCAGATGAAGTCATAAAATTGCTGATAGTAATTATAATATATATTTACTAAAATAAGATAAGGCTTTCAAAGCGGAAATCAGCGGCTCAGCTGAAATTATTCATTCCGACCTTGTTCAGAGCAATTAATGTGGAGTTGGGTTTTATATTTTATTTTCAGGAAATAAACTGTATAGACAGGAATATCAACAGCGCAACGGATACACGGGCGCAGCGACAGCTTCCCACAAATCATCCTGTTTTATGGGATTATTCCTGAGATAAGTCAGGGCGATTGTGATTTATTCCAATGATCTATCTTCAAGCCCGTTAAGTGAATTGCTTAGTGTTATTAAATATGTGTCTAACCACAAGTGATCGGTTGACAGATAGAGGAAATATGGGACCATCCCAAACTCCAAATGTCATTTTTCTCTGACACGTTCAGATTTTCATTTCGGCAGTTTTTGTGGTTCAGATTTTTTATTTTATTTCATTTTTTTTCCATCATAAGCTTGTACTGCCCGGCTTCAGCGCCTAATATATATATATATGGCCCCAGTATTTACAATAGTGTACGCGTTTATGCTGCCATCGGCCAGCTCCTGAGAACAATGGACGCGATTTCCATCAATCTTCAGCAGGGACTCAGCTCTGATAGCAGAAAACAAACGTCGGGAATTATTTTGACACTTTCAAAACGTTTCTACAAGAAGCATTTAGGGGGCACTACAGGAGATGCGGCTTCATCTTTTATTCATGTCAACCACTCGATAACGGTATAGACAATTTGATGGCAGAATAGACCCTAGAGGTGCCCCCTTACTATGTGTTTTGTTTGGAGGGGTCATAAATTAGATTAAACTGAGACATATTTCAGAAGAACAAAGGGCCCGATTCAGACCCGGATGTTAAGCCGCGAACACTCTCTATTGGCGATTGTCGCCCATCTGCGCATGCGTATAAGTCGCAGTGCGCGTGCGCAAGCCAGTCATTGCGATCGGGAAACGTGCGCTCTTTGTACACAGACTGAGCGCTACTATGAGTGACAGATAGCGCCATTTGTGGCTGGTAACAGGGGAAGGTGCTTGTGAACGGGGAGTTGTGGTGCGAACGCAGGCGTGTCTGGGCGTCAAGATGGCGTTTAATGGGCGTCCATAATTAGCATGGAAGCGTCATTGTACACGTCACTTTGTTGTATTTCAGCCTGCAGTGATCGCAGTGCTTGCGGCGGGGTCGGCTCTACGTCATGCGCTGAGTGCAGCTCCGATGGCGCTCGATGTTACTGATTAATCATACACTTACTGGAGATGACTTGTGCTAAGAGAGAAAAGTGGGCGTCATTACACCGGCTTGCGCCCACTCTGCCGTCGCTCTCTAAAAAATAGAGGGCGTCCTTACACCAGACAGTGCGATCGCGGAATTTGCATACCCGGCCCCTGATGGCTGCGAGAGAGCGCAGCTTAGCATCCGGGACTGAAATGCCCCCAAAATGTCTTATTTTCTGAAAGGTTGTGGCGCCAACATGGAGAAAGGGTGGACTGAAATGCGCCTTCTATACACTTCTCCGGAGAGGAGGTGAGCGCCTTGATTTGCGATGGCCAAACTGTCGCAGGGCACCTGGTGCAAGACAAGGCATTTTGTCGCACACCTCGGGTGCGTTTCATTAATGACTTGCGCTCATTATTTTGATTTCGTTTGTACGATAAACATGGGGCTCGTGCCATCGCACATGCTCTGTAGCCAAACGTACGCGTCTACGAGCAAACCAGAGTCGCACATATAAAGGAGGTGCGGTTGCATAGATGTGTTTAGTGTGGCCTATAAGCGCAATCTGGAGGGGTGTGGCCACAGCACAACGTGCAATTCCCCTCCCCCCAAGACACTGCTTCAATGCTGCGCGCACTGAACGTTGCAAATCGCACCCATCTGTGGGCATCCCTCCCGCCTGTCTCAGGGTTGGCACTGCCACACTAACTTCAGGACAGTTGTGCAGTATTGCTGGGCACACCTTAAGCCACGCGTGATACAATTATATATCACAGTTCTGCTTAAATACGTCACTGTGTAATAAGCCCAGACCCCCCACCTTGCTGTCCCGCAGCTGTTTCGCAGTGACCCTCGTTCCTCGGCCTCACTTGATATATACACATTATATTCCTGTGCTAATAATAACAGACGCCCATTTCTTCTCCCTCAGAGACCCGAAACAATAGTGTGTTAGTAAGAACACAGGATAACCTGCAGGTGGGTTTATGTGGGATTAACAGGGTGGTCTCCCTCCACGTGTCATCTCACTGCTCAGCTGAGGGGAGGGGGCTGCCATTTGTTCAGGGTCACAGGCAATCCTTGTCTTGTTTGCTGATACCTCCTTAATACATCAGGCTGTCAGACAGGAGGATGTGGGGGATTTATAGCCGTGTCCTGCAGATGGGTGGGCTGGAGGTATCATTGGCATGGCAAGCACTGGTTAACCTACCTACAACGCCCAGAGACCCACCCCCCTCTGCCACTATCCTTCCAACGTTGTGCCATGGAGACTCGGGATGCTGGAGGGAATGGGTATTATGTGTATCGCTTGGAAGGACCCTGGCAGCAATAAGTTTTCTTTGTGGGTTCTCTCTCAGATAAATGTTTGAAATATAACCGGCTAAGCCCCGCCCTTTTATGGTATTTGGGGATTTTTTATTATAACATTTCCCCAATGTGTAAGTGCGATGATATATTTGGCCATTGACTCTGAAACAAAATGGACCATTTCCAGGGGGTATTGCAGGCTGAGCCCCAATAGATGCAAATGATAATGCACCGTTAGTGCGCCTCACCGTCTCCCAACCTCCCGCCAATCACCGGCTGACGGCAGCTCTCATAGAAAGCAGAGAAAAGAGGCGTTGCTTTTGAGGAGCAAACCCGGTGCTGATTGGCTGGAATCGACGTGTTGGAAAAAGTAGGCGAGGGAAGAGCGCCCCCTATGGCAGCAGTCTCACGTGTTGTGCCGCCCGTGCACCCTCCCTCATTATGTAATAACTACGTCACACAGCCAGACGGCCAATCAGGAGCCGAACTGGGCAAAACGTAAACAGTGTCCGTACATGGCTCGGGCGCCGGGTCCATGTGAGAGCACAGACCGCCAGTAGCCGGCGGCGGTCACCCCTATCCCGCTTCCCCAGGTCACTGTGCCGGCTCAGGGTTCTGGTAGTTGTCTTCACATGTTCAGGTAAGATATACCAAAGCGTTTACTATGGTTTTTGTCGTTTTGTTTTTTTCATCAAATTTTATACAGTTTTATTCAAAATTCTGGCCCTGATTCAGAGCCGGACGCTCTGACCAGAGCGCTCGCTCTGAATCAGGGCCCACCTCCATAAAAATGGAGCGGCCTCCTGGACGCTCGAATAGCTGTGGGTCACCACCCACAGCATATACGAGCGTGCAGGATGATGGTCGCGATGGTCTTGACCATCGCGACCATCGCCACTGCGAGCAGAAGCCTGCGGTTGGGTTTTTCAACCGCAAGGCCAGGAGTGATTTTGGCTCTATCAGAGCCAAAATCACTCCCACTGACATCACTAGTGATGTCAGTGGGGCCGGCTTCTGACGGTAGGCGTTCCCTTGGGAGCGCCTCCATCTGGCAGGCACGCCCGCAGCACGCCCACCAAAGGGGGCGTGCTGTCAATCAACATCGACAGCACGCCCCCTTTGATCAGACACTACGAGCGAAGGAAAGTCCTTCGCTCGTCGCGTCTCGCTCCCTCCGTCGTGCGCATGCGCAGTGCAGACCATCGACCCACTTGCGAGCGGACAGCCGCTCGCGAGTGGGTCTGAATCAGGGCCTCTGTAATTTATCGCTGAGTGAAATCCGTCGCAAAAGAATCACATTATTATCTTAATTAGTCTTTGAGATATTCCGCGTTGCAGACGAAGGGACTAAGCAAATTATATATATAAGATATAAAACAATGAATTACCGCCGCTCACACAAGCAGGATCCATCAATGCGCTCAGCATTATCCGCAGCTGTAGGCAAAACGCACGCGGCAGCAATCCCTGGTAACAATGTACAATGACCTCTGAAAGGGTTAAGGGATTTCCGTTTGTTTCGTTTCTTTATTTTTTTTTTCATTCACAAGTTTCTTATATTCATTATTATTCCAACAATAAAAAAAACAAATCAGCGGGTGGAAAACTTGGCAGGAAGGTGTTATTCTCTCTCCTCGATGTGCCCGGCTCGTAACCTGATTGTTTCAGTGTTGCCCAGTTGGGCTGAGCGACCTCGCCCTACACAGTTAATAGACGGCTCATAATGAGTATTTTAAGAAATGTCTTTGTTTCAGCGCGTTATCTGTTGTATCGCACCGTTCTGCGGAACTGTTCAAACAAACTTATCAAGCCTGGTCATTCCTTCTGCTGTGCTGTGGATATGGTGCCTGCATCTTGGCACGGTTATCGGGCATCCGGTGCCAAGACAGACGCTATTCAGAGCTGAAATGATTAGCAGAACAGAGAAGGGCTATACTCGCCTAAACTCGGAGGAACAATGGATCCTTCATTCTCCCGCGCCGTATAGAAAGCTTCGAGAGAGGCCGAGATAACGAGGCAGAGTTGGCTGCACCCCCAAAAAAACCCAGGCGCAATTTCTGGCCACTGAAAAAAAATCACTACGTGGCGTGCAGTATAGGCAACGCTACGCGTCTAGGGTGGCATCTGGTTTATGACAGACACACGTAGCGCACACTTACGCCCGTGTTAATAGGCAATTGCTTTGTTAACGAAATATACATTCACCTCGGTTACTGCTGGCGATTGTCGTGATCATTATCATCATCCGCTCTTTTCACCCGCCCCTGACAAAGCGCAAATGACGTATATATGCGCCTTTGTCCCAGTCTGCATTGGTGCAGTTTGGTGTAAGCGCCAGAATCATGTAAATCTGAGTATATATGTAGATATACGTAAAGTACTCACTATGTATCAGGCCCAAATTGTATAGCTACGTGACAAGGGAAGAGGATGGGGGGGGGAAGAGACTCGCAGCATATAATGTACAGAATCACTATTTTTTTTAAACTATTTTTTTACCTACAGAACTATGTATTGTCATTAAAGCCGGAATCCCTCTGGCCCCCTCCCCCTGTGGTTATAAGAGAATCCCCCGCAGCAAGGGGGGGGGGGCGGTGACGCATTTCTCGACCAAGTGCGTAATTTTGGCCCCGCCCCCTGCTTCGCAATAGCGGTACTCCGGGCATTGTGTAGCGGAGGCGGGGCCAGAATGGTTTGATCTCTTGGCCACACCCCCGCTCCACCCACAAATGCTGGACACACCCCTTGATTTGCAGATCTGGCTGCACCCTCCCGGAAGGAACAGCCATAATGTTGGCAAACCTGTGCTGCACTCCTTTATTCTTACACTGCACTATGCCAACTCTAATCTCTCTGCACATGTTACATCTGCCCCCCTGCAGTGATAACAGCTGCAATTCCACACGAAGATCCCACACAGTACCCCCTTCCTGTATCCACATCCCACACAGTACCCCCTTCCTGTATCCACTTCCCACACAGTACCCCCTTCCTGTAACCAAATCCCACACAGTACCCCCTTCCTGTATCCACATCCCACACAGTACAACCTTCCCCTATCCACATCCCACACAGTACCCACTACCCCTAACCACATACCACACAGTACCCCCTTACCCTATCCACATCCCACACAGTACTCCATCCCCTATCCACATCCCACACAGTACCCCCTTACCCTAACCACATCCCACACAGTACCACCTTCCACTATCCACATCCCACACAGTACCCCCTTACCCTAACCACATCCCACACAGTACCCCCTTCCCCTATCCACATCCCACACAGTACCCCCTTCCCCAATCCACATCCCACACAGTACTCCCTTCCTGTATCCACTTTCCACACAGTACCCCCTTCCCCTATCCACATCCCACACAGTACCCCCTTCCCCTATCCACATCCCACACAGTACCCCCTTCCCCTATCCACATCCCACACAGTACTCCCTTCCTGTATCCACTTTCCACACAGTACCCCCTTCCCCTATCCACATCCCACACAGTACCCCCTTACCCTAACCACATCCCACACAGTACCACCTTCCACTATCCACATCCCACACAGTACCCCCTTACCCTAACCACATCCCACACAGTACCACCTTCCACTATCCACATCCCACACAGTACCCCCTTACCCTATCCACATCCCACACAGTACCCCCTTCCCCTATCCACATCCCACACAGTACTCCCTTCCTGTATCCACTTTCCACACAGTACCCCCTTCCCCTATCCACATCCCACACAGTACCCCCTTCCCCTATCCACATCCCACACAGTACCCCCTTCCCCTATCCACATCCCACACAGTACTCCCTTCCTGTATCCACTTTCCACACAGTACCACCTTCCCCTATCCACATCCCACACAGTACCACCTTCCTGTAACCAAATCCCACACAGTACCCCCTTCCTGTATCCACATCCTACACAGTACCCCCTTACCCTATCCACATCCCACACAGTACAACCTTCCCCTATCCACATCCCACATAGTACCCACTAACCCTAACCACATACCACACAGTACCCCCTTACCCTATCCACATCCCACACAGTACTCCCTTCCCCTATCCACATCCCACACAGTACCCCCTTACCCTAACCACATCCCACACAGTACCACCTTCCACTATCCACATCCCACACAGTACCCCCTTACCCTAACCACATCCCACACAGTACCACCTTCCACTATCCACATCCCACACAGTACCCCCTTACCCTAACCACATCCCACACAGTACCACCTTCCACTATCCACATCCCACACAGTACCCCCTTACCCTAACCACATCCCACACAGTACCACCTTCCACTATCCACATCCCACACAGTACCCCCTTACCCTAAAAACATCCCACACAGTACCCCCTTCCCCTATCCACATCCCACACAGTACCCCCTTCCCCTATCCACATCCCACACAGTACTCCCTTCCTGTATCCACTTTCCACACAGTACCCCCTTCCCCTATCCACATCCCACACAGTACCCCCTTCCCCTATCCACATCCCACACAGTACCCCCTTCCCCTATCCACATCCCACACAGTACTCCCTTCCTGTATCCACTTTCCACACAGTACCCCCTTCCCCTATCCACATCCCACACAGTACCCCCTTACCCTAACCACAACCCACACAGTACCACCTTCCACTATCCACATCCCACACAGTACCCCCTTACCCTAACCACATCCCACACAGTACCACCTTCCACTATCCACATCCCACACAGTGCCCCCCTACCCTAACCACATCCCACACAGTACCCCCTTTCCCTATCCACATCCCACACAGTACCCCCTTCCCCTATCCACATCCCACACAGTACTCCCTTCCTGTATCCACTTTCCACACAGTACCCCCTTCCCCTATCCACATCCCACACAGTACCCCCTTCCCCTATCCACATCCCACACAGTACCCCCTTCCCTTATCCACATCCCACACAGTACTCCCTTCCTGTATCCACTTTCCACACAGTACCACCTTCCCCTATCCACATCCCACACAGTACCCCCTTCCTCTATCCACATCCCACACAGTACCCCCTTCCCCTATCCACATCTCACACAGTACTCCCTTCCTGTATCCACTTTCCACACAGTACCACCTTCCCCTATCCACATCCCACACAGTACCCCCTTCCTCTATCCACATCCCACACAGTACCCCCTTCCCCTATCCACATCCCACACAGTACTCCCTTCCTGTATCCACTTTCCACACAGTACAACCTTCCCCTATCCACATCCCACACAGTACCCACTAACCCTAACCACATACCACACAGTACCCCCTTACCCTATCCACATCCCACACAGTACTCCCTTCCCCTATCCACATCCCACACAGTACCCCCTTACCCTAACCACATCCCACACAGTACCACCTTCCACTATCCACATCCCACACTGTACCCCCTTCCACTATCCACATCCCACACAGTACCCCCTTCCTTTATCCACAGCCCACACAGTACCCCCTTCCTGTATCCAGATCCCACACAGTACCCCCTTCCTGTATCCACAGCCCACACAGTACCCCCTTCCTGTATCCAGATCCCACACAGTACCCCCTTCCTGTATCCACATCCCACACAGTACCCCCTTCCTGTATCCACATCCCACACAGTACCCACTTCCTGTATCCACATGCAACACAGTACAACCTTCCCCTATCCACATCCAACACAGTACAACCTTCCCCTATCCACATCCAACACAGTACCCCCTTTCCCTATCCACATTCAACATACCGCCTACCACTAGCCACATCCAACACAGTACAACCTTCCCCTATCCACATCCAACACAGTACCCCCTTTCCCCATCCACATTCAACATACCGCCTTCCCCTATCCACATTCAAAACAGTACCCCCTTCCCCTATCCACATCTCACACAGTACCCCCTTCCCCTATCCACATCCCACTCAGTACCCCCTTCCCCTATCCACATCCCACACAATACCCCCATCCCCTATCCACATCCCACAAAATACCCCCTTCCCCTATCCACAAACCACACAGTACTCCTTTCTTGTATAGACATCCCAAACAGTACACCCTTACTGTATCCACATCGCACACTGTACCCCCTTCCTGAATCCACATCCCACACAGTACCCCCTTCCTGTATCCACATCCAACACAGTACCCCCTTCCTGTATCCACATCCAACACAGTACCGCCTTCCCCTGTCCACATCCCACACAGTACCCCCTTCTCCTATCCACATCCCACACAGTACCCCCTTCCCTTATCCACATCCCACACAGTACCCCCTTCCTGTATCCACATCCACACAGTACCCCCTTCCCTTATCCACATCCCACACAGTACCCCCTTCCCCTATCCACATCCCACACAGTACCCCCTTCCCCTATCCACATCCCACACAGTACTCCCTTCCTGTATCCACTTTCCACACAGTACCCCCTTCCCCTATCCACATCCCACACAGTACCCCCTTCCCCTATCCACATCCCACACAGTACCCCCTTCCCCTATCCACATCCCACACAGTACTCCCTTCCTGTATCCACTTTCCACACAGTACCCCCTTCCCCTATCCACATCCCACACAGTACCCCCTTACCCTAACCACAACCCACACAGTACCACCTTCCACTATCCACATCCCACACAGTACCCCCTTACCCTAACCACATCCCACACAGTACCACCTTCCACTATCCACATCCCACACAGTGCCCCCCTACCCTAACCACATCCCACACAGTACCCCCTTTCCCTATCCACATCCCACACAGTACCCCCTTCCCCTATCCACATCCCACACAGTACTCCCTTCCTGTATCCACTTTCCACACAGTACCCCCTTCCCCTATCCACATCCCACACAGTACCCCCTTCCCCTATCCACATCCCACACAGTACCCCCTTCCCTTATCCACATCCCACACAGTACTCCCTTCCTGTATCCACTTTCCACACAGTACCACCTTCCCCTATCCACATCCCACACAGTACCCCCTTCCTCTATCCACATCCCACACAGTACCCCCTTCCCCTATCCACATCTCACACAGTACTCCCTTCCTGTATCCACTTTCCACACAGTACCACCTTCCCCTATCCACATCCCACACAGTACCCCCTTCCTCTATCCACATCCCACACAGTACCCCCTTCCCCTATCCACATCCCACACAGTACTCCCTTCCTGTATCCACTTTCCACACAGTACAACCTTCCCCTATCCACATCCCACACAGTACCCACTAACCCTAACCACATACCACACAGTACCCCCTTACCCTATCCACATCCCACACAGTACTCCCTTCCCCTATCCACATCCCACACAGTACCCCCTTACCCTAACCACATCCCACACAGTACCACCTTCCACTATCCACATCCCACACTGTACCCCCTTCCACTATCCACATCCCACACAGTACCCCCTTCCTTTATCCACAGCCCACACAGTACCCCCTTCCTGTATCCAGATCCCACACAGTACCCCCTTCCTGTATCCACAGCCCACACAGTACCCCCTTCCTGTATCCAGATCCCACACAGTACCCCCTTCCTGTATCCACATCCCACACAGTACCCCCTTCCTGTATCCACATCCCACACAGTACCCACTTCCTGTATCCACATGCAACACAGTACAACCTTCCCCTATCCACATCCAACACAGTACAACCTTCCCCTATCCACATCCAACACAGTACCCCCCTTTCCCTATCCACATTCAACATACCGCCTACCACTAGCCACATCCAACACAGTACAACCTTCCCCTATCCACATCCAACACAGTACCCCCCTTTCCCCATCCACATTCAACATACCGCCTTCCCCTATCCACATTCAAAACAGTACCCCCTTCCCCTATCCACATCTCACACAGTACCCCCTTCCCCTATCCACATCCCACTCAGTACCCCCTTCCCCTATCCACATCCCACACAATACCCCCATCCCCTATCCACATCCCACAAAATACCCCCTTCCCCTATCCACAAACCACACAGTACTCCTTTCTTGTATAGACATCCCAAACAGTACACCCTTACTGTATCCACATCGCACACTGTACCCCCTTCCTGAATCCACATCCCACACAGTACCCCCTTCCTGTATCCACATCCAACACAGTACCCCCTTCCTGTATCCACATCCAACACAGTACCCGCCTTCCCCTGTCCACATCCCACACAGTACCCCCTTCTCCTATCCACATCCCACACAGTACCCCCTTCCCTTATCCACATCCCACACAGTACCCCCTTCCTGTATCCACATCCACACAGTACCCCCTTCCCTTATCCACATCCCACACAGTACCCCCTTCCTGTATCCACATCCCACACAGTACCCCCTTCCCTTATCCACATCCCACACAGTACCCTCTTCCTGTATCCACATCCCACACAGTACCCCCTTCCCTTATCCACATCCCACACAGTACCCCCTTCCTCTATCCACATCCCACACAATACCCCCTTCCACTATCCACATCCCACACAGTACTCCCTTCCCTTATCCACAACCCACACAGTACCCTCTTCCTGTATCCACATTCCACACAGTACCCCCTTCCTTTATCCACATCCAGCACAGTACCCCCTTCCCCTATCCACACCCCACACAGTACCACCTTACCCTATCCACATCCCACACAGTACCCCCTTCCTGTATCCACATCCGACACAGTACCCCCTTCCCCTATCCACATCCCACACAGTACCCCTTTCCCCTATCCACATCCAACACAGTACCCCCTTCCCCTATCCACATCCCACACAATACACCCTTCCCCTATCCACATCCAACACAGTACCCCCTTCCCATATCCAAATCCCACACAATACCCCCTTCCCATATCCACATCCCACACAGTACCCCCTTCCTGTATCCACATCCCACACTGTACCCCCTTCCCCTATCCACATCTCACACATTACCCCCTTCCCCTATCCACATCCCACACAGTACCCCGTCCCCTATCCACATCCCACGCAGTACCCCCGTCCCCTATCCACATCCCACACAGTACCCCCTTCCCGTATCCAAATCCCACACAGTACTCCCTTCCCCGTATCCACAACCCACACAATACCCCCTTCCTGTATCCACATCCCACACATTCCCCCCTTCCCCTATCCACATCCCACACTGTACCCCCTTCCCCTATCCACATCCCACACTGTACCCCCTTCCCGTATCCAAATCCCACACAGTACTCCCTTCCCGTATCCACATCCCACACAGTACCCCCTTCCCCTATCCACATCCCACACAATTCCCTCTTCCCGTATCGACATCCCACACAGTACCCCCTTCCTGTATCCACATCCCACACAGTACCCCCTTCCTGTATCCACATCCCACACAGTACCCCCTTCCCCTATCCACATCCCACACAGTACCCCCTTCCCCTATCCATATCCCACACAGTACCCCCTTCCTGTATCCACATCCCACACAGTACCCCCTTCCCTTATCCACATCCCACACAATACCCCCTTCCTGTATCCACATCCCACAGGTTGCCCCCTTCCCCTATCCAAATCCCACACAGTACCCCCTTTCCCTATCCACATCCCACACAGTACCCCCTTCCCCTATCCACATCCCACACAGTACCCACTTCCCCTATCCACATCCCACACAGTACCCCCTTCCCCTTTCCATATCCCACACAGTACCCCCTTCCCCTATCCACACCCCACCGGCGCCCGTGGCCCCCATTCACCTTGTGGTGGACTTACCATACTAGAAAGTCGCCGGATTCCGCTGGAAAGGGAAGATTTAAGTTCCCCTGGCATGTTGCTGGCTGGGTGGTAGAGGCTGAGCACTGGGCATGGCTGCCTGATGACTCCGCATCTGCTGCGACTTGGAGAATTCAGTCCTAAGACTCCCTGCTACATCTGTAATCCCAGCGCTGCGAGGTCACAGCCTGGGATAATCATTGCAACCATTGCAACCGATGGTCACAATGGTTGCTCCTTTGACCAGGCTGCGGTTGCTGAAGCTAAATCCGGGTCCAACAATGCAGACTCTGCCCTTGTCCCACCCGGAAAACGGGGCACCACACCCCCATTTCCGGAAACGGTGGTCAGACACACCCCCAAACGCTGCAGCATTTCAATAAAGCTGCACATGCGCAGAGTCTAAACCATCGGAAATTTACAATAACCATCATAGATATACACTAATCATCAGAGATATACACTAACCATCATAGATATACACTAACTATCAGAGATATACACTAACCGTCAGAGATATACAGTAATGATCAGAGATATACAGTAACCGTCAGAGATATACAGTAACCATCAGAGATATACACTAACCATCAGAGATATACAGTAATGATCAGAGATATACACTAACCGTCAGAGATATACAGTAACCGTCAGAGATATACAGTAACCATCAGAGATATACACTAATCGTCAGAGATATACAGTAATGATCAGAGATATACACTAACCGTCAGAGATATACAGTAACCATCAGAGATATACACTAACCGTCAGAGATATACAGTAATGATCAGAGATATACACTAATCGTCAGAGATATACAGTAATCATCATAGATATACACTAACCCGTAAGAGATATACAGTAACCGTCAGAGATATACACTAACCATCAGAGATCTACACTAACCGTCAGAGATATATACTAACCATCAGAGATATACACTAACCATCAGAGATATACACTAACTGTCAGAGATATATACTAACCCTCAGAGATATACTCTAACCATCAGAGATATACACTAACCGTCAGAGATATACAGTAACCATCAGAGATATACAGTAACCATCAGAGATATACACTAACCATCAGAGATATACACTAACTGTCAGAGATATATATTAACCCTCAGAGATATACTCTAACCATCAGAGATATACACTAACCGTCAGAGATATACAATAACCATCAGAGATATACAATAACCATCTGAGATATACACTAACCATCAGAGATATACACTAACCATCAGAGATATAAACTAACCATCAGAGATATACACTAACTATCAGAGATATACACTAACCGTCAGAGATATACACTAACCATCAGAGATATACACTAACCGTCAGAGATATACAGTAATGATCAGAGATATACACTAATCGTCAGAGATATACAGTAATCATCAGAGATATACACTAACCATCAGAGATATATACTAACCGTCAGAGATATACACTAACCGTCAGAAATATACACTAACCATCAGAGATATACAGTTAACATCAGAGATATACACTAACCCGTCAGAGATATACAGTAACCATCAGAGATATACACTAACTGTCAGGGATATACAGTAACGATCAGAGATATACAGTAACGATCAGAGATATACACTAAACGTCAGAGATATACAGTAATCAGAGATATACAGTAACCATCATAGATATACATGTGAGAGGTTGTGCGGTGCAGTGCCTGCTGCCGTGCAGGTGTACGTCTGTTCCTTACCTTGCGTCGCACCCTCTCACCTTCAGGCCGTGTGTTGAGCAGACGGTCCTGGAACTTCCAAATAGAACACGTACGCGATGACCTAGGAGGAAGGAGACGATGTGAGTACCGTCCTTCCTCATGTCGACCTACCGAACCGGGGGATGAATTCAGGTTTTAAGTGAAGATCATCATTGGGGCACTTTTGGCCTCAGATCCCGAATTTTCACCTATCGGAACTCACGCACCAGGTGAAGATCCGTCCTTGCACCGGGTTGCAAGGCTCACTGTCTGCCCAGAAGGAAGGAGAGATAGTTAGTGACAAGCAAACATGGAGAGACAGTACACACAGATATTCCTCACCGTGTCCACTCTTGCTCTTCATCCGCTCACTCGCCTACAGGTCCCTGTAAGGAGATACACAACACAGCCGTGCAGGGCCTAAACCTATGTCACGCAACTACACATACTAAAACGGCATCACCCTCAACCTACAGTGTGTGTAGTGCGACAGATATAACAACAACTAAACTTTTGCCCTGCACGGAACACCAATCACAGACTATAAGTACGCAAGAGCAAAACACGGTACTGTCTCTTTAAATGTCTGCTACCTACCTATCCAGAGCTGGCCAGCTCCTCTTCTCGGTGACAGGGGAAACCACTACCTCATTGGTGGGAGCCGTATAGCTCTCCACCACTGCTCACACCTCTAATCATCCGCCTCTATGTTAGCGCTGCAGCTAATGGGCTCAGGGCCCTGGGCCTAACACCCAGGGTCTTACCTGCGGCTCAGGCCTAGGTGCCTGCCTATCTGTGGGGCTCATATATAGGGCCTAGTGCCCTCCTGTATGGGTACAGGCCTATGCCTAATTTATGGCCACGGGCCTAGTGCCCGCCTACTCAATTATTTAGTGACCTGGGCTTAGTACTCAGACCACTTACACCTACTTAAGGGGAATTCCTTTTATGGGGCCTAATGCCCGCTACTGTGCCCCGGGCCTTGTGCCTGACTAATTGCCCACGGGCCTAGTGCCCGACAATGCTCCATGGGCCTAGCGCCCGACAACCCTGGCGGTCTAGTGAGGGGGGAATATGGTGGGCCTCACGGAGAGCCTACCTGCTACGTTGGAAGAGGCTGCGGGGGGGAACTTTGTGACGCTCTTTCACTTCCCTCCCCCGCAGTCCTCTCCGGTCCTCAGCCGCATTCTTCGGCCGCTGGCCCGTCCTGGCCAGCGGCGCCGCCTCTTCTTCTTTTCTTCCAGCCGGCACCGCCTGTCTTCTTTCTTGACAGCGGCATCTTCTGGCCTCTTCCGCGGCCGCCGCCCCTGTTGCCGCGCCGATCTTCCGCTCTTCGGGAGGTCTTCTCTCCTCCCTCTCCGCCGTCGAACTAACTTTTCCCGCTCGGCGCCATCTAATACAAGACGGCGCGAGTGGGCGGGGCTATGACACGGCGAGCCGCGATTGGCTAGTCGCGTCCGCCTCTGATTGGCTGCTGAACGCCCGCCGCAAGTAATGCCGCGCCCAACGCTTGACCGGCGCTGGGAGCAGGTACTCTGTCCGAGCGCCGGCTACCCGCCGCTTCTTGGCTGCTGGGCGCCAAGCTCCGCTGAGCTTGCGCCCGGAGCCAAGCTTCTCCCGGCGCCACAGTACCGCCGGCACTGATGAAAGGGACCAGGCGGTCCCTTCACCAGGTGCCCGCGGTGTCTGCACCGACGCTAGGGACATTACTGTCCCAGCGCCGGCAACGGATGTGTCCCGCAGAGGACACATCCCCTCTGCCTGCCCATGCACCTCTGCTGATGCTGGGATCAAACACGTGATCCCAGCACAGCCTTCCACATACACTTAACATCAGAGATATACAGTAACCATCAGAGATATACACTAACCGTCAGAGATATACAGAAACCATCAGAGATATACACTAACCGTCAGAGATATACAGTAACCGTCAGAGATATACACTAACCATCAGAGATATACACTAACCGTCAGAGATCTACACTAACCGTCAGAGATATACACTAACCATCAGAGATATACAATAACCATCAGAGATATACACTAACCGTCAGAGATATACAGTAACCATCAGAGATATACACTAACCGTCAGAGATATACAGTAACCGTCAGAGATATACACTAACCATCAGAGATATACACTAACCGTCAGAGATCTACACTAACCGTCAGAGATATACACTAACCATCAGAGATATACAATAACCATCAGAGATATACACTAACCGTCAGAGATATACAGTAACCGTCAGAGATATACACTAACCGTCAGAGATATACACTAACCATCAGAGATATACACTAACCGTCAGAGATCTACACTAACCGTCAGAGATATACACTAACCATCAGAGATATACAATAACCATCAGAGATATACACTAACCGTCAGAGATATACAGTAACCGTCAGAGATATACACTAACCGTCAGAGATATACAGTAGCCATCAGAGATATACACTAACCATCAGAGATATACACTAACCGTCAGAGATATACAGTAACCGTCAGAGATATATACTAACCATCAGAGATATACACTAACCATCAGAGATATACAGTAACCGTCAGAGATATATACTAACCATCAGAGATATACAGTAACCGTCAGAGATATATACTAACCGTCAGAGATATACAGTAACCATCAGAGATATACACTAACCGTCAGAGATATACACTAACCGTCAGAGATATACAATAACCGTCAGAGATATACACTAACCGTCAGAGATATATACTAACCATCAGAGATATAAACTAACCATTAGAGATATACAGTAACCATCAGAGAAATACAGTAATCAGAGATATACAGTAACGATCAGAGATATACAGTAACCATCAGAGATATACACTAACCGTCAGAGATATACACTAACCATCAGAGATATACAATAACCGTCAGAGATATACACTAACCATCAGAGATATACAATAACCATCAGAGATATACACTAACCGTCAGAGATATATACTAACCATCAGAGATATAAACTAACCATCAGAGATATACAGTAACCATCAAAGATATGCACTTACTGTCAGGGATATACAGTAACGATCAGAGATATACAGTAATCAGAGATATACAGTAACCATCATAGATATACACTAATCAATGACCACCCCCGCTCCCCCGCTGTTAGCCGACAATCAGCCCCCTCCCGGAAGGCTGGAGCTGATTATCGGCAAGTATCCATTAATCCCATATGGACCTGCCTCCTCCCTGGAACACTTGAAGGGGGGGGGTGCCATAGCACGCACGTTCTTCGGGCACCCTGGCTACACGCTACTCCTCTGCAAGGGCAGCCTGCGTGCATTTTCCCACCAGGCTAAAAGTTGCCAGCCAGCCCCTGACCATCGGAGATATAAACTAACCATCAGAGATATACAGTAACCATCAGAGATATAAACTAACCATCGGAGATATAAAGTAACCATCAGAGATATGCACTAACCGTCAGAGATATACAGTAACCATCAGAGATATACACTAACCGTCAGAGATATACACTAACCATCAGAGATATACAATAACCATCAGAGATATACACTAACCGTCAGAGATATATACTAACCATCAGAGATGTAAACTAACCGTCAGAGATATACACTAACCATCAGAGATATACACTAACCATCAGAGATGTACACTAACCGTCAGGGATATAAACTAACCTTCGGAGATATACACTAACCGTCAGAGATATACACTAACCGTCAGAGATGTACACTAGCCATCAGAGATGTACACTAACCATTGGAGATATACACTAACCATCGGAGATATACACTAACCGTCGGAGATATACACTAACCATCAGAGATATACACTAACCGTCAGAGATCTACACTAACCGTCAGAGATATACACTAACCATCAGAGATATACAATAACCATCAGAGATATACACTAACCGTCAGAGATATACAGTAACCGTCAGAGATATACACTAACCGTCAGAGATATACACTAACCATCAGAGATATACACTAACCGTCAGAGATCTACACTAACCGTCAGAGATATACACTAACCATCAGAGATATACAATAACCATCAGAGATATACACTAACCGTCAGAGATATACAGTAACCGTCAGAGATATACACTAACCGTCAGAGATATACAGTAGCCATCAGAGATATACACTAACCATCAGAGATATACACTAACCGTCAGAGATATACAGTAACCGTCAGAGATATATACTAACCATCAGAGATATACACTAACCATCAGAGATATACACTAACCGTCAGAGATATACAGTAACCGTCAGAGATATATACTAACCATCAGAGATATACAGTAACCGTCAGAGATATATACTAACCGTCAGAGATATACAGTAACCATCAGAGATATACACTAACCGTCAGAGATATACACTAACCGTCAGAGATATACAATAACCGTCAGAGATATACACTAACCGTCAGAGATATATACTAACCATCAGAGATATAAACTAACCATTAGAGATATACAGTAACCATCAGAGAAATACAGTAATCAGAGATATACAGTAACGATCAGAGATATACAGTAACCATCAGAGATATACACTAACCGTCAGAGATATACACTAACCATCAGAGATATACAATAACCGTCAGAGATATACACTAACCATCAGAGATATACAATAACCATCAGAGATATACACTAACCGTCAGAGATATATACTAACCATCAGAGATATAAACTAACCATCAGAGATATACAGTAACCATCAAAGATATGCACTTACTGTCAGGGATATACAGTAACGATCAGAGATATACAGTAATCAGAGATATACAGTAACCATCATAGATATACACTAATCAATGACCACCCCCGCTCCCCCGCTGTTAGCCGACAATCAGCCCCCTCCCGGAAGGCTGGAGCTGATTATCGGCAAGTATCCATTAATCCCATATGGACCTGCCTCCTCCCTGGAACACTTGAAGGGGGGGGGTGCCATAGCACGCACGTTCTTCGGGCACCCTGGCTACACGCTACTCCTCTGCAAGGGCAGCCTGCGTGCATTTTCCCACCAGGCTAAAAGTTGCCAGCCAGCCCCTGACCATCGGAGATATAAACTAACCATCAGAGATATACAGTAACCATCGGAGATATAAACTAACCATCGGAGATATAAAGTAACCATCAGAGATATGCACTAACCGTCAGAGATATACAGTAACCATCAGAGATATACACTAACCGTCAGGGATATACACTAACCATCAGAGATATACACTAACCATCAGAGATGTACACTAACCGTCAGGGATATAAACTAACCTTCGGAGATATACACTAACCGTCAGAGATATACACTAACCGTCAGAGATGTACACTAGCCATCAGAGATGTACACTAACCATCGGAGATATACACTAACCATCGGAGATATACACTAACCGTCGGAGATATACAGTAACCATCAGAGATATACACTAACCGTCAGAGATATACACTAACCGTCAGAGATATACATTAACCATCGGAGATATACGCTAACCCTCAGAGATATACACTAACCGTCAGAGATATACAGTAACCGTCAGAGATATACACTAACCGTCAGAGATATACAGTAGCCATCAGAGATATACACTAACCATCAGAGATATACACTAACCGTCAGAGATATACAGTAACCGTCAGAGATATATACTAACCATCAGAGATATACACTAACCATCAGAGATATACAATAACCATCAGAGATATACACTAACCGTCAGAGATATACAGTAACCGTCAGAGATATATACTAACCATCAGAGATATACAGTAACCGTCAGAGATATATACTAACCGTCAGAGATATACAGTAACCATCAGAGATATACACTAACCGTCAGAGATATACACTAACCGTCAGAGATATATACTAACCATCAGAGATATAAACTAACCATTAGAGATATACAGTAACCATCAGAGAAATACAGTAATCAGAGATATACAGTAACGATCAGAGATATACAGTAACCATCAGAGATATACACTAACCGTCAGAGATATACACTAACCATCAGAGATATACAATAACCGTCAGAGATATACACTAACCATCAGAGATATACAATAACCATCAGAGATATACACTAACCGTCAGAGATATATACTAACCATCAGAGATGTAAACTAACCATCAGAGATATACAGTAACCATCAGAGATATGCACTTACTGTCAGGGATATACAGTAACGATCAGAGATATACAGTAATCAGAGATATACAGTAACCATCATAGATATACACTAATCAATGACCACCCCCGCTCCCCCGCTGTTAGCCGACAATCAGCCCCCTCCCGGAAGGCTGGAGCTGATTATCGGCAAGTATCCATTAATCCCATATGGACCTGCCTCCTCCCTGGAACACTTGAAGGGGGGGGGTGCCATAGCACGCACGTTCTTCGGACACCCTGGCTACACGCTACTCCTCTGCCAGGGCAGCCTGCGTGCATTTTCCCACCAGGCTAAAAGTTGCCAGCCAGCCCCTGACCATCGGAGATATAAACTAACCATCAGAGATATACAGTAACCATCGGAGATATAAACTAACCATCGGAGATATAAACTAACCATCAGAGATATGCACTAACCGTCAGAGATATACAGTAACCATCAGAGATATACACTAACCGTCAGGGATATACACTAACCATCAGAGATATACACTAACCACCAGAGATGTACACTAACCGTCAGGGATATAAACTAACCTTCGGAGATATACACTAACCGTCAGAGATATACACTAACCGTCAGAGATGTACACTAGCCATCAGAGATGTACACTAACCATCGGAGATATACACTAACCATCGGAGATATACACTAACCGTCGGAGATATACAGTAACCATCAGAAATATACACTAACCGTCAGGGATATACACTAACCATCAGAGATATACACTAACCATCAGAGATGTACACTAACCGTCAGGGATATAAACTAACCTTCGGAGATATACACTAACCGTCAGAGATATACACTAACCGTCAGAGATGTACACTAGCCATCAGAGATGTACACTAACCATCGGAGATATACACTAACCATCGGAGATATACACTAACCGTCGGAGATATACAGTAACCATCAGAGATATACACTAACCTTCAGAGATATACACTAACCGTCAGAGATATACATTAACCATCGGAGATATACGCTAACCCTCAGAGATATACACTAACTATCGGAGATATACAATAACTATCAGAGATATACAGTAACCATCAGAGATATACACTAACCGTCAGAGATATACAGTAACCATCAGAGATATACACTAACCGTCAGAGATATACAGTAACCATCAGAGATATACACTAACCATCAGAGATATACAGTAACCGTCAGAGATATACACTAACCGTCAGAGATGTACACTAGCCATCAGAGATGTACACTAACCATCGGAGATATACACTAACCATCGGAGATATACACTAACCATCGGAGATATACAGTAACCATCAGAGATATACACTAACCGTCAGAGATATACACTAACCGTCAGAGATATACATTAACCATCGGAGATATACGCTAACCCTCAGAGATATACGCTAACCGTCAGAGATATACAGTAACCGTCAGAGATATACACTAACCGTCAGAGATATACAGTAGCCATCAGAGATATACACTAACCATCAGAGATATACACTAACCGTCAGAGATATACAGTAACCGTCAGAGATATATACTAACCATCAGAGATATACACTAACCATCAGAGATATACAATAACCATCAGAGATATACACTAACCGTCAGAGATATACAGTAACCGTCAGAGATATATACTAACCATCAGAGATATACAGTAACCGTCAGAGATATATACTAACCGTCAGAGATATACAGTAACCATCAGAGATATACACTAACCGTCAGAGATATACACTAACCGTCAGAGATATATACTAACCATCAGAGATATAAACTAACCATTAGAGATATACAGTAACCATCAGAGAAATACAGTAATCAGAGATATACAGTAATGATCAGAGATATACAGTAACCATCAGAGATATACACTAACCGTCAGAGATATACAATAACCGTCAGAGATATACACTAACCATCAGAGATATACAATAACCATCAGAGATATACACTAACCGTCAGAGATATATACTAACCATCAGAGATGTAAACTAACCATCAGAGATATACAGTAACCATCAGAGATATGCACTTACTGTCAGGGATATACAGTAACGATCAGAGATATACAGTAATCAGAGATATACAGTAACCATCATAGATATACACTAATCAATGACCACCCCCGCTCCCCCGCTGTTAGCCGACAATCAGCCCCCTCCCGGAAGGCTGGAGCTGATTATCGGCAAGTATCCATTAATCCCATATGGACCTGCCTCCTCCCTGGAACACTTGAAGGGGGGGGGTGCCATAGCACGCACGTTCTTCGGGCACCCTGGCTACACGCTACTCCTCTGCCAGGGCAGCCTGCGTGCATTTTCCCACCAGGCTAAAAGTTGCCAGCCAGCCCCTGACCATCGGAGATATAAACTAACCATCAGAGATATACAGTAACCATCGGAGATATAAACTAACCATCGGAGATATAAACTAACCATCAGAGATATGCACTAACCGTCAGAGATATACAGTAACCATCAGAGATATACACTAACCGTCAGGGATATACACTAACCATCAGAGATATACACTAACCACCAGAGATGTACACTAACCGTCAGGGATATAAACTAACCTTCGGAGATATACACTAACCGTCAGAGATATACACTAACCGTCAGAGATGTACACTAGCCATCAGAGATGTACACTAACCATCGGAGATATACACTAACCATCGGAGATATACACTAACCGTCGGAGATATACAGTAACCATCAGAAATATACACTAACCGTCAGGGATATACACTAACCATCAGAGATATACACTAACCATCAGAGATGTACACTAACCGTCAGGGATATAAACTAACCTTCGGAGATATACACTAACCATCAGAGATATACACTAACCGTCAGAGATGTACACTAGCCATCAGAGATGTACACTAACCATCGGAGATATACACTAACCATCGGAGATATACACTAACCGTCGGAGATATACAGTAACCATCAGAGATATACACTAACCTTCAGAGATATACACTAACCGTCAGAGATATACATTAACCATCGGAGATATACGCTAACCCTCAGAGATATACACTAACTATCGGAGATATACAATAACTATCAGAGATATACAGTAACCATCAGAGATATACACTAACCGTCAGAGATATACAGTAACCATCAGAGATATACACTAACCGTCAGAGATATACAGTAACCATCAGAGATATACACTAACCATCAGAGATATACAGTAACCGTCAGAGATATACAGTAACCGTCAGAGATATACACTAACCGTCAGAGATATACACTAATCGTCAGAGATATACACTAACCATCAGAGATATACACGAACCATCGGAGATATACGCTAACCCTCAGAGATATACACTAACTATCGGAGATATACAATAACCATCAGAGATATACAGTAACCACCAGAGATATACAGTAACCATCAGAGATATACACTAACCGTCAGATATATACACTAACCGTCAGAGATGTACACTAACCATCGGAGATATACAGTAACCGTCAGAGATATACAGTAACCGTCAGAGATATACACTAACCATCGGAGATATACGCTAACCCTCAGAGATATACGCTAACGATCAGAGATATACAGTAACCATCAGAGATATACACTAACCGTCAGAGATATACACTAACCGTCAGAGATATACAATAACCGTCAGAGATATACACTAACCGTCAGAGATATACAATAACCATCAGAGATATACACTAACCGTCAGAGATATATACTAACCGTCAGAGATGTAAACTAACCATCAGAGATATACAGTAACCATCAGAGATAAGCACTTACTGTCAGGGATATACAGTAACGATCAGAGATATACAGTAATCAGAGATATACAGTAACCATCATAGATATACACTAATCAATGACCACCCCCGCTCCCCCGCTGTTAGCCGACAATCAGCCCCCTCCCGGAAGGCTGGAGCTGATTATCGGCAAGTATCCATTAATCCCATATGGACCTGCCTCCTCCCTGGAACACTTGAAGGGGGGGGGTGCCATAGCACGCACGTTCTTCGGGCACCCTGGCTACACGCTACTCCTCTGCCAGGGCAGCCTGCGTGCATTTTCCCACCAGGCTAAAAGTTGCCAGCCAGCCCCTGACCATCGGAGATATAAACTAACCATCAGAGATATACAGTAACCATCGGAGATATAAACTAACCATCGGAGATATAAACTAACCATCAGAGATATGCACTAACCGTCAGAGATATACAGTAACCATCAGAGATATACACTAACCGTCAGGGATATACACTAACCATCAGAGATATACACTAACCACCAGAGATGTACACTAACCGTCAGGGATATAAACTAACCTTCGGAGATATACACTAACCATCAGAGATATACACTAACCGTCAGAGATGTACACTAGCCATCAGAGATGTACACTAACCATCGGAGATATACACTAACCATCGGAGATATACACTAACCGTCGGAGATATACAGTAACCATCAGAAATATACACTAACCGTCAGGGATATACACTAACCATCAGAGATATACACTAACCATCAGAGATGTACACTAACCGTCAGGGATATAAACTAACCTTCGGAGATATACACTAACCGTCAGAGATATACACTAACCGTCAGAGATGTACACTAGCCATCAGAGATGTACACTAACCATCGGAGATATACACTAACCATCGGAGATATACACTAACCGTCGGAGATATACAGTAACCATCAGAGATATACACTCACCGTCAGAGATATACACTAACCGTCAGAGATATACATTAACCATCGGAGATATACGCTAACCCTCAGAGATATACACTAACTATCGGAGATATACAATAACTATCAGAGATATACAGTAACCATCAGAGATATACACTAACCGTCAGAGATATACAGTAACCATCAGAGATATACACTATCCGTCAGAGATATACAGTAACCATCAGAGATATACACTAACCATCAGAGATATACAGTAACCGTCAGAGATATACAGTAACTGTCAGAGATATACACTAACCGTCAGAGATATACACTAATCGTCAGAGATATACACTAACCATCAGAGATATACATGAACCATCGGAGATATACGCTAACCCTCAGAGATATACACTAACTATCGGAGATATACAATAACCATCAGAGATATACAGTAACCACCAGAGATATACAGTAACCATCAGAGATATACACTAACCGTCAGATATATACACTAACCATCAGAGATGTACACTAACCGTCAGAGATGTACACTAACCATCGGAGATATACAGTAACCGTCAGAGATATACAGTAACCGTCAGAGATATACACTAACAATCGGAGATATACGCTAACCCTCAGAGATATACACTAACTATCGGAGATATACAATAACTATCAGAGATATACAGTAACCACCAGAGATATACAGTAACCATCAGAGATATACACTAACCGTCAGAGATATACACTAACCATCTTAGATATACAGTAACCATCAGAGATATACATTAACCGTCAGAGATATACACTAACCATCGGAGATATACAGTAACCGTCAGAGATATACAGTAACCATCAGAGATATACACTAACCATCGGGGATATACGCTAACCCTCAGAGATATACACTAACTATCGGAGATATACAGTAACCACCAGAGATATACAGTAACCATCAGAGATATACACTAACCGTCAGATATATACACTAACCATCAGAGATGTACACTAACCGTCAGAGATATACACTAACCATCAGAGATGTACACTAACCATCAGAGATATACACTAACCGTCAGAGATATACAGTAATGATCAGAGATATACACTAACCATCAGAGATATACACTAACCATCGGAGATATACAGTAACCGTCAGAGATATACACTAACCATCAGAGATCTACACTAACCATCGGAGATATACAGTAACCATCAGAGATATACAGTAACCGTCAGAGATATACAGTAACCGTCAGAGATATACACTAACCATCGGAGATATACAGTAACCGTCAGAGACATACAGTAACCATCAGAGATATACAGTAACCGTCAGAGATATACAATAACCATCAGAGATATACACTATCCGTCAGAGATATACAGTAACCATCAGAGATATACACTAACCATCGGAGATATACACTAACCATCAGAGATATACACTAACCATCAGAGATATACAGTTAACATCAGAGATATACACTAACCCGTAAGAGATATACAGTAACCGTCAGAGATATACACTAACCGTCAGAGATATACACTAAACATCAGAGATATACACTAACCGTCAGAGATATACAGTAACCATCAGAGATATACACTAACCATCAGAGATATACACTAACCATCAGAGATATACAGTTAACATCAGAGATATACACTAACCCGTAAGAGATATACAGTAACCGTCAGAGATATACACTAACCGTCAGAGATATACACTAAACATCAGAGATATACACTAACCGTCAGAGATATACACTAACCATCAGAGATATACACTAACCATCAGAGATATACAGTTAACATCAGAGATATACACTAACCCGTAAGAGATATACAGTAACCGTCAGAGATATACAGTAACCATCAGAGATATACACTAAACATCAGAGATATACACTAACCGTCAGAGATATACACTAACCATCAGAGATATACACTAACCATCGGAGATATACAGTAACCATCAGAGATATACACTAACCATCGGAGATATACAGTAACCATCAGATATATACAGTAACCATGGGGCCTTATTAGTTTGTAAGAATACATTTTGCACTTAGGAGCTGATGTGTGTCCGGCTCTGCATGATCCCCTCACTGTGGATCAGGACGGGCTGTTTGGTGGTCACTGTGATGTGCAGCAATAAGTGTTATTGCCCTGGGTAACAGCATAGCGCTGTTGTACTCATAGGCAAATTGGTAGGCATTTGGGCCCCGTGTTCCACGTGTTGTGCGCATGGCTGTTACATGGACAGCAGTTTATGTATCTGTGTGCAGGCCGTATTAGAGCCCGTATATAGGAATGGAATGTTGTCTGCTGTCTGTTTACATGTTATATAATCACGTACTGTACATTTGCTTTTTGTTTTCTGTGAATTTCCTGTCAGCTCTGTAAGGTTACAGCGTTTTCATTGTGTTTATTCTTCAGTTTCATTTATGTATCTTTTATGCTGTTCAATTGTAATTTCTTAAATGAAGACATCGTAATGTTCCCGGCAGAGGACAAGCACGCCGATGGGGCTTTTATATGCAACGTTACATGCGAAGCGTGCGACAAAAGCCCAGACCCCATTTTCATTTTTAGACGGAAAATAGTGCGATGTTTCTGTTTCTGCAGATGTCTCACAATCATCACCTCTGTGACTGTGGTTACTGCAGCAACCTGCTGGGAATTGTGGTTCCACAGCTAGATCACAATAGTGCACTGCTTGGTGGCCGTATGCTATTTGTGTTACAATACACACACAGAGAGACAAACACTCACACACAGACACACACTCACACACACAGAGACACACACTCACACACAGAGACACAGACACACACTCACACACAGAGACACACACTCACACACAGAGACACACACTCACACACAGAAACACACACACAGACACACACAGAGACTCACACACAGAGACACACACACAGACACACACACAGACAGAGACACAGACACACACACACAGATACACACTCACACACAGACACACACACAGATACACACTCACAGAGACACACACTCACACACAGACACACACTCAAAGAGACACACTCACACACACACAGACACACACACTCACACACAGACACAGACACAGAGACACTCACACACACAGAGACACACACAGACAAACACACACACACAGACACACACAGAGACACACTCACACACACACACACACACACACTCACACACAGACACACACTCACACACACACACACAGAGACACACTCACACGCAGAGACACTCACACACACACACAGAGACACACACAGAGACACACACTCACACACAGACACACACTCACACACACACACACACACACACAGAGACACACTCACACACAGAGACACACACTCACACACAGACACACACACACAGAGACACACTCACACACAGAGACACTCACACACACACACACTCACACACAGACACACACACACACACAAAGGAAGAGAAACAATATATTTTTTTAACATTACAAAGTGACGTTACATTTTTATTTAAAAAATAAAAACAGTAAATAAATAAAACTTTGCTGCTTTACAGTCACTCGCGGCCGATTCAGAGCTTTGCGGACAGATATTGCATTTTTCGCATTGCACATGTGACTGATTAGAGCACATCATACTTGCCGACAATCAGCTCCAGCCTTCCGGGAGGGAGCTGATTGTCGGCTAACAGCGGGGGGTGGGGTCGGCCATTTATGTCACATTGGGGGCGGAGCCGGCCATTGGCATCACATTGGGGGCAGAGCCAGGGGCGGGGCCGCACGATTGCGTCATCGTGGTTCCGCCCCTCTTCACAATGCCATTATTTTTGGCATTGTGAAGCAGGGGGCGGGGCAACGATGACGCGATTCAGTGCGAATCACGTCACCGGTCCCCCGCTGTGGGGGTTTCTAGTATTTTCTGGGGGGAGGTCAGGAAGGTCGCAGGCTTCCGGGAGGCTTGCCTGTGTTTCCGGGGGGCCGGAGTGGCACCCGAAATTCGGGAGGCTCCCGCTCAAATCGGGAGGGTAGGCAAGCCTGGCGCACATGTGATTAATTTTCATTCACATCTGCACTTGTAGTGGCGTGAAGGGCTGCACGCAAGCAGCTTTGCAATTTCATCCTGGCTATTACTGTATGGGGTCCTGCAAGCCGGCCGTCTCACATACAAAGAGTCCAGGAAATTTGCGTCAGCCAACAAAGTCCCTGGCCTCTTCCCTACCCCCCAACGGCGGTGACACGCCGCCCCCTCCCCTCCCACAAATGGCAGCAGTCTGTCAATCACTGACACGCAGGACCCGGACTGCACGGTCCAGATTTCCAACCATTGGGACAAGGCCCTGAGCCCACAAATAGGATAAGTTTCCCGATGTCGCGTGGCGGGCGTGCAGGCGGATTTCAGACGTATCTCTTGCACCAAGGACAGAACTGGAGCAAATGTGCGCTAATAGCGATGGCGGCTTCACAAGATGGACAGACAGGGGCGGCGCAGCCACGTAGTTGTCGCCATCTCTGGAGGTTCGCAATTATTTTCCGAGCCAACGCGCGCATCTCTGAATCAGCATTGGAAAGGAAAGCTGTGAGCAGCACAAACATGGCGTCACCTTGTCCCCGCGCTGCTGGTCTGTGATAGTAAAAGAAAAAACGTATACAGGTCGCACCCAAAACAAAATAAAAGTATTGTGGCTCCCCCTCCTGCGTGTTACGGGGGAATCCCGGCAGATCCGGAGGACTCGGTAAGGATTCTCCATGTTCCGGGAGCAGACACTTTATTACATTTGTGTTTTAAGCACAGAAATGGCAAAGAAACAATCTGTCAGATGTCGACTGGAAATAAGATCAATTGGATGACGGAAAATCAATTCCTTCAAGGGCTGTACGGGATAATTGTCCTGACATATGGGAGCAGAGCTTAAATCTTTCTCTCCGGAATACTTTGCGGCTTAAAACGCGGCCTCAGTTTTATTGTTTGTCTTGTCAGTGACAAGGAAATAAACTGCGGCATAGACGGAGACTCCAGTTCCCTGTAATGATCGCTGCTATCAGGGTTCACTCAGTAACAGAGAAAGCAAAATACATTTCTACTGCAAAGTCTCAGCGGTGGACAGAAGTGCGGAGATAACAGAGCTGCGGAAATAAGCCTCACTGCTCCTCACTGCTGGCCATACTCCCTGAAATAGTAACCATCTCCCTGTCTCCCTGGAGAGCCTAATAATCTCCCTGATTGCACTTTACCCTCATTATGTAACTGTTATATAAAAGAAAAAACAGAGATCTATACATTGAAATGTGATCATTAGTATCATTTCCTTGCATTGGGTATAAGGCAAAATGGGCCTCATTCCGAGGCGGTCGTAGGATGCAAGCGGTCCTTCTGAAACAGGGCGGCCGCTTGCATCCTGAACGGCTGCCTCCATGTCAGTCGTTAGGCTGTGGGTTAACACCCACAGCTCTAACGACCGCTAAGGGTGATGGTCGCGATGGTCAAGACCATCGCGACCATCGGGGCTTAAGACGAGACCCTAAGATAGGGTCTCGTCAACCTTAAGCCCAGGGAGCTTCCTGCTCTGTTTGAGCATGAAGCTCCCCACTGATATCACTGATGATGTCAGTGGGGCCACCCCCAAACGGCAAGCGTTCCGACAGGAACGCCTCCGTTTGGCCAGGCACGCCCCCGACCCACCCAGCAAACGGAGCGAGCTGTCACTCAACATCGACAGCTCGCCCCGTCTGCTACAAGACCCCTAACGACGGATCACCCGTCGTTAGCCGGGTCTCGCGCATGCGCACGACGGAGCCGGCTCCATCGTGCGCATGCGCACTGGAGCAACATCGACCCGGTTGCGAGCTCGTAGAGCTAATGACCGGGTCTGAATAAGCTCCAATGATCCCTATGGCTACATGCATTTTCTGATAAGTATCAGTGTGTTTTTATCAGCAAGTTGATCTTACTAACCGGTTTTGGGTTCATTTACATTTGGATGTAAGTCAGTGGCATGACACGTCTCTCAGATATAGCAGTACACGCCTATCACATGCAAGGCAGTTTCTAGGGTCTGAGGCTCCCAGTGCGAGCAGTCAAAATGCGCCCCCCCCCGAAGCAGGGGGTATCACAGTATCACAGTAAGGGAGCGTGATCTGGAAAGACCACAGGATGTCAGCCGCTGTGACTACTGAGTACAGGGGTGTCTAATCTGTCAGAGGCAAAGCGCTGAAAAATATATGCAGCTAAATAAAAGACAGACAGAATGCGCACGCCGGAGGAGCACGCTCAAAAAATGGGGTGTGGCCTAGCTGTCACAAGCCTACGCCGCATTTCTGTGTGCATGCTTTTGGTGTGACATTTGCAGAAGTATGACCTTGTATCACACCCGGTTTTAGTCGCGTTGGGAGCGAACCCAGCACATTGAAAATACAAACCAGATCCACATAAAATACACTGCAACAAACCACTTCCACATATAATACACTGCAACAAACCACTTCCACATATAATACACTGCAACAAACCACTTCCACATAAAATATATTGGAAAAGCCAGAGGCACATAAACTACGTTTTAAAACCACATCCACCTCAAATACATTATTAAATCCAGAACCACATAAAACACATTGAAAAACATGATTCACATAATACACACTTCATTCCAGACCCCTCCCTTACCATTCCATCCCCCTCCCTTACCATTCCAGCCCCCTCCCTTACCATTCCAGCCCCCTCCCTTACCATTCCATCCCCCTCCCTTACCATTCCAGCCCCCTCCCTTACCATTCCATCCCCCTCCCTTACCATTCCAGCCCCCTCCCTTACCATTCCAGCCCCCTCCCTTACCATTCCATCCCGACAGGTCTTAGGCTTCCCCCCCACTGGATCTCAGGCAAAAGTGCCCATTATGCAGTGCCCCCTGTAGTTGTCCCCATATGCAGTGCCCCCTGTATTTATGCCCCTTAGGCAGTGCCCCCTGTATTTATGCCCCTTAGGCAGTGCCCCCATTAGTAGTGCCCCCTGTAGTCATGCCCCCATCAGTAATGCCCCCAATAGTAATGGTCCCTGTTATAGTGCCCCAGTAGTAGTGTCCCCAGTTGTATTGCCCCCAATAGTAATGCACCCTGTAGTAGTGTCCCCTGTATAAATTCACCAGAATTAATGCCCCTGTATTAGTGCCCCCAATAGTAATGCTCCTTTTGTAGTAGTGCCCCAAGTAGTAGTGCCCCCAGTAGAAGTGCCCCTGGCCCCTGAGTAATGCCCCCAGTAGTGGTGCCTCCTAAGCAATGACCCCAGTAGTAGTGCCCGGGTGCCCCCAGTAGTGGTGTCTTCCCCAGCATAAGTGCCCCCAGAGTAATGTCCCCAGTAGTAGTGCCTGGGTGCCCCCAGTGGTAGTGCCTCCCCCCAAGTATTGTCCAGGCTGCCTGCACAAAAAAAAAACAGTAATACCTTCAGACCCGCTCCGGTGTCCGCTCCGGCGTCCGCTCCTCACTCTGCACAATAGGAAAGACGTCAGGACGTCCTCCCATAGTGCACATTGGGGGAGCCGGGAGCCGGACGCTGGAGCCTCCGTCTCCATATCCGTCTTCGGCTGCTCTGCTCTGCCGGGCGCCCCCTGAGATAACTGAATCTCAGCGGGCGCCCGGCAGTTTACAGGCTGTTTCTGCAGCAGGGGTCGGAGGCAGCGCACCCCGTGCGATTGCACGGGTCGCCTGCCCCTAGAAACGGCCCTGATCACATGTATGACACGCCTCTCAGATGTAGCAGTACACGCCCATCACATGTATGACACGCCTCTCAGATGTAGCAGTACACGCCCATCACATGTATGACACGCCTCTCAGATGTAGCAGTACACGCCCATCACATGTATGACACGCCTCTCAGATGTTGCAGTACACGCCTATCACATGTATGACACGCCTCTCAGATGTAGCAGTACACACCTATCAAATGTATGACACGCCTCTCAGATGTAGCAGTAGACGCCTATCACATGTATGACACACCTCTCAGATGTAGCAGTACATGCCTATCACATGTATGACACGCCTCTCAGATGTAGCAGTACACACCTATCTCATGTATGACACACCTCTCAGATGTAGCAGTACACGCCTATCACACATATGACACGCCTCTCAGATGTAGCAGTACACGCCTATCACACGTATGACACGCCTCTCAGATGTAGCAGTACACACCCATCACATGTATGACACGCCTCTCAGATGTAGCAGTACACGCCCATCACATGTATGACACGCCTCTCTAATGTAGCAGTACACGCCCATCACATGTATGACACGCCTCTCAGATGTAGCAGTACACGCCTATCACATGTATGACACGCCTCTCAGATGTAGCAGTACACACCCACTTTACCGTCGCGCTCATAGGTGCTGCTATCACACTCTCCCTGACATGCTTTTTCAAAAGTAGGCGCGTATGGTGCTGGCCCATGCAGTTACAAGTAAAGTGTCACAGGAGTGGATTTGCAACATGTCCCTCATTCATTCCTCGCGACCCATGGAGGTGCGAGCGTACATTTCCCTACAATTATTATTGTGACGTGCACAAAGAACATATCCAGTATACATTGAAGCATCCGTTGTCCAGAATACACTGCAGCCTCCATTGTCCAGTATACATTGCAGCCTCTACTGTCTAGTATATATTGCAGCCTCCATTGTCCAGAATACACTGCAGCCTCCACTGTCCAGTAGACATTGCAGCATCCATTGTCCAGTATACTTTGCAGCCTCCATCAACCAGTATATAATGCAGCCTACACTGTCCAGTATACATTGCAGACTCCAATGCCCAGTATACATTGCAGCCTCTACTATCCAGTATACATTGCAGCATCCATTGTCCAGAATATATTGCAGCCTCCACTGTCCAGCATACATTGCAGCCTCCACTGTCCAATATACATTACAGCCTCTACTGTCAAGTATACATAGCAGCCACCATTATCAGTATACATTGCAGACACTATTGTCCAGTATACATTGCAGCCTCCATTAACAAGTATACATTGCAGCCTCTACTGTCTAGTATACATTGCAGCCTCCATTGTCCAGAATACACTGCAGCCTCCACTGTCCAGTAGACATTGCAGCATCCGTTGTCCAGTATACTTTGCAGCCTCCATCAACCAGTATATAATGCAGCCTACACTGTCCAGTATACATTGCAGACTCCAATGCCCAGTATACATTGCAGCCTCTACTATCCAGTATACATTGCAGCATCCATTGTCCAGAATATATTGCAGCCTCCACTGTCCAGTATACATTGCAGCCTCCACTGTCCAATATACATTACAGCCTCTACTGTCCAGTATACATAGCAGCCACCATTATCAGTATACATTGCAGACACTATTGTCCAGTATACATTGCAGCCTCCATTAACAAGTATACATTGCAGCCTCTACTGTCTAGTATACATTGCAGCCTCCATTGTCCAGAATACACTGCAGCCTCCACTGTCCAGTAGACATTGCAGCATCCATTGTCCAGTATACTTTGCAGCCTCCATCAACCAGTATACATTGCAGCCTCTACTATCCAGTATACATTGCAGCATCCATTGTCCAGAATATATTGCAGCCTCCACTGTCCAGTATACATTGCAGCCTCCACTGTCCAATATACATTACAGCCTCTACTGTCCAGTATACATAGCAGCCACCATTATCAGTATACATTGCAGACACTATTGTCCATTGCAGCCTCCATTAACAAGTATACATTGCAGCTTCCACTGTCCAGTATACATTGCAGCCTCCAGTACACACTGCAGATGGCGGGGCTGGCGGAAGCATGGTCAGACTTTGAGGTGCGTAGTGTCATCAGATTTCTGCGTCTAAAGGGCACATCAGCAGCTGAAATTCATCGCCAACTTGCAGAGGTGTGCGGTGATAACGACATGTCATGGAAACAGGTTTGGTGCGCAGCCTTTGATAACGGCAGGACAAACGTTGAAGATGAGGAGCGATCCGGCGGCCAAGCACGTCCACCACAGATGACAATTTGTGGCGCATTGAAGGTCAGATTCAGCAGGACAGAGGCATCTGATATTGCGGAGGAACTGAACATCTCAGTGGTGCTTCTATGCCTGGATAGATGCCTTGGGGGCCTATTCATCGTGACTTATTTTTCATGAAAGCATGTGATAATTAACATAAGTGTAAGGGCCTTTCATCAAGTTCCGAAAAAGCATTTTTTTCGGAACTTGAACGCCACTTTCACAGGCTGCTGTTTAGACGGCAACCTGTGAAGATTTACAAGGCAGCCGCAGCAGAGGGATCTATTCAGATTCCTCCCTGCTGTGTCTGCACTGCCGAGCCCACGTGACCCGGACTCACCAAGAAAAGACAGGTGAGCCCAGGTAGGGAGAAAATGCGGTGAGGGGGGGAATCATAGAGGATCGGACACCCGTGGGGGGAGATCGGATATCTGCGGGGGGGGCCCATGGGGGATGGTGGTGATCGGACACCCGTGCTGTGGTGGTGATTGGATACCTGCCAGGGGAAGGGGGGCCGCATAAGACACCCGTGGGGGGCAGGGGGTGTTAGCTAGCAGGGAATAGAGAATGAGGGAGGGGGACCTCAGACACCCGCGTGGGGGAGGGGGTGCATTGGACACCCGCGTGGGGCAGGGGGGGTTAGCCAGCGGGGAATAGAGAATGAGGGAGGGGGTAACTGGGAGAGCCATGTAGCAGTGAGGAAATCCTTGTGGATTCCTCAGCTGCAGGGGAAAAGTATCACTTTTCCGAAAAGCTGACTCCGCAAAAAGAGTTTTTCAGAAGTGATGCTTTTGTGAGGGAGGCATGATGAATGAGGCATGATGAATGCCTCCAAAACATCTTTTAAACTTGCAGCGAGTTTAAAACATAATTATCACTAATGATAATTATGTCATGATGAATACGCCCCTTGGTCTACTGTTGGAACTAATGTGAAAAAATTATCTATACCAAAGTCATACTATTTATTGTACATACATGTAAGAGCTGAATACATTTACACAATGAGAGGTCTTGCTACCTTATATATTGAACAACCCTCATACATTGCAGCCTCCGTTATCAATCATACATTCCAGACTTTATTGTCCAGTATACTTTGTAGCCTCCATTCTCCAGTCAACATAGCAGCTTCAATAGCCAAAGTGGCTTCTGTTACCCAGCGTACATGGCGGCTTCTGTTACCCAGCGTACATGGCGGCTTCTGTTACCCAGCGTACATGGCGGCTTTTGTTACCCAGCGTACATGGCGGCTTCTGTTACCCAGCGTACATGGCGGCTTCTGTTACCCAGCGTACATGGCGGCTTCTGTTACCCAGCGTACATGGCGGCTTCTGTTACCCAGCGTACATGGCGGCTTTTGTTACCCAGCGTACATGGCGGCTTCTGTTACCCAGCGTACATGGCGGCTTCTGTTACCCAGCGTACATGGCGGCTTCTGTTACCCAGCGTACATGGCGGCTTCTGTTACCCAGCGTACATGGCGCTTCTGTTACCCAGCGTACATGGCGGCTTCTGTTACCCAGCGTACATGGCGGCTTCTGTTACCCAGCGTACATTGCGGCTTGATATTCCCCCTTATGTAGAGCTGGCAATAACTATGTGGCGACACAGTCCCAACCATCCATATATGAAGGTAGCTGTCATTAGTATCAGCGCACATTCCCCTTATACAGGACACTTACCCAGAGTGACAACCACTAAAGCACATTCAACCGCATGCAGAGATGTGATGAAAGTGAGTACGGGTGAAGTCGCCCATCATTGCTTATATTTGCATGCTCTCATGCACTGGTCACAAGGTCAGTCCGCTACTACTCTATGGATCAGCCCCTGTGTCAACATTAAGATAAATTAGCTTCCAGATTAGTCCATAAATACAAACCTCTGATGCCAGATGATCCTGAGCATAGTGACACTGCTTTAATGGGACCAGCGCGTTTCGCCCTGTGGGACTATCTCAGAGGGGAGTGGAATAAGGAGCCTGTAGCAGTTATTGTTTTGTCAGTTTACGGCTATCTTTGCAAACTACTAAAATTGTATTTCACAGTGACCTGCCAGATCGCTGGATCTCAGCACCAGCGGGAAGTCCAACGCATTAGATTATAGAGCAAAATATTTTCTGTATCTGGCTGCTGTATTACACCAGGAGTCGGCTCTGTATAAATTTATTTCACTTAAAGGGATTCTCTGCTCAGATAATGGGCCGGTTGCTGCGATGAACGTCTGCCTGTTTCCACAGCGTATATTGGGCGTTATTCAGCATGCACTGCTTAATGCAGATTCCCGATGGTCGGGAATCTGCGCAGGTGCCGGACCCATACTGCGCATGTGCATTACAGATCCTCCGCGATTGCACAAATTCGGGCAGCAGACTGTCAGTGATTGAAAGTCTGCTGCCGCTTGTGGGCGGCGACGTACTTGGTTTCCTGAAACAGAAGTGTGTTGCCGCCGTTGGTGGGGAGGGAAGAGGCCAGGATCTATGTCGGCTGACAGAGATTTCTTGGCCTCTTTCATTCAGCAGCGGGGTCACTTAGCCGGCCGATGTTCTTGCAGATTATCTGATGCTGCGCTGGACAACGCAGCTAGGATAAGAAATTTATGCAGGAGATGTGACACTTCCTGCTGCGTTACCATATTTGCAAAGACGGAATTGAAAAGCTGCTTGCATGTGTGCAATTCCGTCCTCAGCTGAATTAGGCCCATTGTGCGCTTTCATATTACGCCTACTCCGGTAACACAAGTACGAGGGACACAGAGTCATTCACATATCAATCACGTACTTGCCATCGAGGGGGCGTAACTGGCCTGTAACGGGGCGTTCTCACCTAGGCAAAACTCAGCGAAGGCCTATTGATGGAATTTCTGTGCTATGCAGAGATGAACGAAGCGTTTGCATAGGCTGGTGAAAGCGCGCACTGATGACGACAAGTATCCAACTAAATATACAAACAGGCGACAGATGCACCATAGAGATGCAAAGACTGGTAGGAGAGAGAGTCTATTAATGGCTGCATACAGGGGAAGTGTCTTAGTTACAGCAGACCTGACCTTTAGCCATACTTGCCTATTCTCCTGGGGGTATGCAGTCGGGATGTCTAAATCCCGACAAGATTCTAATGACAGGCATTGAAATCCTGACGCCTTTCATTTTACCTATGCCGGGAGCCCGGCACCCGGCATCCCGATCGAAGGCTGCTGTCGGATCTTCACCTCTGCCGGGCTTCCGCTGTCGGGATTTTAACCGCCGGCCATGCGGCCAACGGCAAATCATACCGATCCCCTCCTGGAACCTACTGGACACTCACAATTTTTTGGGTAACCCCCGCTCCCCGGGAAGAGTAGATATTCCTCACGCATCCCGCCCATTTCCTAGTAAAGTGGGCGGAATGGGGAGAATGTTACCAGAAATCCACATTCGGTAACGCGATTCTATGATAACTGCGGCATGTGGCCCTTGCTCCCTATTCAAATAGGCACGATTCACTGCATGAGACAAAAATTAGACAATGGGGTGGTACATTTAAATGGATGTTCTCCGCCACCTCAAGGGTTCCAGAGATCAGATCTTCTCCTTCAATTCGCACTTTGTGGTAACAGATATGTACATTTTGCTTTCGACCCATGCAATAAAAATCATTAAACAGGAGATAGTGACCCATGTAATAAAAGCAGCCTGATAGTGCTTCATACGAATAATTCAATCTGGCTCCTTGCTAAATAAATGAGGTCAGGGAAACGCGTTAGTGTGGCAGCTGCCTGGACAAGGTCAGTCTTTCCTAGAACCATTGTGATAAGAATTCCTGGATGTGCTGAATGAATGAGCTGTCCTGGAGGATGCGTGCGCAGATCACTCTGCTGTCACGCTCTGATACAATAAAATACGTTGCATTGCATTTAACAGAAGTCCTTGATTCCTTGGGCAAATGTTGCCGCCTTTAAGAGCGCTGTTTTTGTGACTCTTGCTCAGCACCGCTGATGATCGGCGGATTACTGGTTTGCACCGCGATGATCATTTCATGGAGAGGTCAGTGTTTTCCCAACCTCACGGAACGCCTAATAATGGAGCCAGAAAGGGCTCATTTTGTCCTTCACATAACAAATGCTTTATTTCAGACCCAAATAATAGGAATCCAGCTGGAGAGTGTTTGTGAAGCTGATCTCGTTTGAGTTTTGTTCTTCAAGTGGAACAAATATAAAACCGCAATGATAACATTTGCTGTTACACCAACGATCTGATGGAGATTCACGTTATATTATTATCGGTATCCGGCCGACTGGTTCGACAGTCAGAATGTGGACACGGTCATTAGATCGACAACCAATATGTTCGCATGGTTATAACGTCAACACGTTCCGAATGTCGACAGTTCACATGTCACCACCAAAATGTTGACACCCACCCACGATGGCACGGTTACCCCCCTACCTACAATACATGCACAACTCAGTATGAGCGTACCCCATACACTGGTACATGACCCCTAGTATCAGAGCCTGAGAAATCTCTTGGCAAGCTTGGACCCTAAGAGAGAAAGTTATTTCTAAGGCAACCAATCAGCTTCTGTCATTTCACAGACTGTGGGGCCTATTCATTAAACCTAAAAATTCTCTGGAGATAATTAGGTTTAGAACTCTCATGGAGTTCTAGCTAATTATAGGTGGAATTCATCATTCCACCTCTCCATCAGTATCTATTCCGGTACCTGTCATCTTTGCGATGACAGCTTTTCGGGAAATAGATACTTTTCCCGCCTACACTACCTTATCGCGTCTGGAAACAGTGCTGCGCATGCGCTGTTACATCTGTAAAACCAGCGCATGCGCAGCACTGCCTACAGATGCGTTAAGTTTATATAGCCCCCCCGATCCCCCCCCACTTACCTGTCCGCGCAGCAGCCTCCGGCTCCGTCCTGCTGGTCGGACATGTGGTTTCCCAGCAGACCACATGACAGATTAGAAAAGAAAAAAAACTTTTTTTTTTTTGTCTAAACTTTCTTGTGCTCTACTGGGAAACCACATGTCCGACCAGCCTCCGGAGCCTGAGGACGGAGCAGAGCGCCGGAGGGGCTCGTCGGGGGACCTGCACACGCGGATACAGGTAAGTCGATTCTGCTATTCGCCACCTCACAGTGGCGAATAGTAACTGCATCAAATTCCAAAAATTTATAATTTTCAGAATTTGATGAATACCACAATTTCCACATCCCCATACTAATGTACTAATGTACCCATACTAATGTACTAATGTACCCATACTAATGTACCCACTAATGTACCCATACTAATGTACTAATGTACTAATGTACTTATGTACTAATGTCCCCATACTAATGTACTAATGTATGGGGAGTGTGGAAATTAATGCAGGGGAACTTAGCAAGGAGATATCTGTGATATCTCCTGTGCTAAGTGGCTACATGAATACCAAAATAACGTTATTTAAGGAAAATGTCCTTTTAGTGTTGATGAATAGGCCCCTGTGTCAGATAAATGCTAGTTAGAAGCTGATAGGTGGCTTTGGGCACAGCTTCTCCAATCTTTAGAAGGTTTCATACATGTCCCCAATACTCGCTAAAATATGGACAAACCAATCCAGTTCCCGATCTGTGCAAATCACGCTCAGTATACACACTAGTCAGCCTAAGCCCACCGGCCGTAAGACCTCTGCCACCCATAGTCTCCTCCACGCAGAATGGCTGATTGCGACGTCACTCGGCAGCTGACACAATAAAATAACGATTACAGTTTCTGTATTACAGAAGTGATTTTATACGTTTTTAAAAAGTGTTCAAACCTAATACGAATGCGTCTTTCGCAATCAAGTGACTTTTCCTATGGCTGGGCTGGTTGTAAGCCAATGCAAACCTGGCGCACACACTACTGGCGCAGAACGAGAGGCGTCTGACTGAGCTTGCGAGCATAAACACGCTATTTTTACATTCAGCATTTTAAATCTTACATTCTGGATCCATAAATGCCCGTCTCAGCCTGAGCCTATAGGTCCTTGCTCCATCCAAGGCTTAGTAAATAGACCCCCTAGTGATATACCAGACCCAACTTTTACACAGCACTCAGGACACGTCCCCCCCATGACGCACATGCTGTTATCATAAACTACAGAACGTATCCAACTTCCTTGCAGCATCTATTCAGCTAATCTTCTTATTGGCCTATAATGTCTTACTTTATTGGAATTATCAATCATTTATGAACCTGTATTATTCTACTAACTGTCTTTAACTGAATCCAAATATATCTTCTATATATGATCTGACCACTGTACATGACCATAATACACATCTATTACACTGTATACAGACATAGGACACGACACCCCCAACATGTCCTGACCGCTGTACATCACCATACTACACATCTATTACACTGTATACAGACATAGGACATTACACCCCCAACATGACCTGACCGCTGTACATGACCATAATACACATCTATTACACTGTATACAGACATAGGACACTACACCCCCAACATGTCCTGACCGCTGTACATGATCATAATACACATCTATTACACTGTATACAGACATAGGACACTACACCCCCAAAATGACCTGACCACTGTACATGACCATAATACACATCTATTACACTGTATACAGACATAGGACACTACACCCCCAACATGTCCTGACCACTGTACATGACCATAATACACATCTATTACACTGTATACAGACATAGGACACTACACCCCCAACATGACCTGACCGCTGTACATGACCATAATACACATCTATTACACCCTATACAGACATAGGACACTACACCCCCAATATGTCCTCACCACTGTACATGACCATAATACACATCTATTACACTCTATACAGACATAGGACACTACACCCCCAACATGTCCTGACCACTGTACATGACCATAATACACATCTATTACACTGTATACAGACATAGGACACTACACCCCCAACATGTCCTGACCGCTGTACATGACCATAATACACATCTATTACACTGTATACAGACATAGGACACTACACCCCCAACATGTCCTGACCGTTGTACATGACCATAATACACATCTATTACACTGTATACAGACATAGGACACTACACCCCCAATATGTCCTGACTGCTGTACATGACCATAATACACATCTATTACACCGTATACAGACATAGGACACTACACCCCCAATATGTCCTGACCGCTGTACATGACCATAATACACATCTATTACACCGTATACAGACATAGGACACTACACCCCCAACATGTCCTGACCACTGTACATGACCATAATACACATCTATTACACTGTATACAGACATAGGACACTACACCCCCAACATGTCCTGACCGCTGTACATGACCATAATACACATCTATTACACTGTATACAGACATAGGACACTACACCCCCAACATGTCCTGACCGCTGTACATGACCATAATACACATCTATTACACTGTATACAGACATAGGACACTACACCCCCAATATGTCCTGACTGCTGTACATGACCATAATACACATCTATTACACTGTATACAGACATAGGACACTACACCCCCAACATGTCCAGACCGCTGTACATGACCATAATACACATCTATTATATTACACCGTATACAGACATAGGACACTACACCCCCAACATGTCCTGACCGCTGTACATGACCATAATACACATCTATTACACCGTATACAGACATAGTACACTACATCCCCAACATGTCCTGACCGCTGTACATGACCATAATACACATCTATTATATTACACCGTATACAGACATAGGACACTACACCCCCAACATGTCCTGACCGCTGTACATGACCATAATACACATCTATTACACCGTATACAGACACAGGAAACTACACCCCCAACATGTCCTGACCGCTGTACATGACCATAATACACATCTATTACACTGTATACAGACATAGGACAGTACACCCCCAACATGACCTGACCGCTGTACATGACCATAATACACATCTATTACACTGTATACAGACATAGGACACTACACCCCCAACATGTCCTGACCGTTGTACATGACCATAATACACATCTATTACACTGTATACAGACATAGGACACTACACCCCCAATATGTCCTGACTGCTGTACATGACCATAATACACATCTATTACACCGTATACAGACATAGGACACTACACCCCCAATATGTCCTGACCGCTGTACATGACCATAATACACATCTATTACACCGTATACAGACATAGGACACTACACCCCCAACATGTCCTGACCACTGTACATGACCATAATACACATCTATTACACTGTATACAGACATAGGACACTACACCCCCAACATGTCCTGACCGCTGTACATGACCATAATACACATCTATTACACTGTATACAGACATAGGACACTACACCCCCAACATGTCCTGACCGCTGTACATGACCATAATACACATCTATTACACTGTATACAGACATAGGACACTACACCCCCAATATGTCCTGACTGCTGTACATGACCATAATACACATCTATTACACTGTATACAGACATAGGACACTACACCCCCAACATGTCCAGACCGCTGTACATGACCATAATACACATCTATTATATTACACCGTATACAGACATAGGACACTACACCCCCAACATGTCCTGACCGCTGTACATGACCATAATACACATCTATTACACCGTATACAGACATAGTACACTACATCCCCAACATGTCCTGACCGCTGTACATGACCATAATACACATCTATTATATTACACCGTATACAGACATAGGACACTACACCCCCAACATGTCCTGACCGCTGTACATGACCATAATACACATCTATTACACCGTATACAGACACAGGAAACTACACCCCCAACATGTCCTGACCGCTGTACATGACCATAATACACATCTATTACACTGTATACAGACATAGGACAGTACACCCCCAACATGACCTGACCGCTGTACATGACCATAATACACATCTATTACACTGTATACAGACATAGGTCACTACACCCCCAACATGTCCTGACCACTGTACATGATCATAATACACATCTATTACATTGTATACAGACATAGGACACTACACCCCCAACATGTCCTGACCAATGTACATGATCATAATACACATCTATTACACTGTATACAGTCATAGGACACTACACCCCCAACATGTCCTGACCGCTGTACATGACCATAATAAACATCTATTACACTGTATACAGACATAGGACACTACACCCCCAACATGTCCTGACCGCTGTACATGGTCATAATACACATCTATTACACCGTATAAAGACATAGGACACTACACCCCCAACATGTCCTGACCACTGTACATGACCATACTACACATCTATTACACCGTATACAGACACAGGACACTACACCCCCAACATGTCCTGACCGCTGTACATGACCATAAAACACATCTATTACACCGTATACAGACATAGGACACTACACCCCCAACATGACCTGACCACTGTACATGATCATAATACACATCTATTACACTGTATACAGACATAGGACACTACACCCCCAACATGACCTGACCGCTGTACATGATCATAATACACATCTATTACACTGTATACAGACATAGGACACTACACCCCCAACATGTCCTGACCGCTGTACATGATCATAATACACATCTATTACACTGTATACAGACATAGGACCCTACACCCCCAACATGACCTGACCACTGTACATGATCATAATACACATCTATTACACCGTATACAGACATAGGACACTACACCCCCAACATGACCTGACCGCTGTACATGATCATAATACACATCTATTACACTGTATACAGACATAGGACACTACACCCCCAACATGTCCTGACCAATGTACATGATCATAATACACATCTATTACACTGTATACAGACATAGGACACTACACCCCCAACATGTCCTGACCGCTGTACATGATCATAATACATCTATTACACCGTATACAGACATAGGACGCTACACCCCCAACATGTCCTGACCGCTGTACATGGCCATACTACACATCTATTACACTGTATACAGACATAGGACACTACACCCCCAACATGTCCTGACCACTGTACATGACCATAATACACATCTATTACACTGTATACAGACATAGGACACTACACCCCCAACATGTCCTGACCACTGTACATGATCATAATACACATCTATTACACTGTATACAGACATAGGACACTACACCCCCAACATGTCCTGACCACTGTACATGACCATAATACACATCTATTACACTGTATACACAGACATAGGACACTACACCCCCAACATGTCCTCCTGACCACTGTACATGACTATAATACACATCTATTACACTGTATACAGACATAGGACACTACACCCCCAACATGACCTTACCGCTGTACATGACCATAATACACATCTATTACACCATACACAGACATAGGACACTACACCCCCAACATGACCTGACCACTGTACATGACCATAATACACATCTATTACACTGTATACAGACATAGGACGCTACACCCCCAACATGTCCTGACCAATGTACATGATCATACTACACATCTATTACACTGTATACAGACATAGGACACTACACCCCTAACATGTCCTGACCGCTGTACATGATCATACTACACATCTATTACACCATATACAGACATAGGACACTACACCCCCAACATGTCCTGACCACTGTACATGATCATAATACACATCTATTACACTGTATACAGACATAGGTCACTACACCCCCAACATGTCCTGACCGCTGTACTTGACCATAATACACATCTATTACACTGTATACAGACATAGGACACTACACCCCCAACATGTCCTGATCACTGTACATGACTATAATACACATCTATTACACTGTATACAGACATAGGACACTACCCCCCCCCAACATGTCCTGACCGCTGTACATAATCACACATCTATTACACTGTATACAGACATAGGACACTACACCCCCAACATGTCCTGACCGCTGTACATGATCATAATACACATCTATTACACTGTATACAGACATAGGACACTACACCCCCAACATGACCACTGTACATGATCATAATACACATCTATTACACTGTATACAGACATAGGACACTACACCCCCAACATGTCCTGACCACTGTACATGATCATAATACACATCTATTACACTGTATACAGACATAGGACACTACACCCCCAACATGACCTGACCACTGTACATGACCATAATACACATCTATTACACCGTATACAGACATAGGACACTACACCCCAACATGACCTGACCACTGTACATGATCATAATACACCTCTATTACACCGTATACAGACATAGGACACTACACCCCCAACATGTCCTGATCACTGTACATGATCATACTACACATCTATTACACTGTATACAGACATAGGACACTACACCCCCAACATGTCCTGACCGCTGTACATGACCATAATACACATCTATTACACTGTATACAGACATAGGACACTACACCCCCAAGATTATTATTATTACTATCCTTTATTTATATGGCGCCACAAGGGTTCCACAGCGCCTTACAAAGTACATAGACAAATGAGCGCACAAGAAAAACAGTTATTAACAGTACACACAATGCAGGACAAATACACGATTTATACATTGCTGCATAATACTTAAATAAGCAGCATGGAATCAGCAACCAAGGGTTAGGTGCTGCTGTAAATGAAAGTAGGAGTAAGTGAAGGAGAAGCACGTGAGGGTAGAGGGCCCTGCTCGTGAGAGCTTACATTCTAAAGGAGAGGGGGCAGACAAACGGGTGACACAGATGGGCTGGATTGTGAGTTAGGAATATGGAGTAGCGGGTTAGGATGAGAGCTGGAAAGCTTTGAGGAAGAATGTGGTCTTGAGAGCCCATTTGAAGAGTAGGAGCCCGGAAGCAAAGTTAACATGGAATTTTCTGTAAAGGCCAGAGGAGAAAGGAAAGTCAGCTACTCGAAGAAGTTGGAAAAGGCAACTGATATGAGCATTGAATGTAAATAATGAAGTGGAGAATTTAGAAGGTACGAGTTGGTGGGAGTTACCAGATGATAGAAGTTCCCCAACACCAACACTGTGGCAGCCTTCAGGCCAGGGAGTGTGAAAGAATGTGAGGTTCCCAAAGGAGATAGCTGCAGGAGAAGTGGTGTCAGATGGGTAAATCCAGGATTTGGTGATGGCTAGGAGCTTGAAGGAGTTGAATATGAAGCCTTAATGGACAGGGACCAGTTGATTATAGACAGGACTGGCTTTCCAGAAGAGACAGGAGAGAAGGACACAGTTGGTAGGAGAGAGAAGGAGATTATTATGGTTGCTGTAGTGTGGGGTTGAGATTGATTTAGAACAGGGGGATAAGGAGAGTGTGGGTATGTGGTGGGCTTCTGAGTGAGGAAGGGTGACAGCAGGTGGTGGGCAAGGTGGAGGTTTAGTGTGGTGTGGGTTGAGAAGAAGAAGTGTAACTTAGAGAAAAGAGAGGGTGCAGGTCTTATGAGTTATGGGAGATGCTAGATAGGATGAAGAGAGATAGAGGAGAGGAGAAAGTGGAGGAGACTATGGAGGGAGAACAGAAATGAGAACTGGTGGTAGAGGAAAGTATTATGTAGCTTCTGAGTGAGGGGGGGGAGTAGAAGAAAAGAGACATTGCGTAGATGAGGGATTAGGGGGGAAGAAAACAGTAGCAGTAGTAGTGATGAGAGTGAGATACAGGAATAGTACAGTTAAAATGTCTAAAAATCAGATAAAAGGAAGAGTGTTAGCAGATGTAAAGGCACAACTACAATAGTATATAATAAACAAATTGAGTTTAGAGCTGTTAAAGTTGCAGGACTTTAAATTCAGGATAAAGCATTATTATAGATGAGAAGGCGTTAAAAAAATGGCAGATATTACAGTGGTGTAGAGATAAATTGACAGTGGTAAAGGAATAATATAAACAGTGTAAAGTAAAAAAACATACATTCAAAAATTAAAATGCAGCAATCCAACCGGAAGTTGCTTGCAACGCTGAAGCAGGGTGTTGGTAAAAGTTGTGTTCAGGTTATAATGAAAGCTGGTGGCTGATTTGCAGGGTATCCAGAAGCTCAGAAGATCCTTTTCAATTGTTTTTAAGTTGTAAAGAGTTATTTTTAAATGTTGTCCTCCTGTCTTCCTCATGTTTAACTCCTGTCTAACTCTTTAAATTTTGCTGTGCATATAATACCACTTAGAAAAAAACACTTTGAAATAAAAACCAACATGACCTGAGCACTGTACATGACAATAATACACATCTATTACACCCTATACAGACATAGGACACTACACTCCCAACATGACATGACAACTAGGGGTAAATTTACTAAGAATCGGGATTGACACGATATGCAATGAGATTCATCATACTGTGCCTCGCCTGAACTCGGGTGATTTATTCACTTTTCTTTTTCTCAAAATTTACCAACAGGCGATTTGATCCTTATCAATTTGGCCGATGGTTAATTAGGTTGAATTTCTCAGGTGATTTGTAACAAGCTCTAGTGAGATATCTTCCCCGATTTGCAGGAGATTACTCATCCGAGATTGCAGAGTTTTCTCTCTCTCTCGAGCAAGCAGCCCGCACATATCAGTGAGATATCTGTAAGCTGCTTGTGTTCTACCTGTTAAAAACGGGTAAAATTAATAAAAAAAATTATATAGGGTCCCCCCCAAAGCCTAATCAGCCCTGGACTTGTCAGCCAGGCTTGGTTCCGAAAATTATGGGGAACAAAATGAGTAGGGTTCCACCGTAATTTAGCAACCAGCACCAGGCTGCAGGGCCAGTCCTGGTTTTATTTATCGGCGGAAAAAAATTGCATAGGGGTTTCCCTATAATTAAAACCAGCACCGGACCCAATCCAGCCAGGGTGTAATGCTACAGCCAGGATACCCTATTACCAGGTCTCCAGGGCCAAAGCATTCTCACCCCAAGCCAGTCAGGCCAAGCCAGGGATCTCATTGGAGATGGGGACCCCCACAAGAAGGGGTCCTCCTTCTCCTGAGCACACCAAGCTTGGTCTGAAGCCCGGGGCTCTTCCCCGCACCCCTGAAGCGGTGGGTACGGGGGTAATAAAATGTAAAATAGAAGTAAACTATTTTATTTTACAGTGGAACTACAGGTGCCAGCATGCCTGATCTTTGGCACTTGTGGAACTACAAGTGCCAGCAGGCAACCGGCACCCGTACCTCCACTGCGAAATAAATAGTTAAATAAAGACATGACACACACCGTATTTAGTACAGGTTTAATACACACATACCTCAATCACACATACTGACCTGTACCAGCCGGTCGGTCCACTTGTCCCAAGTAGAAATCCGTGTGCACGGCCCTGCAAAAAAGATGGTATACTCACCTCCATCCTGGCGCTGCTCTCCGTAGCCTCCAGGGTCTTGTTAGAACAACAAACCGACTTACCCGAACCAATGCCGAACATGTGTAAGTATATACTGTATGCTGTTATATATACTTACACCGCGCGAGATGACAGATGACCAAAATCATCTGTTATTTCTCACGGGCTGCTAGCCAATCAGCGGCTGCTTTACATGTAGTGTCCGCTCATTGGCTGGGACCCACGTGGAACCAGCCAATGAGGGGCCGCAACATGTAAAGCGCCCACTGAGAAATAACAGATCATTTTGGTCATGTAGTCGTATTCGGTCATGATGACGTATTGGAGGCGGGGCCAGGGCGAGACGACGGGATCGCTTCCTTGTGGCCCCGCCCCTCTTCACAATGCCGAGCTTAATGGCATTGCAAAGCAGGGGGCGTGGTCATGTTGACGCGATTCAGCGTGAGTTGCGTCACCGGCCAGCACCGCTGCAGGGGGGGGGTCTGGGGTGATGCGGGGGGCGGCTGCAGGGGGGTGATGACTCCTGGCTATCCCGGGAGTGTAGCCATGTATGACCAACATTATATTTGGCGCAAGAGATCCGTCTAAGATCACATTAACCTCTGCATACGCCCTCAATTTTGTGTACACGCCCACAAGGATGCATGCGCAGGAGCGCGAGATCCGTCCGTAGAGCAGATCTGCGTCAGGCCCAGGGTAAAGAGCGGCTAGGATGGTTAGGAATGAGATACCAGAACAAAATAACATAAATATATAAGCAATGCTCAGGGTAATGACGCTGTCCTTAGGCGCTAACCACAAGCACGCACGCCCGCCCGCCCTGCGTTCTCTGGAGCTGATTCAGACCCGGACGCTAAGCTGCTCTCTCACGCTGCCAAAATGGGCCGGGTATGCAAATGCCGCGATCGCACTGTCTGGTGTAAGGACGCCGTCTATGTCTTAGAGAGCGACGGCAGAGTGAACGTACGCCAGTATAAAGACGCCCATCTTTCTTAGCACACGTCATCTCAAGGAAATGTATGATTAATCTGTAACATCGAGCGCCAATGGAGCTGCACGCAGCGCTTGAGGTAGACCCTATCCCGCCGCAAGCACTGCGATCACTGCAGGCTGAAATACAACCAAGTGACGTGTACAATGACGCCTCCATGCTAATTATGCACACCCCTAAAACACAGTTTAGACGCCCAGGCACGCCTGCGTTCGCACATCCACTCCCCCATTCACCAGCACCTTCTCCTGTTACCACCCTGTAAACGGCGCAATCTGTCACTCAAAGTAGCGTCCAGTCTGTGTACTACCAGCTCACAATTCCCGAGTGCAGTGAGTGACTCGTGCGATTATTGGCCATAGCGTGCGTTCGCGGCTTAGCGTCCGACTCTGAATCAGCTCCTCTATTTCCAGGAGACAGACGGTCTCTCCGATGCAGAAAACAGCATACATCACTGGGCCAAATAGTGCGCAGATAACTCAAGTGAAGAAAAGTTCACCTTTGTTTCTCCAACTAATTTCCCCTAATTTGATTTTCCCTGGAAAACAAAATGTACTCAGAGGTTTCCATCGCGTCCAGTCCGCAGCGGCCGAACTGTATGCAAGCCGCGATGCAATTTTCCAGATAACCATATTTCTAATAAGAATAATTGCATTTTGCTACAAGCTTGCCAGCAAACCTGTCCTGCCCGAGCCGCGGAAAGGACACAGATGCCCGCAGAAGTCACAGCTTCCCTCTCCGCCATGCAGAAACGGCTCAATCGCTGATAAATTACACAAGGTTAGACGAGCTTTAATAGAATTCATCTCTGGACTGAAGGGCATATGGTGAAAAATTTCTTTTGTCTGGTTGTGATGCTGTTAAATTGAAAGCACAATAGGAGCCTTCAGTAGAGGCAACAAAGGTTGAAATGATAGCCTGCTGTTTGCAGGGACCAGCGTGATTCCGGCTGATGGCCTAGACATCTGGTAACAACAGCTAGTCCTTGTCAGGTTTCGCCCCTCACTGGGAGCCGGAGCACTTTGCTCTGTTTAACTCATTAGATTCTTCCAGCGCAGAGCACTCTGCATCAAGAATGTTTGTGTAATAAAACAGAGCTAATTAAACATTTCAAAGGGGAACCTTATTTCAACACTAATTAGATATGATTGCTCTTTCTTTCCTAGTGTTTGCAGAATTACACTAAGGCACTATTGTCATTTTTTTACATAATTGTCCACTCATTATATAATTTAACAGCATTTGTTTAACTATTCCAGTTCCTGCTATTCGCCGCTTTGTCTCTCAGGAAGCCTTGGTGTGTGTGTGTGTGTGTGTGTGTGCGTATGGGTGGGGGGGGGGGGGTCGGTATGAATAAAGATGTAGATGTAACGATTATGAGGTTTTTTTCTCTTTGTGTCCTCATCTATAGCCTGTGTTTAATCTGTGAAACCACAGAAAAAATCTTAATGTACCTCACAGTTGAGACCCAGCTATGAGAGCGGCCTCATTATCATCACTTTTCTCATTTAGATTTGAATTTTAATCATTATGGGATTCACGAGTTGAACAATGGCAGGGAAATGGGGGTGGGGGGAGAGAAAGTTAAACAAAATTCACCTTTTTTTTTTTGGTGGAAGCAGGTAGTGGTGCAGGCATGTTACTTCCCATTATGGGGATGGATAGGCTTATCCTGCAGATGCCTTTGAGGACCTACCTGAGACCCGATGAGTGGCAGCTGGGGAAACTCCCATTCTCCAAAGCCATAACGCATTGACCATCTCTTCAGGACAGCTGTAGGGTGCGAATGTGTAGTAGAGCAGGCTCAGTAATGAGAAACACAAGGCATGGCCACAGCAGGCAATACCAAGAAGCAACGATCAAAGCTGATGAAGCCTGAGACATTTGGAGATACTGGAAGACTTGTGAGAGGGTCCATAGCATCTGAAGGTCCCAAGAAGTGAAGGACTCTAGTTTAAATCAAGGTACTTGTTGCCAGGATTGAGTATTTTACCATAGGACAGTGTGGCTACCTTCTTGTGACAGAATTTAATACTTTCTGTAACACTGACCATGAAAAGTCCTAAACTGCGGTTTAGGTGGCCAGTGTTGGGCTGTTCTTGGCCAGTGACTGAAAGGGATCCAAAATCATTAAACAAATAGGCCACACATATATTTTATTAGGTGAAACATGGACTGGCTATTCTGGCGGCTCCCAAGTGTATGTGTGCATATGTGTGACCATCATCTAATACTGTATGTAAGTATTTGTGTAGGGTCTACATCAGAGAGTGGGATGAGAAGACTATGTGCACATGCCCAATAATCATCTCTGACTGGAAAATGGAGAGGTATATTTAATCGGCAGGGGTATTCCTACAGAGGAACAGAGAAGAATAATTGAGGGAATGATGAAACGGGTACCTGTGTCCTGTGGGTATTGGGATAGGTAAGGGAGTCTAGCTCTACATTCATCTCCTCAGTGAATGACCTGTTAGAGAAGGTTCACCGAGACAAGCATCAGCCAATATAGAAAACATGAGACAGTTCCCTATGATTGTCCCATAATTGTGACCAGAAAGTGAAAAGGAACCATCTGAATGTACATTGACTACCGTATTCTCATCAAAGTACAGTTTCTGACCAATATTCTGTACCCTTCCTATTGGTAATGCAGGAATGTCTGAAGGAGACTCAGTGGTTTCCAGGGCTCAACCTAAGATGTTGTCACTATCAAATACCAATGAGCCAAATAGACAGTGAAAAGCCAGGGTGTTCTGAATTTGCACCTTGGTTTCTGCCAATTTGAAAGGATGCCTCAATTAGTATCTTGTATCTTGGCATTCAGCTCACACCCAGACGTCCACTTCTCCTCAAATGTTCATTTACTCACCGATCTTAATTGGTGGTCCTTCCTTCCCAAGTGTGTGAGTGACCCCTGGTTGGGCTGGTTATCCTGATCAAGCACAGCAGAATAAATATCCAATAAAATTTTTGTAGAACCCCAGGAAAGGGTTATTACTGAGGAAATTAGACCTTTGGAGAAGGTTGGACAACTGAATGTGAACTCTCGGTTTCCAAAAAATCAAGGAATACTGTAGCAGATCTGCCATACACTGATCTTGAAGACCTAACCCTCCTTTGGTTCCTAACCCTCCCTCCTGGTGCCTAACCCTCCCTTCTGGTAGCTGACCCTAACCGTCCCTTCTAATACCTAACCCTAACCCTCGGGTAAGTGCCTAAGCCCTAACCTTAAAGAAAAAAAATGTGTCACCCATTTGTATGTCGACCATTTCCTTGTCGACTTTTTGACCTTGTCGATCATTTGTACATGTTGACCTTCTTCCATGTAGACTTGTAGCGTGTCAACCTTTTGTTCCTGTTGCCTGTCTAACATCTGATATCTATTTAGATACAGTAGTGTCGACCTTTTTAATGTAGTCCGGATACCAGTCCTCTCCTGCGTCTGCGTTCCTCAGCACTTATCCCCATGTACAAAGTTTCTGCAAGTTTCTTTAATACGACAAATTGTTGCTGCGTTTGGTCAGATCTTATAGATTTTTTATTTTATTTATCTGTTTACAAATTTTGTCAAGACCTCTGATGGAAAGGCGTTTTTTTTTTTTTGTATTTTATTTCACCTTTTTTTTTTTGCCCCAAAACTCTACAAACCGATAGTTAAAAAATAAAGGACTTCTCTTCACACCGCTCTCTACAGTTCTAATTAAAATCGACTTCAATGAAAAGTTTTATGCTTCCAATACAGGCTGCGAGGCATCATTCTCGCTGCAGAGTATATCCAGCTCCACTCTACCGCGTTTCAGCGGGCTTGCAAAGCTGCTGCCTTTCAAACACCGAGCGGCTAGTTGCAGAGCCCCGAGGACTCCTCTGTCACATCAAGGAAATTTTTTTTTATCCGTTTTTATGTCATCTTTAAGAACTTGGAAGTTTTTAACAACCCGTCTCAAAGAAACTTTTCCCGATCTAAAGGTCTGGCAAGAAAGGGAAAAGTCTTAAGACAAATGCAAAACAGTGTAAATAGATTATTGTTTGGTGAAATTTGAAATCTCTCACCTCAAACAGAAGCAGGAGTCATTAAGACATGTACATCAATGCGCAGGAGTTGTCTTCCCACCTTCTCGCCGCTTCCGATGAATTTTAGCACAAAACGAAGACGGGAAAAAAAAAATAACATCTTTTTTTGAAGAAGATAAAAGGAGGAGAGTTTTTGTGTTTTCTCCCGAGTTGGGCAGAGCGCTAGTTGGCTGGAAAACAAGAATTATTTGATTGCAAGGTCTTATTTCCACCTGCTGATCGGAGCGAAAGCAGATTTACCTTTGTTTGCTGTGATAAGACTGAGACAAATAGATGTAAGGCCGAGATTAATTGTTTATCACAGATAAAGTGAGAAACGTGTAACAGGTGCAGTTATATCGGAGCGAAATAGAAAACCCCACAATAACTTCATCTGTAAAGGTGTTTTCTAAAGTTTGGTTTTATTCTGGTGTAAAAAAAAATTGCGGTTCTATTCAATTAGTTCCTTGCACCCGCGTGTAAGCGCTGCAGTATTGACGTGCGTTGCCAGCGTTTCTATGCCGTTCCAATGGCAATATGCCCCCATCACACCTAATTGAATTTACCTCCTTGGAGAGAGGTGAAGTAGAGAGATGTACTAAGCCGTGATCAAATGGAGAGAGTTAAAGTACCAGCCAATCAGCTCCTGTCATGTTACAGGCTGTGGGGCCTATTCATCATACCTAAAGTTTCCCTGGAGGTAATTAGGTTTAGAACTGGCATGGAGTTCTGCCTAATTACCGGAGGAATCCATCATTCCTCCTCGCTATAACTATCTATTCCGGTACCTGTCATTTTTGCGATGACAGCTTTTCAGGAAATAGATAGTTATCCCTGTCTACAGTAACTTACCGCAGCTGGAATCCGTGCTGCGCATGCGCTGTTACATGTGTAAAACCAGCGCATGCACAGCACTGCCTACAGATGTGGTAAGTTTGTATCCCCCCCCTCCGCTCACCAGCCCCCCCTCCCCCACCCCCGGCTCACCAGCCCCCTCCCCCCCCCGCTCACCTGCCCCCTCCCCCCCGTTCAGCACTTACCTGCCCGCGCAGCAGCCTCCGGCTCCGTCCTGCTATGCGGTCATGTGTTCTCCCAGCAGAGCACAGTACTGTTTAGAAAAAAATTATTATTTTTTTTTTCTAAACTTTATTGTGTTCTGCTGGTAGAACACATGACCGCATAGCAGACGGGGCCAGAGGAGAGACCAGAGCGCCGGAGGGAGATGCCGGGGGACCTGGAAGAAGGTAAGTGTTACCTACTATTCACCACCTCACAGTGGCGGATAGTAACACCATCAAATTCCGAAAATACATAATTTTCGGAATTTGATGAATACCATAATTTCTACATCCCCATACGAATGTACTAATGTACTAATGTATGGGGAGTGTGGAAATCAACGGAGGGGGGACTTAGCAAGGAGATATCAGTGATATCTCCTGTGCTAAGGGCCTGATTCAGAGCCGGTCGCTATTTGCGCTCGCTCGTCCAGAAAATAGGGGTGGCTATTCAAATGAACCGCTCGCTGTTTGCGGTCTGTTCACGCCTCTAGGTCTGAACGAAAGAACAAAACGTTTTTTGGGAAACTACGCCCCCTGGCCGCTCGCATCCTACGTCATGTCCGCTATTTATTAGATTAATCGAGTACATGGAACAGGGTATGAGCTGCTCGCTATTCTTGGGGTTGGTTTTTGCTACCACAATTTTGTGAGCAGTTCTGGCTAAAAAAAAACCCAGTGACGTGGTCAATGACGCTGCTGTTTTAAATATGCATACCCATAAAACGCCCGTTTTGACCTTTAAGCACGCCTGCGTTCGGATCTCCACTCCCCGTTTTCAAGCACCTTCCCCTGTTACCACCCACATACGCCTCATCCTGTCACTCAAATTATCCGGCATTCGCTATTTTGCGAGCACATGAATTTCGGCCGCACTGACTGGTTCGCGCATGCGTATAACGATCCGTACGCATGTGCAGTTTGGCAAATATCGCTCGGAGCGAACGAGCTGCCGCTTACGAGTGGCTCTGAATCAGGCCCTAAGTGTGTTCATGAATACTAAAATAACGCTAATTAAGGAAAATGTCCTTAAAAACTTTATTTTAGTGTTGATGAATTGGCCCCTGTGTTTGAAAAATAACAGTTAGGAGCTGATTGGTTGGTACATAATCTCTCTCCACTTTTTCACTCTCCAAGGCTAAGTATATCTCCCCAAAAGTACCAACCAATCAGATCCTGACTGTCATTTTTCAAACACTGGGGCTGATTCTGCAGAGGACGGAATTGCAAAGCCACACACAAGCAGCTTTGCAATTCCGTCCTTGCAAATTTGCAAAAGGTGTCTGACACTCCCTGTATGACACCTCCTGTATGACACCCCCCTGTATGACAGCCCCCTGTATGACAACCCCCTGTATGACACCCCCCTGTATGACAACCCCCTGTATGACATTCCCCTTTATGACATTCCCCTGTATGACACCCCCGGTCTGACACTCCCTGTAAGACACTCCCCTGTATGACACCCCCTGTATGACACCTCCTGTATGACACCTCCTGTATGACACCCCCTGTATGACACTCCCTGTATGACACCTCATGTATGACACCCCCCTGTATGACACCCCCTGTATGACACTCCCTGTATGACACCCCCTGTATGACACCTCCTGAATGACACCCCCTTTATGACACTCCCTGTATGACACCCCCTGTATGACACCTCCCTGTATGACACTCCCCTGTATGACACCCCCTGTACGACACCCCCTGTCTGACACCCCTGCATTACACCTCCCTGTATGACACCCCCTGTATGACACCTCCTGAATGACACCCCCTGTATGACACCTCTTGAATGACACCCCCTGTATGACACCTCCTGAATGACACCCCCTGTCTGACACCCCTGTATGACACCTCCTGTATGACACTCCCCTGTATGACATCCCCCTGTACGACACCCCCTGTATGACACTCCCTGTCTGACACCCCTGTATTACACCTCCCTGTATGACACCCCCTGTATGACACCCCCTGTCTGACACCCCTGTATGATACCCCCTGTATGACACCTCCCCTGTATGACACTCCCCTGTACGACACCCCCTGTATGACACTCCCTGTCTGACACCCCTGTATTACACCTCCCTGTATGACACCCCCTGTCTGACACCCCTGTATGATACCCCCTGTATGACACCTCCCTGTATGACACTCCCCTGTACGACCCCCCCTGTATGACACCCCCTGCTGCATTTGCGATCCCAGCACTGCGACCGAGGTCCCAGCCTGGGATCCACATTGTGACCACCGGTGAGTCTCAGCTTCCTCAAGGCCAGGAAACTGCATCCGTGGACGCGGCCCAAAGCCTTGCCACTCCTGGAAAACGGAGCAGGCACGCTCCCGTTTTCAAGAATGTTGGCCATCCCTGCACCGTTCTGTAATTGCCTCTGTCTGTCAATCAGGCAGAGGAATCTGCATTCAGCATTGCATGCAGCCCCATAGCCAGTAAGATGACCATTAGGAGCTGATTGGTTGGAACTTTATCTTTTTATACTTAAACAGTTAACATGTTACCACGAGGCTTCTGGAGAATACGTTGTGGATTCAGCAAGGCGTCCATAAATTTATTGTAATTAAAAACAATATAACAACTTACAACTAACTTACACTGAAATAAAGACACAGACACGGGGCCTGATTCAGAGCCGGACGCAATTAGCGCTCGCTTGTCCAGAAAATAGGGGTGGCTATTCAAATGAACCGTTCGCTCTTTGCGGTCTGTTCACGCCTCTAGGTCTGAACGAGCGAACAAAACTTGCGGTCGTTTTTTGGAAAAATATGCCCCCTGGCCGCTCGCATCCTACGTCATGTCCGCTATTTATTAGATTAATCGAGTACATCGACCAGGGTATGAGCTGCTCGCTATTCTTGTGGTTGGTTTTTGCTACCACAATCTTGCGAGCAGTTCTGGCTATAAAATAACCCAGTGACGTGGTCAATGACGCTGCTGTTTTAATTATGCACACCCATAAAACGCCCGTTTTGACCTTTAAACACGCCTGCGTTCTGATCTCCACTCCCCGTTTTCTAGCACCTTCCCCTGTTACCACCCACATACGCCTCCTCCTGTCACTCAAATTATCAGGCATTCGCTATTTTGCGAGCACATGAATTTCGACAACATTGACTGGTTCGCGCATGCGTATAATGATCCGTACGCATGCGCAGTTGGGCAAACATCGCTCGGAGCGAACGAGAGGCCGCTTACGAGCGGCTCTGAATCAGGCCCACAGACTGCTTTGTTAAATGGCCTTAACTTGCTTTTGTTGAAGGTATGACTCTGAGCTTTTCATTTACTTATGGGAAGCAAAGAAGGATGGTACAAACACTCAGCTCCAGCCATATGTTACTTAACCAATATTAGGGAGCGACTGAAACGCCCCCCTGTGGTCATTGTAAGCTGAGCGTTACTTAACCAATATTAGGGAGCGACTGAAACGCCCCCCTGTGGTCATTGTAAGCTGAGCTGTGAAGACTCACAACCCCCTATAATACTGCATAGTATGAACGTGTCCGCAGAGATGGAAGTCCAAAGTCCTCCCGCAGAGGTAGGCCATACTATGACCCTTCAAATGATATGTGCTCCACCGCGTTTTCTTACACTTACGTGGACGCTGGTTTGTAGCACCTTCCCGCCCAACATGATAATATAACATAGTGTTAGTAAGAACACAACATATAAAGAGCATCAGAAATAGGGGAGGGAGGGACAAACATCATCCAGAAAGGAAGTTGCTGGGCGTACACCAGCCTTATAAAGCCCACATATAGCCACTCCCACAAGCTCACACATGGTCAGAACCAACCAACCAAATAAAACCCCTCAACTCCTCTACCTAGCAACAGTTGACCAAAATTCTACCAATTACAAAAAACCAAGGACTCTTATATAATCTTAATCCTATTCAGATTGCGTCTCATCATAATTCAAGTCAGTGACTTGAGATGCACAACAGACTTTCACAGGAATATGTCAGCAAGCAGTGAGCAATGTTGGAAGGATGTTTCTGAGTAAACCCTGACACCTAGAAAGATACGCTCCACCAATCAGTTATGATCTTGAGCAAGAAAACTCTGTCTGTCTTTCAATCTTATTACCTAATAGACAAAAAACAATAAATCAGTGTTAAAATGAAAAATAAACCCTGCGTGGAGCAATGTATTTAACGTGATGTCTATAAGAAATAAATTCAATTGCCCGAAAAATTATTATTTTTCATGGCATTGTGACAGACGAGTCTTATACGCAGGACGTGTCCATCTCCCTCGTTATAATCTACAATCTGCTCGTCCCATCTCCAGTGATAATAATAATAAACGTAAGATGGCCGTAAAGGCCGCAGATACCGGTTTTAAATGCATGAAATATTTTCTATTATTTGCTTTTGACCAATTGTCCACGATATATATATAAAAATAAATAAATAATGAAATTGTGGCGCAGCTGACAAGTTCGGTTGCTTCATTTTATTTAGTTTTTTTTTTTTTTATTATTATTTTTCCATCCTGTTAACACGGCAGCCTGTGCCCAGGCAGTAATGTGCTTCTTGTGTGCCCACGACTGTTATGATCATGTAAATTTATTGGTGCTCAGAAGATGCGAGCTATTAAAACATTACAGCAGCCATTACAGTGGTGCGCGTGTTGGCTTTCGCTCCCAACGAACATATGCTTCCGAGTGAATGCCTAAACTCTTATTTATGGATTTAATTTAATATGCGGAAAGAATTCAAAATTAAATTTTGTGTCTGCCTCCAGAGAGTGTCAGTGTATAATAACATGGTAATTTTTACACATCTTTATGAGAAATGGGGAAATTAATTCTTTCTGACAACTTGTAATTATTCGTCTTGGAACAGTTGCAGCTGAGCAGTTTGTGCGCCTGTTGTCTGGTGTTACACAAACGCTCGGGGAGAATACAGGATGGAGATACATTCACTGTCTGATGCTTTATAATCGCTCCTGACAGATCTGCCCCGGAAATTGTCAAAGTTTGCTCTTAACACAATATGCCAGCTAACAGAGGGCCTGATTCAGCGAGGATCGCAACTGCGAATGTAATTGCGATTACGCATGCAGCCTCACCGTGAAGATATGCTAATCCATTGCGATCACTATACCGTCGCAGCACAACATAAGGACGCCCACATTACCTTACACACATCCGTAATGTTCAGCAAGACTGCGAAACCATCGGTACAATCGAGCACCGTCGCAGCCTCACGCACACTTGCACAAGCTCTGACCTTACTCAGAAGTTGCCAACCTCATCGCACACTGTGAGTACTCAGGCTGTGTAGGGAATCACAGTGGACAATTTATGCACGCCCCTGCAACGGCGTTCAAGCTCACTGGCACGTCTGCGTTTCGCCGATCACCCCCCACAAATGGTTCTTCCTGTCAATCACTCTGCGATGGGTCTGCGCAGTCACTGCGATCGCAGTGGCCGGTTCACACATCCGCATTGCGATGCATACGCATGCGCCGAATGCAACAGTCGGCCGCCTGCGTGCGTAATCGCAGTTGCGATCCTTGCTGAATCAGGCCCAAAGATGACTTCTAGAAATTGAGCACCTAGCACAGAGTGGGAGAGAATTCAGGAGCTCACTAATAATTTGGGGGAGCAGATTTTGGAGCAAAGTTCTAGAGGACGTACTGCGCCATTTTGAGCAACGTATCATGCCCAGAAAACAGCAGCACATGTACGCTCCTAAGCAACGTTGCTTGACATCTCCTTACGCCTTGCCTGCTGAGTGCAGGGATAGTACATGTAATATGCACATATGCAGAACGGCGCAGCCACGCGAAACACCTGAAAACACCGTATTAGGCCGGGAATTTCAAAACAACTGTTGCTATAGTATTTACAATGGAGCTAAATGAACGGCTTTTCAAGGCAAGTACTCCCCTGAGTGGATCCATGTTTTGCTGTGTGTAGGGGCTGACCAGAGGGAGACGATTATGGCGATGACCGTCTGATGGTAGTAAGAACAAGACAGGGCTGATGCAGCGTTGAACGCAAGCCCATGCGCAGAGCGTATCTTCCGCGTTTTCCATAGGGAAAAAAACGGGTGTTGCAGATTCGTGCGCAAATTAAACACAAATTGTGACAGAAGGGGCGTAACTGGGCTGTAACGGAGCGTCGTCAAATAGACCAAGTTCAGAAATGGCGCGCCGACTCGAATTGAGGGCTATGCGCCTTTTTTCAGACAGATCTTTTGCACCTGGAATAGGGCTGGCTCAAGTGCGCACTGGTAAAGACGGCTTGGAAACGAAGAGTAGAGAGGAGCGATCCAGCCGTGAAGATGGGTACAATGGTCCATGCTGGCGAATATACACATGGCACTGAGCAGCAGCAGCCTCTACTCTATCCCTGCCTGATGGGTACACAGCTGCCAGAGACAGCGGGCAGGACAGAAGAGGGATCGTCCCCCCAGACCCACCACTGAAAGCACCCTGTATGCAGTGCTGAGGCTCCATTAGTGAAGTACCTACCTGTGGCCCCCTATATGTAGCACTCCCCCTCCAGCTTGCTCAGTGGGTGGGTAGTTAAGTGCTAGATAAACTTTTGAGCACATCATTGTCAGGTGAACTAACTCCATCTTTGCATTGTGTCTCTATTATTGACTGAGTTCTGCAAGCAGCAGCCATTTTTTTGGAGACCAAAAATGTAACTGAGACCCACGTAAATAACTCAGCCACCATGGCTTCCGGATCGGAGACAAACTGATGGTATAGGTAATCACCAAGTGGTAAGTGGAGTAGAAAACTGTCATTCATTTAAGCGTACCCCCTTCTAGTACTGGGTAGCACCCCTGTTGCCCCCAGAACAGCCTAGAATCTTTGTGGCATGGATTCAACAAGATGCTGGAACATTGCTCAGACACTCTGGCCCATGGTGACATGATGGCGTCGCGCAGTCGCTGCAGATGTGGCGGCTGCACATTTATGCTGCGAATCTTCCATTCCCCCACATCCCAATGCTGCTGTATAGTACCGAGATCTGGGGACTGTGGCGGCCATCGGCGTGCACGGACGTCATTGTCATGTACATGGAGCCAGCGTGAGCTGTGCGGCATGGCGCATTATCCTGCTGGGAGCCGCCATTAGAGGATGGGGAGATTTGGGCATAGCAGGGTGCACGTGGTCAGCAGCAATACTCAGGGGAGCTGTGCAGCACTCACACAATGCTCAGTTGGTATTATGGGGCCTAACGTGTGCCAAGGTAACATTCCCCGCACCATTACACCACCGTATACCCCCTGCGCCATGACACACGGCAGGATGGATCCATGTATATAGCCTCAGGTTCCTGTTCTTGTTGACACTAGCGGAACCCAGTGCAGCACCTCCCCCCCCCGGCTCCCTTTCCTGACTGGCACGCCTCCCGCCATCTCCCACAGCAGATACCAGGCATTTGATGCCCATTGATGGTTCAAACCATAGATAGTTTTCCATCACTGTTTTCATGCCATCAATTTAAAACACCGATAGCACCTTCAATGGAGAATAACCATCGATTGTTTGCTACCGATGGTTGATGGTTTTGCTATTGATGGTAGAGATCCGATGGCTCCCCCACCATCAATGGCAGAGAGCCAACAGTGTTTTTTAGTCTTCCCCTGGGGCTGGCGGATGTGACTGTGAAGCCCCGCCTCCTTCCCTGATTGGCCCTGTCCTGTCAATGGCCATCCCTAATAGAGACCATTGGTGGTGAACCCTGTGATGGCCACTCCTACTGAAAATGGAGGGAACACAACCAGGGGCTGATTCCAAGTCTTATGCAATAGCGCATGCAGCAACGTCTATCGGCGGTCGCCCATCTGCAAGTTCACGCAAATGCCGCTACAAGTTTCTTCTCTGCTATACATCTGTGTGGCCGAATGTGCAAGGACTGAGACGCCAACTTTCAGCGCCCGTGCACGCAGTAATACCGATTGGCTATACGCCATCATCGGTTGCACCTCCGAAACTTGCACCAGCATCTGACCATGGCCTTCTATACCGGCAGCTCTGGGTCTGGGAATGCAGCCGCTTGCTGCACAGCACACCCGCTAATACCATCTGACCCGACCGCATGCGCCGTAGGGGTTTCCGCAAATTTGTAGTTGCAAATATTTGCTCAACAACATGATTATCGACGCTGCATCCAACTCAGAACCAGACGCTCCAACGCTAACACTACTACATTCCACGCAAATCTGTAAGGTTCAAGCTTGTGTCGAACTTACGCATTGGAGTGTTTATCAGTGATCTGTGCAGGCCGCTGAGTCACACTGCGCACGCATCACGTTTCATTACCGATGGCGCTTGCAGGGAAGGATTTTTATCACATAATCATTAACAGGTAGCGACCGTTCATGGGTGGCAACAGTGACGCAGGGGTGACGATTCAAAGGCGGGCGTGCCAAGACCGTTTATAGGGCGTGTCTCAGCCTGCGACTGCAAGCCCATACACAGTAAAAATGGTGTTTCAGTACGACCATTCTTCTGACTCATAAGGCAGATTGTCGACTGATTTGCGACCAATGCTGCGTCTGTGTATACTCTGATTTGCGAAGCCGCCAATGGACATCTCAATACAAATCCCGACGGCCGCGAATTACGGGTATCTTTGCACAGCCGCTGCGTGCAAATTCACACCTGCTGTGGCAATAGCGTCCATGGCGGAGTCATCACTAAACACACCTTTAATTCCGTATTTTATCCTGGACACAATTTTTATTAACAAGAATCACAATTGTACAACTCTATATCCATGATGATAAATAGCAGTAAAGTGACCTCCCTGTTCCCAAAGAGATTATTATCTCTGTACAAATAAACTCTCATTAGATTATATTCGGCAGTCTCAGTGCTGGACAGGCAGGGCTGATATAGGCACTAATCCTACTCTCCTTTTGGGGTACATCTACTAACATGTGGGAGTTTTAGAAGTGGAGACGTTGCCCATAGCAACCAATGAGATTCTAGCTATTATCTTCTGGAAGGTGCTAAATAAATGTTAAGGATAATGTGATTGGTTGCTATGGGCAACATCTCCACTGTAGTAAATATAGCCCTTTGTCTCATTGGAGCTCAGATAAAGAGGGGTATTATGGAAGCACTCTGGCTGGATTAGGGTTAGGAAAAGAAAATAATGAAGAAGACAGCGCTTTTTTCCCCCAGAATATTTTACGAAAGTTTTTTAAAAACAATTTTTTAAGGGCGACTCGACAACCAATAATCGCCAGAGTATTCCTTTTTTTTATGGCGCACCATATTTTAAAGATTTGTTATTTATAATGTGTTGCTTTCAGCGGCACTTTAAAAAGAAAAAAAAAAGTGACCATCAAATTGAAGATCTATTTGTCATCATTTACAAATCCAAATTCACAGAGCTGTTTTGGTTTTCTTAGGAATTTGTGCGCAATGACGTTGATTTAATGAGTTAATGTGCCGGGGATTAGGGCTGGGACATGTGGCGCGTTATGATCCCTGCAGAGCCTAAACAAGGGGCTCATTTTACCGCCTTGTGTAAAGGGAAGGTCGCAGCAGTCATAGTGTCTCTTGTCTGCCCCCACCATTATCCCATGTGTGTCCTTTTTTCCCTAAATCCTGGTACACACTGAACAATGTGCACCGGTACGATATGTCAGCCCGACAGGCCGACATATCGTACCTCGTTCCTTCATTACCTGCAACGGGGCCGCATGCGATATTGTCCGGTTGGACATGCAGCACAGCCGGTCAGCTGATACCGCTTGCAGCCGCGGGAGCACGCATATTGTCCATACACACTGGGGCATATTAAATTGGGCACGAGGTTTAGTGAGGAAAAAACCTTGCACCCCTCGCACCCAATTTTGGATTACCGCAGGTATGCGCGCTCCCGGTACCCACGGTATCCAATTTCGAAAAAGTGGTTGCGGGGTTTTCAGAGCTGAAAACCTTGCGCCGTGTAAAAAATAAATAAACTCACCTGCCCGGGGGTCTCCTGTGGTCTCTGTGGCTCCCGGTGGCCTCCCCTCCATCTTCTTACTGTGGAGGGGGCTGCTGGGAGACTCCAGAGAGGCACAAGGGTTGCTGGGAGATGCAGTTCTCCCAGCGCCCATTGCGGGGGGGGCATACTCACACTGGGGGGGAACACCGGGGTCACACACACACTTACAAACACTCACACACTGACATACTCACACTGGGGGGGGGAAACACCGGGGGTCACACACACACTCACTCATACACACACACACTGACATACTCACACTGGGGGGGGGGAAACACCGGGGGTCACACACACACTCACTCATACACACTTACACACACTGACATACTCACACTGGGGGGGGGGACACAGGGGTCACACACTCACTCATAAACACTCAGACACTGACATACTCACACTGGGGGGGGGGACACCGGGGGTCGCACACTCACTCACACTTACAAGCACTCACACACACTGACATACTCACACTGGGGGGGGGAACACCGGGGGTCACACACACACTCATACACACTTACACACACTCACACACTGACACACTCACACTGGGGGGGAACACCGGGGGACACACACTCACTCATACACACTTACACACATTGACATACTCACACTGGGGGGGGGAACACCGGGGTCGCACACTCACTCACACTTACAAACACTCACACACTGACATACTCACACTGGGGGGGAACACCGGGACACACACACTCACTCACTCACACTTACAAACACTCACACACTGACATACTCACACTGGGGGGGAACACCGGGGGTCACACACTCACTCATACACACAAACACTCACACACACTGACATACTCACACTGGGGGGGGAAACACCGGGAGACACACACTCACTCACTCACACTTACAAACACTCACACACTGACATACTCACACTGGGGGGGGGACACCGGGGGACACACACTCACTCACACTTACAAACACTCACACACTGACATAATCACACTGGGGGGGGAACACCGGGGGACACACACTCACTCATACACACTTACACACATTGACATACTCACACTGGGGGGGGAACACCGGGGTCGCACACTCACTCACACTTACAAACACTCACACACTGACATACTCACACTGGGGGGGAACACCGGGACACACACACTCACTCACTCACACTTACACACTGACATACTCACACTGGGGGGGAACACCGGGGGTCACACACTCACTCATACACACAAACACTCACACACACTGACATACTCACACTGGGGGGGAAACACCGGGAGACACACACTCACTCACTCACACTTACAAGCACTCACACACTGACATACTCACACTGGGGGGGGGGACACCGGGGGACACACACTCACTCACACTTACAAACACTCACACACTGACATAATCACACTGGGGGGGGAACACCGGGGGTCACACACTCACTCACACTTACAAACACTCACACACTGACACACTCACACTGGGGGGGGGAACATCGTGGGTCACACACTCACTCATACACACTTACAAACACACACTGACATACTCACACTGGGGGGGGGGAACACCGGGGGGTCACACACACACTCACTCACACTTACAAACACTCACACACACTGACATACTCACACTGGGGGGGGGAACTCCGGGGGTCACACACACACTCACTCACACTTACAAACACTCACACACTGACACACTCACCGCTGCTGCAGGAGTCCGGGTCCCCACGCTGGATGCAGAAGACAGCACTTCGGAAGCTGAGCATTACTGACTAAGCTAAATGGAAACCTCCAATTGCTTGTCATTAGGAGGGGTGCCGTCGGGGTCCCAGAGCATTTCCCGCCTTTTTCTCCTAAAATTGGGGATTTTAGGAAAATTTGGTCGTGCTCTGGGGTTGCGCAAGAAAAAACTTCCCAGTGCCCAAAATAGGAAAAAAACGCGCACCTAATGGTATAGCAAAAATCCCGCACCTGCAAGAAAAACGTCACAGGTGCAGGATTTGTAGTATTCTCGCCCCCAATTGAATATGCCCCACTGAGCGACGTGGCCGATATGTCATTCCGATTGGACCAGTAACTACATACCGTGCCGACACCGTTTCAGTGTCTACCTGGTCTAACTCTCCTGTCCTCCTTTTCTCAGTTTATCTTTTATCTGCCCCCGCCTTCCACGTATTTCCCACCTTCTCTCCTTCTGCCCTCCGCCGTCCCACGCTTAGCCTATGTGTGCTCCATACTGCAAATCCCCCAACACCTCTGCAATGCTCCATAGAGACAAAAACAGCCCAACCCCGAACCACACAATTCCTGCCCGTAATCTGCCCAACACACCCAATTTTAGGCTAAACTCTGTGTAAATTCTTCCCCTTCTGAGAGCTGTAAATCGGGATTGCTCTAAGGCCCCGATTCAGAGCCAGACGCTATTTGCGCTCGCTCATCCAGAAAAAGGGGTTGGCTATTTAAATTGACCGTTCGCTCTTTGCGGCCTGTTGACGCCTCTATGTCTGAACGAGCAAACAAAACATGCAGACTTTTTTGTAACAAACGCCCCCTGGCCGCTCGCATCATACGTCATCTCCGCTATTTATTAGATTAATCGAGTACATCGAAAGGCGTCTGACCTGCTCGCAGTGCTTGTGGTTGGATTTTCCTACCACAATCATGCGAACAGTTCAGGCTAAGAAACAACCAAGTGACGTGGTCGATGACGCTGCTTTGTTAATTATGCACACCCTTAAAACGCCCGTTTTGACCGTTTGGCACGCCTGCGTTCTGATCTCCACTCCCCGTTTTCAAGCACCTTCCCCTGTTACCACCCACAAACGCCTCATCCTGTCACTCAAATTAGCAAGCATTCGCTATATTGCGAGCACACGATTTCCAACCGCACTGACTGGTTCGCGCATGCGTACTAAAACATACGCATGTGCATATGTGCGAACATTGCTCGGAGCGAACGAGCGGCCGCTTACAAGCGGCTCTGAATCAGGCCCTAAGACAACAGTTGGGAGGTAAGAACTGTAGGTGGGGGGAGGGGATTACATTGAGTGATGGGCGCGCAGTGCGGCGGAAAGGTCAGGAGAATGTACTCCGCCACCAATATCTTCGCAGAGGCGTACAGGACAATGACCAGGGATATCCATCCTTACGGCCAGACGTCACGTTGATGGCCAGCAACACATCTCCCCGAGCTGTAGGCGTGTTGTGTGGATTGCGGGCTATTCAGAACGTACGCAGAAATGCCGCTGCTGCTGATGATGGCGGCTGCTTTTATGAGTGAATGGGCACGGCGCAGACGCATACCTCCGGGGCAACTGAATCCAGGCAGAAATCCGCATTTAAATCTGGACGTGCCGTCTGGCGTAAGTTCCCACAGGCAAACTCCGAAAACTTTCAGTTTCTGAATACTGGACAGCCCCATGGGGCCCCTAATATTGAGTTGGGGCTGTTACTAAAAACAAGCTTTTCTGCATGTGTAACAACACGCCTATAACAGATAATGAATAGTGCCATAGGGAACATCGGTTGCGTGGGTACAGTGGACCTGACCGATGGCTAATGTCTCTATAGGAGCCCATGAGTACTGTCTGAGGCCCCTATTGCAGCCTAATAACTGAGGACCCTCCTAAATGTAAATAATGTCATATTGCTATAGACATCCACACAGCTCATACTCTCTGGAAAATTGTTCCCTATAAATAGCAGCTGTCTGTGTCATCTCATCATCATCCTAAAACAACATTTGCGCTGCACTCTCCTGACAGCTGAGAGAAATGACATGACAATTATCAGGCAATTTGGGAAATTATTTTATTATGTCATTCCAAAATTGCTGCAAGTGAGAGCGATGTCACCGGGATTGTGAAATGTGTGGAGTCCGTCATCTGTTTGTGTATTAAATGCTGTTTGTTCCTCTCCCGCCTTCAGAACACAACACCTCGTATGATTTTCATTACGCCGACGGCCTGTGCGTACGGAGGGACCCAGGAGGGACAGCGGTTACTGTAAGTGACAACGTGAGCTCACATCTCAACGCGTTCCGCTTGTTTGCTGAATGAGATAATATTAAGCATCATTCCCCTGGCACACGGAGGCTTTGGGTCCTTGGTACGACTGTAACCTAAATAAACGTGGTCAGTGCTGATTTAAGATGCGTAATGGGTTCTCGCACCTTTGTAGTCAGGGTATGCTAGGAAGGAATACAGTGAGGTCACTGCACTAATCTGGGCTCTGTGAGACAATAGCCCCATTGATACATTCATACTGTAAGTCTCCCTACAGAACTCAGTTTACACTGAGGTAATCTGCACATGGCTACTGTGCTAGGTCTATCATGCAGTTCTTGTTTTATATAATAACAGAATCACAAACATATAAGTCAGGGGCTTATTTGAATGAGGCAATCCCCTGTCTGTCATGCTGGTCGCTCACTGGGCCTGATTCAGAACTGCTCGCAAGCGCTTGAGCGCTCGCGAGTGGGTCGATGGTGTGCTCTGCGCATGGGCAGCGGCTGCACTGCGCATGTGCATACCCCGGAGCGAGAGAGAAATTATCTCGCTCCGTGGCTCACTACAAAAGGGGCGGCTGTCGATGTTGATGGACAGCTCGCCCCGTTTTGTAGGCGTTGCTGGGGGGGGTGGCTTCACAAATGAAGGCGTTCCCATGCTTGCGGCCATGAGACCCTACCACAAGGGTCTCGTCGCAAACCCCGATGGTCGCGATGGTCTTGACCATCGCAACCATCATCCTGGCCGCTCGCAATAGCTGTGGGTGGTCACCCACAGCTATGCGCCCTGATTCAGAGCAAATCGCCCTGATTCAGAGCGAGCGCTCTTTCAGAGCGTCCGTCTCTGAATCAGGCCCACAGTGAGGTATTGTTCGACCTACTCCACAGTGTTCTTTCGCAATTTTACCATAGGGACGCACTGCTGTATTGTCATTTATGACTGAATCAGAGCTGGGAGCAAAGCAGGAGGGGGGAAAAAATAAATACATGTATTATTTTTGCATGCAAGGTAAATACTGGCTACTTTTGCATGTAGCCCACAAATGCTAGACAGTTTTATTTTGACACCGCAATAAAGACTTCAGCTTCAGCACGCTCCTCTCACGCGCATTTTACACCTGCTGTGCTGATTGGTTTTGCTGAGGTGGAAATTTCCGCCTTTTTTTTTTTCTTTGCGCCTTACTCTGAATTAGCTTCTATATGAGAATACTAAACATAAAAATAGATTCATGTCGGCGATAGCAGATTGTTTTATTGTATTAGGTTGTCGGCACAGTTCTGCTTGCTAAGAACAATAATAAAAGTTGGGAGGTATGCCATTGTACCCATTACCACGGCTGGAACGCTCCTCTCTGCGCTTCATTTCCAAGCCATCTTTACCAGTGAGCCAGCCCCATTCCAGGTTCAAAAGATCTGTCTGAAAAAAGGCGCATAGCCCTCAATTCGAGTCGGTGTGGCCTTTCTGAACTTGGTCTATTTGACAACAGTCCATTACAGCCCAGTTACGCCCCTTCTGTCACAACTTGCGTTTAATTTGGGCGCAAATCTGTATCACCCATTTTTTTCTCTACGGAAAACGCAGAAGATACGCTTTGCACATGGGATTGCGTTCAACGCTGCATCTGCCCTGTCTTGTTCTTACTACCATCAGATGGTCAACGCCATAATCGTCTCCCTCTGGTCAGCCCCTACACACAGCAAAACATGGATCCACTCAGGGGAGTACTTGCCTTGAAAAGCCGTTCATTTAGCTCCATTGTAAATACTATAGCAACAGTTGTTTTGAAATTCCCGGCCTCAAAGGACAGATCTTACTCGCAAATCTTCCTGCATACCAGCGTTATTAATAGTGCGATGCTTGATGTATCCCGCCCTCTGTCTGATGAAGGACAATGTAAATGTGTTTTTGTTTATAAAATGGGAAAATAATTCAGGTCATTTATTGCACCTGGCATGGGAAGTAACGCTGCCGTGGAAGAAAGTCCATTCATTGCATTATCTCCTTCCACAAATACTTTAAAATGAAGAAATAAAAAGCAAAAAAAAAAAGGATTCCTGAATACAAGATCCCCAGGAAATCCTTCTGGGATCTGTTTTAGGGATTGGTATGAAAGACCGCTGGACCTATGTCCAACGGTTCAAATACCAACAGCGGAAAACACCGGCAGCGTCCACAATCCCAATAGTAAGTATTTTAACTATAACTAACCCTTTCCCCCCTAACCCTCCTTTAGGGGTGCCTAACCCTAACCCCCCCTGTAAGTGCCTAAACCTATCCCCCTTCCCCGCACCCTAAACCTAAGACTCCCAGGGGGATGGGAACGCATACCGTCTGAAGCCGGCCCCACTGACATCACTAGTGATGTCAGTGGGAGTGATTTTGGCTCTGATAGAGCCAAAATCACTCCTGGCCTTGCGGCTGGGAAACCCGACCGCAGGGTTTCCCTCGCAAGTCCGATGGTCGCGATGGTCAAGACCATCGCGACCATCTTTTTGCACGCTCGTATATGCTGTGGGTGGTGACCCACAGCTATACGAGCGTCCAGGAGAACGCTCCATTTTAATGGAGGAGGGCCCTGATTCAGACCGAGCGCTCTGGTCAGAGCATCCGGCTCTGAATCAGGGCCATATATTGCACCGACATCCTGCTCTTTTCCATATGTCAGTGTGATATATCTCTGTGAGGAGCATTAAACATGTCTGCTGGGTAAAAGAACAAGAAAAGAGAAACAGCTCTAGAACACAGATATCACCCCCAAGGTGACATAAGAGCCTGAGCCTGTCTCATAGTGAGACTGGAGCTCTCACTGCTCAGATACGTCTCATGTATTCCTCACTATAATTATCAGAACGAGGAGACGTGAAGCCGTTGTTAGAGACGTTTCACTTTGTGGGCGGGATTCACTATTCTGTCAAATGTGGTCAGACCAAAGAAAATGCAGTTTTCGGAGGTTCGACAGCAGTTACCGTATGCACCAAGCGCATTCCAGATATGGTGTAGCCTAATAGAAGCCTATATTATTGGAGTTTTACCTGAGAGATCTCCAGTAGGATATCTCCCAGGGTCCCTTGTGGCTCAGGCATGCGCTGGCCAACAGCTGCACATGCACAGATGTAATCCCAGGGGACTTCTGGGTCATAAACCAGAGAGAGAAACACAGAGAGAGAAACATGAAGAGAAAAACACGGAGCGAAACACGGAAAGCGAAACACGGAGAGAAAAATATGGAGAGAAAAACACGGAGAGAGAAACACAGATAGAGAAACATGGAGAGAGAAACATGGAGAGAGATACACGGAGAGAGAAACATGGAGAGAGAAACATGGAGAGAGATACACAGAAAGAGAAACATGGAGAGAGATACACAGAGAGAAGAACAAGGAGAGAAGAACACAGAGAGAGAAACACGGAGGCTCTGACAGAGCCCTCGCTCTGAATCAGGGCCGTCCTTAATTTTAGAGCGGCCTCCTGGCCGCTCATATAGCTGTGGGTGACCACCCACAGCTATAGCGAGCGGCCAGGAAGATGGTCGCGATGGTCAAGACCATTGCAACCATCGGGCTTGCGACGAGACCCTTGTGGTAGGGTCTCGTTGCCGCAAGCCCTGGAGTACTTTTGGCTCTATCAGAGCCGAGAGCAGTCCCACTGACATCACTTGTGATGTCAGTGGGGCCGGCCACAGACGGTAGGTGTTCCCAAGAGAACGCCTCCATCTGGGCAGCCACGCCCCTGGCATGCCCACCAAAGGGGGCGTGCTGTCACTCACCATCGACAGCACGCCCCCTTTGTAGCGAGACCCGGAGCGACGGCTTGGCCGTCGCTATCCAGGTCACGCGCATGCGCACGAAGGAGCCGGCTCCCTCGTGCGCATGCGCACTGGGCCAACATCGACCCGCTTGCGAGTGTATGCATATGGGCGTTCCACTTCTGGTTTCCACCCACTCTGATCAGCAATAGAATAATTGGGATAAGACAAAGTTAATGTATTTATGGATCCTGCATTGCCCCAAGTGACCCTCAGAGCGGCCATTGTGAGTAACATAGGGCTCTATCTACTTTTTAAATTCCATTGAAGCTGTATTCTGTTCTAGAACATAGCTGAGGCGTAGAGGCAATGCAGGCCAAACGGGTGTGGTTATGCTGCTGTAGGAGCAGGGCTGAATCTACAACACCCATTATTATGGGGGTAATTTATCTTTGATTAGTAAGTGCAACTTTAGTTTAGTCACACTACACAATACCAAAATAGACAATACACATATTATTAGTGAAATAAGAATGTCAGTGATCCATGACAGATTCTTTGTTGTTGATTGGTGAAACAAGACAAGAAGTCGGGATACATAGCTTTAGTTGGGAGTCACAATGGTGATAGAGAATAAGCTGGTAAAGATATTGCTCCAGTTGTTGGAATAGTAGATGACAATTTGATCTCAGAAGTTTTGGACAGAGTAGATTGAAGTATGGTCCCAGTTGTTGGAGTAATATAGATATTAAAGATGTAGATTTAGTTGTTGTAGAAGTTATTGGTTCCATTGTGGATTTTCTAGATTCTGCTGTTGTTGATGTTGTTAACTCAGATAAAATTGTAGACACTACTTTTTATGTTGTTTCAGCTCAACAGTAGAAACAGTTGTTGATATAGGCTGAGTTATTGTTGTAGATGTACAGTAGACACAGTTGTTGCTATAGCCTCTGTAAATGTTGCAGATGTACAGTAGACACAGTTGTTGCTATAGCCTCAGTTATTGTTGCAGATGTACAGTAGAATCAGTTGTTGCTATAGCCTCAGTTATTGTTGTAGATGTACAGTAGACACAGTTGTTGCTATAGCCTCAGTTATTGTTGCAGATGTACAGTAGAATCAGTTGTTGCTATAGCCTCAGTTATTGTTGCAGATGTACAGTAGAAACAGTTGTTGCTATAGCCTCAGTTATTGTTGTAGATGTACAGTAGACACAGTTGTTGCTATAGCCTCAGTTATTGTTGCAGATGTACAGTAGAATCAGTTGTTGCTATAGCCTCAGTTATTGTTGTAGATGTACAGTAGACACAGTTATTGCTATAGCCTCAGTTATTGTTGTAGATGTACAGTAGACACAGTTATTGCTATAGCCTTAGTTATTGTTGCAGATGTACAGTAGACACAGTTATTGCTATAGCCTTAGTTATTGTTGCGGATGTACAGTAGACACAGTTATTGCTATAGCCTTAGTTATTGTTGCAGATGTACAGTAGACACAGTTATTGCTATAGCCTCAGTTATTGTTGCAGATGTACAGTAGACACAGTTGTTGCTATAGCCTTAGTTATTGTTGCAGATGTACAGTAGACACAGTTGTTGCTATAGCCTTAGTTATTGTTGCAGATGTACAGTAGACACAGTTGTTGCTATAGCCTCAGTAAATGTTGCAGATGTACAGTAGACACAGTTATTGCTATAGCCTTAGTTATTGTTGTAGATGTACAGTAGACACAGTTATTGCTATAGCCTTAGTTATTGTTGTAGATGTACAGTAGACACAGTTATTGCTATAGCCTCAGTTATTGTTGCAGATGTACAGTAGACACAGTTATTGCTATAGCCTCAGTTATTGTTGTAGATGTACAGTAGACACAGTTATTGCTATAGCCTCAGTTATTGTTGTAGATGTACAGTAGACACAGTTATTGCTATAGCCTCAGTTATTATTGCAGATGTACAGTAGACACAGTTATTGCTATAGCCTCAGTAAATGTTGCAGATGTACAGTAGAAACAGTTGTTGCTATAGCCTTAGTTATTGTTGCAGATGTACAGTAGACACAGTTGTTGCTATAGCCTCAGTAAATGTTGCAGATGTACAGTAGAAACAGTTGTTGCTATAGCCTTAGTTATTGTTGCAGATGTACAGTAGACACAGTTGTTGCTATAGCCTCAGTAAATGTTGCAGATGTACAGTAGACACGGTTCTTGCTATAGCCTCAGTAAATGTTGCAGATGTACAGTAGACACAGTTATTGCTATAGCCTCAGTTATTGTTGTAGATGTACAGTAGACACAGTTATTGCTATAGCCTCAGTAAATGTTGCAGATGTACAGTAGACACAGTTATTGCTATAGCCTCAGTTATTGTTGCAGATGTACAGTAGACACAGTTGTTGCTATAGCCTCTGTAAATGTTGCAGATGTACAGTAGACACAGTTATTGCTATAGCCTCAGTAAATGTTGCAGATGTACAGTAGACACAGTTATTGCTATAGCCTTAGTTATTGTTGCAGATGTACAGTAGACACAGTTGTTGCTATAGCCTCAGTTATTGTTGCAGATGTACAGTAGACACAGTTGTTGCTATAGCCTCAGTTATTGTTGCAGATGTACAGTAGACACAGTTGTTGCTATAGCCTCAGTAAATGTTGTAGATGTACAGTAGACACAGTTATTGCTATAGCCTCAGTTATTATTGCAGATGTACAGTAGACACAGTTGTTGCTATAGCCTCATTAATTGTTGCAGATGTACAGTAGACACAGTTGTTGCTATAGCCTCAGTAAATGTTGTAGATGTACAGTAGACACAGTTATTGCTATAGCCTCAGTTATTGTTGCAGATGTACAGTAGACACAGTTGTTGCTATAGCCTCAGTTATTGTTGCAGATGTACAGTAGACACAGTTGTTGCTATAGCCTCAGTTATTGTTGCAGATGTACAGTAGACACAGTTGTTGCTATAGCCTTAGTTATTGTTGCAGATGTACAGTAGACACAGTTGTTGCTATAGCCTCAGTTATTGTTGCAGATGTACAGTAGACACAGTTGTTGCTATAGCCTCAGTTATTGTTGCAGATGTACAGTAGACACAGTTGTTGCTATAGCCTCAGTTATTGTTGCAGATGTACAGTAGACACAGTTGTTGCTATAGCCTTAGTTATTGTTGCAGATGTACAGTAGAAACAGTTGTTGCTATAGCCTTAGTTATTGTTGCAGATGTACAGTAGACACAGTTATTGCTATAGCCTTAGTTATTATTGCAGATGTACAGTAGACACAGTTGTTGCTATAGCCTCATTAATTGTTGCAGATGTACAGTAGACACAGTTGTTGCTATAGCCTCAGTAAATGTTGTAGATGTACAGTAGACACAGTTATTGCTATAGCCTCAGTTATTGTTGCAGATGTACAGTAGACACAGTTGTTGCTATAGCCTCAGTTATTGTTGCAGATGTACAGTAGACACAGTTGTTGCTATAGCCTCAGTTATTGTTGCAGATGTACAGTAGACACAGTTGTTGCTATAGCCTTAGTTATTGTTGCAGATGTACAGTAGACACAGTTGTTGCTATAGCCTCAGTTATTGTTGCAGATGTACAGTAGACACAGTTGTTGCTATAGCCTCAGTTATTGTTGCAGATGTACAGTAGACACAGTTGTTGCTATAGCCTCAGTTATTGTTGCAGATGTACAGTAGACACAGTTGTTGCTATAGCCTTAGTTATTGTTGCAGATGTACAGTAGAAACAGTTGTTGCTATAGCCTTAGTTATTGTTGCAGATGTACAGTAGACACAGTTATTGCTATAGCCTTAGTTATTATTGCAGATGTACAGTAGACACAGTTGTTGCTATAGCCTCATTAATTGTTGCAGATGTACAGTAGACACAGTTATTGCTATAGCCTAAGTTATTGTTGCAGATGTACAGTAGACACAGTTGTTGCTATAGCCTCAGTAAATGTTGCAGATGTACAGTAGACACAGTTATTGCTATAGCATAAGTTATTGTTGCAGATGTACAGTAGACACAGTTGTTGCTATAGCCTCAGTAAATGTTGCAGATGTACAGTAGACACAGTTATTTCTATAGCCTTAGTTATTGTTGCAGATGTACAGTAGACACAGTTGTTGCTATAGCCTCAGTAAATGTTGCAGATGTACAGTAGACACAGTTGTTGCTATAGCCTTAGTTATTGTTGCAGATGTACAGTAGACACAGTTGTTGCTATAGCCTTAGTTATTGTTGCAGATGTACAGTAGACACAGTTGTTGCTAAAGACTGTCATTGTTGCAGATGTACAGTAGACACAGTTGTTGCTATAGCCTCAGTAAATGTTGCAGATGTATAGTAGACACAGTTGTTTCTATAGCCTCAGTTATTGTTGCAGATGTACAGTAGACACAGTTGTTGCTATAGCCTCAGTTATTGTTGCAGATGTACAGTAGACACAGTTGTTGCTATAGCCTTAGTTATTGTTGCAGATGTACAGTAGACACAGTTGTTGCTAAAGACTGTCATTGTTGCAGATGTACAGTAGACATAGTTGTTGCTATAAACTCTTTCATTGTTGCAGATGTACAGTAGACAGTTCTTGCTATAGCCTGTCATTGTTGTAGATGTACAGTAGACATAGTTGTTTCTATAGCATTAGTTGTTGCAGATGTACAGTAGACACAGTTGTTGCTATAGCCTTAGTTATTGTTGCAGATGTACAGTAGACACAGTTGTTTCTATAGCCTCAGATATTTTTGCAGATGTACAGTAGACACAGTTGTTTCTATAGCCTTAGTTATTGTTGCAGATGTACAGTAGACACAGTTGTTGCTATAGCCTTAGTTATTGTTGCAGATGTACAGTAGACACAGTTATTGCTATAGCCTTAGTTATTGTTGCAGATGTACAGTAGACACAGTTGTTGCTATAGCCTTAGTTATTGTTGTAGATGTACAGTAGACACAGTTGTTTCTATAGCCTCAGATATTTTTGCAGATGTACAGTAGACACAGTTGTTTCTATAGCCTTAGTTATTGTTGCAGATGTACAGTAGACACAGTAGTTGCTATAGCCTTAGTTATTGTTGCAGATGTACAGTAGACACAGTTATTGCTATAGCCTTAGTTATTGTTGCAGATGTACAGTAGACACAGTTGTTGCTATAGCCTTAGTTATTGTTGCAGATGTACAGTAGACACAGTTGTTGCTATAAACTCTGTCATTGTTGCAGATGTACAGTAGACACAGTTGTTGCTATAGCCTCTGTCATTGTTGCAGATGTACAGTAGACACAGTTATTGCTATAGCCTCTGTCATTGTTGCAGATGTACAGTAGACACAGTTGTTGCTATAGACTCTTTCATTGTTGCAGGTGTACAGTAAACACAGTTGTTGCTATAGAGTTATTGTTTACACAGTTGTTGATATAGACTCAGTTATTGTTGCAGATGTACAGTAGACACAGTTGCTGATATAGATTAAATTATTGTTGATATTATTGGTTCAAATATTGATGTTTTTAGTTAGTTGTTGCTGTTGTTGAATGTTATGTATTGTAGACCCAGCTGTTTTTGATGTTGTAAATTGGCCTGTAAATACCATAGGCTCACCTATTGCTGATTTTGTAAGTTAATTTGTTAATGATGTTGTTGACTCAGGTGTCACAGACATGGTACAGTCAGGTATTGCTAGAGTAAATGGGGTTGTTGATGTCAACTCTGTTGAAGTTGTTGATTCAGATGTTGAAAATGTAGAGTCAGTTGTTGGAGAAGTTATTGGTCCAGTTGTGGATTTTCTAGACTCTGCTGTTGTTGTTGTAAACTTAGTTATTATTCATGTACACTAAGCAGTTGTTGTCTCAGTCATTATTGCTGTTATAGGCTCAATTATTGATGTAGTAGAATCACTGGTTGATGTTAGCTCAGTTATTAATATAATAGGATCAAATATTGTTGTTGTTTATTCAGTTATTGCTGTTGTTGACTGTTTTATATATTGTAGAGTTGCGGATTTTCTAGACTCTGCTGTTGTTGATGTTAACTCAGTTATTGATAATGTAGATTCAGCAGTTGTTGTCTTAGTCATTATTGTTGTTATAGACTCAGTTAATGTTGATGTTTTTTATTCAGATGTTGTTGAATCAGTTGCTACTGTTATTGATGCAGGTGTTATAGATATTTTAGATTCCGATATTATTATTGTCATAGGGTCACTTTTTGATGTTATTGGTTGAGTGTTTCTCACTGCTGTTATGTGTGTGTACAAGTTGGAAAAAACAAAATAATTACCATAGGTTCTGTGTTCATGTCCCATATAGCATAAACAAGATTAGTTGGTGTTATAGTATTAGTTTTTGCATACTCACCGACTTTTAAAAACTCTTCTCCTGGAGCAGCCTGGAGAGGAAATGTTGTTGGCAGGTTGTGGGGGCGGGGCCGGGCTGTAGAATCTTGGGAAAAGTCTGAGATTCGTGGTTCCATGAGGAGGGGGCGGGGCTAAATGACACGATTCACTTCACTAGCCCCGCCTGCTCTCTGGACCTGCAAATTCCCCATAAAATCTCCCCATCCTGCCCACTTTACTAGTAAGTGAGCGTGATGTGCGTGAACTTTCTACTCTCCCAGGGGAGCAGGGGGCTACCTGAAAAAACGGGAGCTTCCCACGACTTCTGGGAGTGTAGGCAAGTATAAATTGTTGGTGTTTGTGGATATTATTTGTTCTGAACCAATTGTGCAGCAAAATGGGGCCTAATCAGGAGTATAATCTGCACCTTGGTCACAAATATAGATTAATAACTCCCTGCAGTTTCTGGGACTAACAAACAATGTGATTATCTGATCTCCTGCCTTGTACTTGGATTATATGATATTAAGCATCCCCAAGTAACACATGCAGTCACTTCCCAGTCTCCACCTTCCACGTGTGTCCCATGACAAGTTGCATGGGTGCCATTAATGAATGGGGTAACAGCACTTATGGCAGCTACCTCCAGCGTAGCATAAGGAGTGCCAGAATACCGCCATTCCCGTGACTTCTCAGGGAACTGGGATGTTTTACAAATTCATCAAATTTGTAAAGAAAAAGCTGTTCTCTGAGATAAAAGTCTACATCTACAGATGTGTCCTCATATATCTACCGTCCTTGCACATTAAACAGCCCTTCTAATCATGCCATGCCGTGGTGTTACTGGGTAGCACTGAGCATCTTCTTTCAACTTTTTCCCTTCAAATGCGTCTTATTCAAAGCGATGCGATTAGGATGTACAAGCAGCTTCTGCTGATTAAAATGATATGTGGCATGCCTATATTCTGTGTGTGACTGCGGGGGCATCTGCGTGTGACATGCTAAGTTACAGTCACAGCCACTGACACTGTAACATAGTGTAACATAGTGTAACATAGCGTTTTGCATGCAGATACACCCACAATCGCACACAGAATATAGGCACGCTGCATATCATTTTAATCAGCAGAAGCTGCTTGTGGGTCCTATTCACATCACTGTGCAAATAATACACATTTGAAGGGAACATGTCGCACGAAAAGACGCTCGGTGCTACCGAGTCTCACGGCTCTCACGCGTCACGCGGTAACGCGAATTGTAGCACAAGGAGGATAGATGTATGTGGACATATCTGTAAGGCCGTCTTCAAATGGTGACAGCAGCCACTTTTGTGGGGATGGAACCGGATAGAGAGATGTTTTCAGATCCCTCCCTGTGTGTGAGCAGCTCGTCTTCTCCTTCCTCCTACACTATATTTCTTTATTACATTTTTATTTAATTCACTATTATTCATACACCCTGGTCACGCCCCCTGCTTAAGCTCCTTGGTCACACCCCCTGCTTACGCTCCCTGGTCACAGCCCCTGGTCACACCCCTGCTTACGCTCCCCGGTTACATCCCCTGGTCACACCCCCTGTCCGGAAATATGAAAACAGAATTTGGTAACCCTACCGCCCCCTACTCTTCCTGTCTCCTCTGCAATTAGTTCACATTTACATTTTTGTACTCTCTGGGTCTCTTAGTTTTATTTTTTTTACCAAGAACCGTGTCCAACACTAAAGGTATGTTTATCATACATATTAATAATGTTTTAATACAGCTATATATTGTATGTTCCATGATTGGGTAAATGCTTAGTATATGTAAATAATAAACAGTGAGATAGGGACAGCCGCTGTACCCATAACAAACTACAGTACGCATGGTGGGGTTGGGTATGAAATACCGATGGCTTAAAAGCCGCCCATTCAAATCCTGACCCTGGAAGCCTGACAGCTTCTGGTACTACTGGTAAGTATACATAACCCTCCCCTCCTCCTCTAACCCTAACCCTCCCTTGGGGGAGCCTAATCCTAAAACTCCAGGGGCTGCTGCCTAACCCAAAATCCCCCCCGTAGTGCCTAACCCCCTTTTGAGTGTGATGTTTAGCGAGGTAGTAGGGGGAGCTAATGAAAATGAGACCAGACAATCAGGACCGTGAGACCAGACAATCAGGACCGTGAGACCAGACAATCAGGACTGTGAGACCAGACAATCAGGACCATGGGACCAGATAATCAGGACTGTGAGACCAGACAATCAGGACCGTGAGACCAGACAATCAGGACCGTGAGCCCAGACAATCAGGACTGTGAGACCTGACAATCAGGACCGTGGGACCAGACAAACAGGACCGTGAGACCAGACAATCAGGACTGTGAGACCAGACAATGAGGACCCTGAGACCAGACAATCAGGACCGTGAGACCAGACAATCAGGACTGTGAGACCTGACAATCAGGACCATGGGACCAGACAATCAGGACCGTGAGACCAGACAATCAGGACCGTGAGCCCAGACAATCAGGACCGTGAGACCTGACAATCTGGACCGTGGGACCAGACAATCAGGACCGTGAGACCAGACAATCAGGACCGTGAGACCTGACAATCAGGACCGTGGGACCAGACAATCAGGACCGTGAGACCAGACAATCAGGACCGTGGGACCAGACAATCAGGACCGTGAGACCTGACAATCAGGACCGTGAGACCAGACAATCAGGACCGTGAGACCTGACAATCAGGACCGTGAGACCAGACAATCAAGACCGTGAGACCAGACAATCAGGACCGTGGGACAAGACAATCAGGACCGTGAGACCAGACAATCAGGACCGTGAGCCCAGACAATCAGGACCGTGAGACCAGACAATCAGGACCGTGAGACCAGACAATCAGTACCGTGAGACCAGACAATCAGGACTGTGAGACCAGACAATCAGGACTGTGGGACCAGACAATCAGGACTGTGAGACCAGACAATCAGGACCGTGAGACCAGACAATCAGGACCATGAGACCAGACAATCAGGACTGTGAGACCAGACAATCAGGACCATGAGACCAGACAATCAGGACTGTGGGACCAGACAATCAGGACCATGAGACCAGACAATCAGGACCATGAGACCAGACAATGAGGACTGTGAGACCAGACAATCAGGGCTGCTTTTACAAGTTTCAAAACTTTACTGAAAAGTTTTTTACATGTATTTTTTATTTATTTTATTTTAGTCCACATGGATTGTTTTTGCAGCGTTAGCATCCTGCCACCAGAACGGAGATAATGGTATCTCGCTACATCCCAATGCGAGTTATCAAAAAAATTGCGCCAAACGTGCGCACCTAAATCCGTGAAAAAATACAATTATTTTACGCTTTAAAATTGACATGTGCATCATCATGTATATAAAATAATGCGGAAAAGTAAAGACAAGTAAACATTTGTAGAACATGTATAATAAGTTTTCTTTTACTACTACAGATTAAACCACAGTTTGTAGAAAACCGGCGCCCCTGTGGGGGCGCAGACTGGGGGGAAGCGGCCTTTTCAGTGTTCTCCTTCTTTAAACATAAATGAGTAAGTTGGCAATTTAAGTTCCTTTTGACAAATAAGAATATTTGGAGAACACAGGCCGTTACCTTTCTGATAGGGAAGTAAATTGAGCAGATAAGGGCGATCGAGAGGCGTGAACGCGGTATAGCTCGTCGCTGTTACTGTACATAAGGGAGAATGCTCCTCTCTCCACCGCTCTGTGATCCGAGTCTCACTGCATTCATCATCCTTCAAGGGGTCAGTGAGGAATCCACGTCTCTCCCTCATCCCCATAAAGAGACCTAGCAGCACATTGTGGCAAAAAAGAAGATTTCAGCTAAATGATGCTTATAGAACAGGCACCACATTAAGCCGGTGAGGGATGGCGGTGTGGTCTGGCTCAGCCGATGAGGGATGGCGGTGTGGTCTGGCTCAGCCGATGACAGCAGAGTCTCAGGGACAATCCTCAGAAACACAAACTGTATGGGAACTGACTGACGCTATGCGCACCCCTTACACAATGGGACAGAAATGTCAAACCTTTATATTAGTATTTGCTTTTTTAAAGTTATAAAGAACTTCTAAAAGTTTAATTTCCCGCTTGCGCTATCACCAATCAGCTGCGCTAACTCGGCGCCATGTGCTCTCGATGCTCGCCCGGGCGCTCAGTAACCAGCTGGACCTGCCCATGTACATCTCCGTTCCGCACAAGATCTGCATTACTTGTTCCCATGCACGGTTACAGGACTTTTTTCTGGCTGCACCCACCCTGTAGAATGCCCTCCCACGCATAATAAGACTTTCCACTAGTTTCCAAACATTCAAGCGTTCTCTGAAAACTCACCTCTTTAGACAAGCTTATCAGATTCCAGATCCGCCCACCTAACCTTTTATAGCTCCCTATCTAACTCTCTTCTTATAGTAAACACCTATCACATCTTCTCTGTCTTCAATGTAACATCCTCCTAACCCTAGGCCAGCTTTCCAGTGTGATTGGATTATACAGCCCACCAAGAACATCTGCAATCGGGCTGGACCAATCTGCAATATGTAGCACCTATCCTTGTGTATCACCACCGATCTTCCTATAGATTGTAAGCTTGCGAGCAGGGCCCTCTTACCCTTATGTATGTCATGTATGTATGTCTTTTACAACCCAGTATAATGTTAATCTTGATTCAAATTGTAAAGTGCAACGGAATTTGCTGCGCTATATACGAAACTGTTAATAAATAAATAAATAATAAATAAATAAATAAATATAGCCATCAGTCTCTGCGATTCTTTCCAAGGATCGCTATATGGCTATTTTAATAATGGTGGTTCAGACGTCAGTTTACTGGTCAGTTACCAAACCCGATATTTGATTGCACCTAACGATGGGGACCCGTAAGAACACCAGAGGGTCTGCAGGGATATGTGTGCCGAGCATATCTTATCCGCACTGGGTGGCAATTCTCAGGCAAATGCTCCAACATCATAGCACAGACCTCTGTGACCACACTATGAGCGTAACACGCAGACTCGCCTACAGGTGGTATATAATGCAGCCCCAGCCTATAGATGTGTTATATACTGGACAGTGAGAAATTCACTATAAGGATTGCCCCCATGATTGCCACTAACATGCAGACATTCTCCCCCCCATGAGTGCACAGAGTCCCCCAACAATCCTTCACTTACCTACTATTCCGGGGCGGTGGCGCGGAGACCTCCATTTAATATGTCCAATGCCTGGATGTGTTGGGATTTCGAGAAGAAACATAAATAGCTCACAATAGGCCCAGGTGCCACCTACCTGGATTACACTTACTGAGAGCTACTTATCTGGATAAACATATCCGGTGCCCCTTACCTGGAATTCATTTACCCAGTGCCACTTACCTTGATTTGCTCAGTGCCACTTACCTGAATTACATTTACCCAGTGCCACTTATCTGGATAAACATATCTGGTGCCCCTTACCTGGATTACATTTACCAAGTGCCACTTACCTGGATTACATTTACCCAGTGTCACTTACCTTGATTACACTTGCTCAGTGCCACTTACCTGGATTACATTTACCCAGGGCCACTTATCTGGATTACACTTGCCCAGTGCCACTTACCTGTATTACACTTGCTCAGTGCCACTTACCTGGATTACATTTACCCAGTGCCACTTACCTGGATTACATTTACCCAGTGCCACTTACCTTGATTACACTTGCTCAGTGCCACTTACCTGGATTACATTTACCCAGGGCCACTTATCTGGATTACACTTGCCCAGTGCCACTTACCTGTATTACACTTGCTCAGTGCCACTTACCTGGATTACATTTACCCAGTCAAATTTACCTGGATTACATTTACCCAGTGCCACTTACCTGGATTACACTTGCTCAGTGCCTCTTACCTGGATTACATTTACCCAGTGCCACTTACCTTGATTACACTTGCTCAGTGCCACTTACCTGGATTACATTTACCCAGTCAAATTTACCTGGATTACATTTACCCAGTGCCACTTACCTGGATTACACTTGCTCAGTGCCTCTTACCTGGATTACATTTACCCAGTGCCACTTACCTGGATTACACTTGCTCAGTGCCTCTTACCTGGATTACATTTACCCAGTGCCACTTACCTGGATTACACTTGCTCAGTGCCTCTTACCTGGATTACATTTACCCAGGGCCATTTATCTGGACTACACTTGCTCAGTGCCACTTACCTGGATTACATTTACCCAGGGCCATTTACCTGGATTACATTTAGCCAGTTCCAGTCACCTTGATGGCACTTTACGTGGTCCCAATTACTTAATGACACGTGCATAGTGCCACTCACTTGTATTACACTTAGCTAGCTACATGTACCTGGATTACAGGTGTACCTAGTGTTTCCATTAATAGCTGAAGCACTCATGACAGCGTCACTCACCTCAGCGGGTACAGCTTGCAGTGCAGCTATGCTATAGGACCCTCGGGATTGATATGAAATGATAGTGTTTAGGCGAAGATAGCCATAATGTGTCACATGTAGTTCATCGCAATGCCGGGCTCAGGACATAAAAGGGCAGATTTAGTTTCGTTCTGCTTAGGCCGCTGTCAGTCACCCATTGGAGCGCCCGTCACTTTGCCTCTCAGTTTCTCTCTCATACGTAACGATGAGCATTCTCGGGGGAACACGTATGTCGCAGGGGGTATCGGAATATCTTGCGCATGCGCAGCAGCAAATAATGGCTCCACTACGTGAAGATTGGCATTGCGTGCGGATTGCGCTGAGTCAGTCCCAGAATCCGTTCTCTGCAGTTGTGTCACTTTAACTACAGATCTGAATAAATGGAATTAATAGGGAGCTTCACACAAGTTATAAATATAACATAATAAGAGGATTTGCTAATTGTTGTTAATAACATTTCGGTTACCTTCCTGTACAAACACAAGTCTGTGTAACAGTCGGTAAATCATTTATTTCAGCGAGATACAGCTACGTCTGAGCTCTGTGTTCCCCACTTACTGCATTAGAACTAGGGGCCGGCCACTGCTACAGTTTATCATCTTTGTATGTTGTTGCAACAATGTTGCAGCTCTCTGCTAAACCGCCAGGGGCTCATTTACAGGTAGACGTATATCTGCACCTCTGCAGTACGTAAAAGACACACATGCGATAAAGCGTACTTTACTGGTATTCCTCATGTAGAAGCGGGCGCCTTTTGTAAGCCTAGACCTGAAGAATAGTAGTACTTAGCTTGGGTGTACGCCAGGCATGCCAGCGAGCGTAGGAGACGCAAGCGATAGGCGTATGTGTTAGTATTCAATACAGATATGGCATTACCCTATACTGCAGTGGTTCTCAAACTCGGCCCTCAGGACCCCACACAGTTCACATTTTTCAGGTCACCCAGCAGGAGCACAGGTGTACTCATTACTCACTGACACATTTTAAAAGATCCACAGGTAGAGCTAATTATTTCACTTGTAATTCTGTGAGGAGACCTGGAAAACATGCACTGTGTGGGGTCCTGAGGACCGAGTTTGAGAACTTTTCCCTACTGTATATAATATAGGGGTCTATTTACTAAGCAGTGTAAGATAATACATAGCTTACATAATTAAACTAATAAATAATGACACAGACAACAAGAGCTTGGCTAAAAGGTCGCAGCTTTTATTTATAATTAATTCACCTAACCAGGGTGGTAAGAGACGCTGCAGACTCAGTTCCAGCTTTCACCTCACTCATATACTCGGGGAACGACTGACACGTCCCCCCTTAAGACGCACTAACGATGCGAGGGTCTCACTTCCACTCTGGGCCAATCCGAGGCGTTAACGCACTGAAAAGCGCCCGGGCTTACTATCTGTATGTGATGGAGGATACTCCTATTACTCCTAGGCTATAACTAAGTGTCCGTGGGAGCAGGGGGGCAATGCTGACCCATCATGTATCCGTCTTCCTGCAGACTGTGGGGCGTGCTTACTATCTGTATGTGATAGAGGATACTCCTATTACTCCTAGGCTATAACATAGTGTCCGTGGGAGCAGGGGGGCAATGCTGACCCATCATGTATCCATCTTCCTGCAGACTGTGGGGCGTGCTTACTATCTGTATGTGATGGAGGATACTCCTATTACTCCTAGGCTATAGCATAGTGTCCGTGGGAGCAGGGGGGCAATGCTGACCCATCATGTACCCATCTCATAGGCAAACGCAGGGTGGGTTTCCGTCTGCCTGGAAACCCCCCTCCCCAGCACACACATGACCACAGTAGAAATAGTAATATAATAGAATGTTACTAGTACTGCATGTTCTTCTCAGTTTCACAAATGAAATAATTAGCACCACCTGTGGATCTTTTAACATGTATCAGGCAATAATAAATAACCTGTGCACCGACTAGGAGATCTAGAAAACATGCACTATAAGGGATGCACTGCTATAGAGCCCAATATGTACATAAATGTCCAGGGCAGTGTAAGGTTCTTCTGCTGCTCCTCCAGACTCCTGGACTTGCTCCAATAGTCTGGAATGTTGCCCACATCTAAAATAAAAACATCCAGCTCAGGAAGGATGGCCTACTGATGCATCTAATGGCTTATTGTGATCGCTGGTCCTGTATGTGCTGTAATTAATACACACAATACACTTTGTAAGACGCATATTAAAACTGGTTGAGTACTAATTCTGCCCTCTTCATGGACTGGTCACACTCGCTCTAAAATCAAGCATTTGGAAACCCCACTCTAGAAATCCTGCGTTTGCCACTTCCTGCAGACTGTGGGGCGTGCTTACTATCTGTATGTGATGGAGGATACTCCTATTACTCCTAGGCTATAACATAGTGTCCGGGGGAGCAGGGGGCAATGCTGACCCATCATGTACCCATCTTCCTGCAGACTGTGGGGCGTGCTTACTATCTGTATGTGATGGAGGATACTCCTATTACTCCTAGGCTATAACATAGTGTCCGGGGGAGCAGGGGGCAATGCTGACCCATCATGTACCCATCTTCCTGCAGACTGTGGGGCGTGCTTACTATCTGTATGTGATGGAGGATACTCCTATTACTCCTAGGCTATAACATAGTGTCCGGGGGAGCAGGGGGCAATGCTGACCCATCATGTACCCATCTTCCTGCAGACTGTGGGGCGTGCTTACTATCTGTATGTGATGGAGGATACTCCTATTACTCCTAGGCTATAGCATAGTGTCCGTGGGAGCAGGGGGCAATGCTGACCCATCATGTATCCATCTTCCTGCAGACTGTGGGGCGTGCTTACTATCTGTATGTGATGGAGGATACTCCTATTACTCCTAGGCTATAGCATAGTGTCCGTGGGAGCAGGGGGGCAATGCTGACCCATCAAGTACCCATCTTCCTGCAGACTGTGGGGCGTGCTTACTATCTGTATGTGATGGAGGATACTCCTATTACTCCTAGGCTATAACATAGTGTCCGTGGGAGCAGGGGGCAATGCTGACCCATCATGTACCCATCTTCCTGCAGACTGTGGGGCGTGCTTACTATCTGTATGTGATGGAGGATACTCCTATTACTCCTAGGCTATAGCATAGTGTCCGGGGGAGCAGGGGGGCAATGCTGACCCATCATGTACCCATCTTCCTGCAGACTGTGGGGCATGCTTACTATCTGTATGTGATGGAGGATACTCCTATTACTCCTAGGCTATAACATAGTGTCCGTGGGAGCAGGGGGGCAATGCTGACCCATCATGTATCCATCTTCCTGCAGACTGTGGGGCGTGCTTACTATCTGTATGTGATGGAGGATACTCCTATTACTCCTAGGCTATAGCATAGTGTCCGTGGGAGCAGGGGGGCAATGCTGACCCATGATGTATCCATCTTCCTGCAGACTGTGGGGCGTGCTTACTATCTGTATGTGATGGAGGATACTCCTATTACTCCCAGGCTATAGCATAGTGTCCGTGGGAGCAGGGGGGCAATGCTGACCCATCATGAATCCGTCTTCCTAATTTCGGAGAAGGAATCTGCTGCGATGACAAATCGCCGATCTGGCTGCAGGTTGTATGTAAAGTGCCCAGATCTCAGGTGTTGTACACTCATCATTACCTGTGTGTGAGATATGCAGATGGGACGACAGGTGACGCACAGAGGTGATAGTCTGCAGACAGCTTTTATATCAACGCAGGTGAAAATGATAAACACGTCCTGGCTCATTCACACAGACTTTGTAATCCAATTGACAGCTAATAATGTCAGGAACACGAGGAGGAATTGTTTATCCGTTCTCCTTCATGTAGACGCTGCGCTCCTTTGTAGACATTTAAAAGGACACGTCCCTTCTAAAGGCGCACATCCACTAGCAGATATTAATGGACGACTGAACAATAACGACATCATTATCGTTCAGTCGTCCATTAATCGGGCATGAATCGGGCACTAAAAAACGACCAGCGATGCGCGCTCCCGCTGGCCGTTTCCGACATCAATCATGAGGGAGGGTCCCTGCACTGAACAATATATATCGTTATCTTTCAGTCATTCATTAGTCGCCTAGTGGATGTTTCTTTGACTTTTCTAGGAAAACAAATGACTCAAATAACTGTGACTGGCCTCCTCCTTAATTACTTTTGAGCAATGAGTGTATGCACTATGGGCCTGATTCAGAGCTGAACGCTCTGACCAGAGCGCTCGCTCTGAATCAGGGCCCTCCTACCATTTTTTGGAGCGTCCTCATGGACGCTCGCATAGCTGTGGGTTACCACCCACAGCTATAGCGAGCGTCCATGATGACGGTCGCGATGGTCTTGACCATCGCGACCATCAGGCTTTCGACGGAGACCCTGTGGTAGGGTCTCGCTGCCGCAAGCATGACACATTGGGCCTGATTCAGAGCTGAATGCTCTGACCACAGTGCTCGCTCTGAATCAGGGCCCTCCTACCTGTTTTAGGAGCGTCCTCATGGACGCTCGCATAGCTGTGGGTGGTAACCCACAGCTATGCGAGCGTCCATGAGGACGCTCCAAAAAATGGTAGGAGGGCCCTGATTCAGAGCGAGCGCTCTGGTCTCCGTCGCAAGCCTGATGGTCGCGATGGTCAAGACCATCGCGACCGTCATCATGGACGCTCGCTATAGCTTATGCGAGCGTCCATGATGATGGTCGCGATGGTCAAGACTATCGCGACCATCGGGCTTGCGACGGAGACCCTGCGGTAGGGTCTCGCTGCCGCAAGCCCTGGAGTGATTTTGGCTCTATCAGAGCCAAAATCACTCCCACTGACATCACTAGTGATGTCAGTGGGGCCGGCTTGAGACGGTAGGTGTTCCCATGGGAACGCCTCAGTCTGGCAGGCACGCCCCCGGCACGCCCACCAAAGGGGGCGTGCTGTCAATCAACATCGACAGCACGCCCCCTTTGGTGCGAGACCCGGAGCGATGGTGAGCCATCTACACTTCTAAACCCTGCTCCTGCTGTAAGACCGCCCCAATCCCACACAAAACGCGAGGGCTCCGCGCTGCCTTATTTTTATATTTGTATTAAAAGAATATCAAAATAAAAAAAATGCATGTACTCCCTTCCCCCCTCTCTCCATCATAATTAAAACCAGCACTTGGCCTTGAAACGACGGGCTTCAGCTTTGTTAATTGGCGGGATGCATGCGAGAAAATCGACGCAATCCCACTCGATTTTCAAACCCACCACTTAGTAGATTTCCCCCAGGCTGACAATTAATAAATTGAAAATATATAGCATTTAAAAACATTATGGTAAACCAGTGTTAAGCTGGGTACACTCCTGGACGACCAGGCAACGAGGTGATACGATTAAATGATATATCGCAAAAAAAGGGCGTGGCCTCATGGATAAGGGCGTGGTCTTGTAAAGGGCATGGCTTCATGGATAAGGGCGTGGTCTTGTAAAGGGCGTGGCCTCATGGATAAGGGTGTGGTCTTGTAAAGGGTGTGGCCTCATGGATAAGGGCGTGGCCTCATGGATAAGGGCGTGGTCTTGTAAAGGGCGTGGCTTCATGGCCCAAACCTCCGTTTTATTCACTCCAGGAGTCCTGGAGATGCGGGCTGCCCACGGGGTCCAGTCTGTGTGCAGTGCCGGCTCACTCACTGTGTCAGGAGCCGAGTGCTGCAGGTAATGCTACAGTGCAGCACCCGGCTTCTGACACTGAGGAAGACCGAGGAATGGATGGCACTTTGGTGTCACCCCTCGGCGGCCCGGACCCCCTCATGACCCCACTGCGCATCTATATTGCATAATTTGTGACATCGTCCTATCCGATGGGAAGATGCGACCACCCAAATCATCGTGTAATGAATTGGGTGGTTTTCAGGGTAAACATTATACGATGGTTGTTCTGATTCGTCGCAGTTGATATATTGTATAGTGCATACCTCCCAACATTTAGCCATCCTGGGGAGGGACAGTCCGCTCGCTGGGGGCGGGCGCGCCCGAACATGAGGTGTGACTTTGTGAAAAGGGGTGGAGACTATGTAAAACGGGGTGGAGCCTCATGGCTGCCCCCGTTTTTGTCACAATGGGGGCGTGCCCAGCACTCTCGGAGATGCTGGGCAGCCCCCAGACTCTCCCTACACGAGAGAACAGATACCGGGCACATGCGCAGAGCAGTGGTTTGTACTCCTCCCAACTTCCCCCTCATCGCGGGACACTGCGGCCAATGGGTGGGACAGCGGATCAGCCCCAGAAAAACGGGACTCCCGCTGGATGCAGGACAGTAGGGAGGTATGATAGTGTGTACCCAGCTTAAAATACAGATAATGTATAAAATATATGCATAATATCACAGCTGTCCTTTTTTAATCCAATTCTTTTTTTTTCCCCATTCCCTTTATATGGCACAATGTAACATGAACTACAGAAATCATACAGGCACTAGACAGAACTTTGCATTGTACAGAATGTTGTCACATTGCAATAACCTGAGAATGAAATAAACAGCAGCGCTGGGTATAACGTGTGTATAGCTGCCGCAATGTATAAAGTGCTTCAAAGCCCAAAACTAAAATCACATAACTGTAATAAAGAAGGATAATAAACAAAAGAATTTAATCAAATGAAAGGAAACTTAATAACTAATCAAACAAATTATGAAGACACCCCAAGTCTCCAGATGGGGGTCACGCCCAAAATAAAGTAATAGGGGCAGAGAGTAAAGACAGAGCGGTTTTATTACCCAGGTTGTCTCTCTGTAGACTCAAAAACTTTCCTAAGATTAGCTAGGGCCTGGGGCTTATTATATGGGCCCCATGTTTGAAATAACTTCCAAACAGCCTCAACATTGCGGAGCGCTCCCTGCAGGGGCTTACTAAAGCCCGGGTGAGAGATTTCAAAGACGACACATGCGCAGAAGTACGCAGGGGCCCCAGGCACAGTACTTGAGGTTACGTGGTCTCGTGCAGTATACTGTATATATTACTTATCTGTAATATCTGATGTTATACAGCCAAAGCAATGACAGCAAAGTATATTAGTGATACATTATAACAGAAAACGATACATTCTGCGCTTTTTACGGCTTCTGCATACGAATAGTTATTACGTGTTTATAGCAAAGCTGCCAAACCGCGGCGCCATATTCCCAGTTAAATCTTCGGTGTGTTGGTGCCACACAGTGAAAGTATATGCGCCATCTTTCCGAATATCACTGCGATGATGGGATGATGGCGCTGAGGAGGAGGAGGGACCATCTTTCTGGCGCACAAGGTACGATATATGACTGAGGGGGTGCTGATCAGGGAAAGGGTCCACTGCGCATGGCCCCGCCCCAGGCATTATTACACCCCCCTTAGCGGACTGCGCACTTATGCATTCCATCAGATTCTAACATAATGGAACATAGGGCCTGATTCAGACCAGCTCACAAGTGGGTTGATGGTGGGCCAGTGCGCACGCACGAGCCCGGGAGCGAGCACAAAGCACTAGCTCCGGGGCGCTCGCATCCAAAAGGGGCGGCTGTCGATGTTGATCGACAGCTCGCCCCGTTTGGAAGGCGGGGAGGGGGGGATGGCTGGGCAAACGGAGGTGTTCCTACATGAACGCCTGCCATTTGTGGTCAGCCCTACTGAAATCACTCGTGATGTCAGTAGGTGGACTACCTGCTCTATCAGAGCAGGAAGTCCACTGGGGCTTGCGGCCACGAGACCCTACCATAAGGGTCTCGTCGCAAGCCCGCTGGCTGCGATGGTCTTGACCATCGCCAGGCCGCTCGCACAAGCTGTGGGTGGTCACCCACAGCTATGCGAGCGGCCAGGAGGCTGCAACTTAAAAAACAAGTGCCCGCCCTGATTCAGAGCGATCGCTCGCTTTTTGCGAGCGGCTCGGAATTAGGCCCATAATTCTTTTACTTAGGAAATACAGCAGTTTTCCTGTGTCAGGTGCAAACTCATTACCCCAGACATATCACAGCAGCGAGGAGGAAGTCAGGGCCTCCATAATAACCGACAAGCGAGAGAACTAAACTGCAAAGTCTCTGATAAACTTTCCTTAAAGTTTTGGACTATTAAACACCAGCGAAGTGACTCCCGCAATCCGTATTTACCTCTACACTGACTGAGGACCGTGATCCTGCCGTACACAGGGGCTCTGAGAATGTCTCACTCCGCTCAATGTCTTCTTCAGGTCATTAACTCCCAAATGCTGCTCGGCCTAATGGATCCTGCAGGGAGCCTTACAAAGATGCCCAGAAATGAGACTGACTTTGCAGAAATGCTTGGGAGGTATCTGCGGCAGATTGGGAAGATCCCCGCCAGGCTTTCTAAGCATACCCCGAAGTGTATCCGTTACAGGCTGGATGTCATCTTACTGGAATATTATAAAGCAGGTTCTTAATTACTTTATTTCCTTCTCTCTATTTTCCTCCTAATGAGGTTATAAAACAATTAGATAGCACTGGGCGCCTTAGAAGCCAAACCAGCATCAGAGGCTGTTTGTTCTCTCCAGGTTTGGGCAGTGGGTGAAGGTCAGGCACCCTTGGGTTCTCCGATATTCCCCTGGCATTATCGTGTGACCTCTATAGTATTGTGTCTCTCTCTCTCTCCTGCCGGGGAGAGCTGCTCACCAGGTGCTTCTGTTCTAAATTACACATGAAAGGCCTTCGTCCCTGGACTAATTAACCAGTGAAATACAACCGCCATAAGTCACGCTGTTCCAAAATGCGCTGTCCTGATTATTCCTACCAGCAGCATCTAATGAGATCAGCCTGCTGGTAAAAGTGGACAGCGATGTTTCCCGCAGACACTGACTGGTGACGCTTGAAGTAAGGATTTCTAAGGAGACTGAAGCAATAATAATAATAATAATAATAATAATATTAATAATAACAATAATATTAATAATAATAACAACAACAATAATAATAATAACAATAATATAAATAATAATAATAATAACAATAATATAAATAATAATAATAAAAACAATAATAATAATAACAATAATAATAATAATAATAATAACAATAACAATAATAATAATAATAATAATAATGACAACAATAATTTTAATAATAATAATAATAACAACAATAATAACAATAATATTAATAATTATAACAATAATATAATAACAATAATAATAACAATAATAATAATAATAATTTTAATAATAACAATAATAATAATAATAATAATAATAATAACAATAATATTAATAATAATAACAACAACAACAATTTTAATAATAATAATAATAATAATTATAATAATAATAATAATAATAATAATAATTTAAAAATGATGTCGGTCAATAATTAAAAGTGACATTGTGTGATGGCTGAAAGTGAGGATTCGATGGAATAACCAGACAAATGAGTAATTAATTGTCTGAATTGATATTTGTTTTATCTGTAGCAATAAATAACATTCGCTGCAGGGAGACTACTTCGCGCCATCTTCCCTGACTGCATCTTTGTTACTCCGCCATCACAAACCCCGCCCTGTTCATTTGCATACAGTGGTCTCTTCGTTGACTAAACTGGTTATTCGGTACAATGACCCTAAATACAATGTGCTGTACCCAAAACAATGGGCCTGATTCAGGTTGGATCACAACCTCAATCGGGGCTGCTATTACGCACGCAGTCTCACTGCGACAGTATGCTAATCCACTGCGATCGCAATGTCGTCGCAGCACAACATAAGGACGCCCACCTCACCTTACACACATCCGTAATACTTAGCAAGACTGCAAAACCATCGGTAATATCGAATACCATCGCAGCCTCATGCACACTTACACAAGCCCTGACCTTACTCAGGAATTGCTAACTTCAATGCACGCTATCAGGCCTCAGGCTGCGTAAGGCATTACAGTTGCTAATTTATACACGCCCATGCAACGGCGTTCCAACGCACTGCCACGCCTGCGTTTCTCCAACCACCCCCCGGTCACCTCCCATAAACAGCACTTCCTGTCAATCACTCTGTGTTGGGTCTGCCTAGTAACTGCGATCACATTCCCGAACACATTCCCGATCGCAGTGGCTGGTTTGCGCACTGCGATGCATACACATGCACAGTATGCAACAATCGGCCAATTGCGTGCGTATTAGCAGTTGCAATCCTTACTGAATCAGGGATTATATAATATCGATAATTTATCTATCTATCTATCTATCTCATGTCTATCTAGCTATCTCATATCTATCTATCTATCTATCTATCTATCTATCTAATATCTATCTATCTATCTATCTATCTATCTATCTATCTCACATCTATCTCATATCTATCTATCTATCTATCTATCTATCTCACATCTATCTCATATCTATCTATCTATCTATCTATCTATCTATCTCATATCTATCTATCTCACATCTATCTATCTATCTATCTATCTATCTCATATCTATCTATCTATCTATCTATCTATCTATCTATCTATCGCTTAGAACCTATATTCTCTACCACACTTCCCTGCACTAGGAGCTGAGCAGTGACCTCCTGTCACCGGCAGATCAGCTGAAATACAGGAAAGTGCCGAGCGGTGGACACCGACATTGCATCCGAATTCCATGCACCTCTGAATTATGCCACTATAGCAGGGGCGTATCTATAAGGGGTGCAAGGCGTGCGGGGCACACGGGCCCCTAGGTCCAGGGGGACCCCGCACCGCACACCCTGCACCCATAAGGTTACAGTTGGCTGTATTTTCCCATCGTGCTAGGGACCTGGAAGTGACGTGAGTGAGGGCGGAAGTGCAGTTCCTGCCCATGACAGCCAGCTACAGAAGCACTCAGGACCTCATTCACCGATGTTCGCTAAACTGCGCATGCGTAAAATTCGCAATGTGCGTGTGCAAACTAGCTGTTACGATCAGAAATTGCTTTCTCCTTGAACACAGCCAGGTCGTTAGTTTGAGTGACAGGATGAGGCGTTTGTGGGTGGTAACAGGGGAAGGTGCTTGTGAATGGGTTAGTGGAGATCCGAACGCAGGCGTGCCTAACTATGCAAACGGCGTTTTATGGGAGTGCATAATTAACTAAATAGTGTCATGGCACATGTGACATGGGAGGATTTTACACTGACTAGATCGTAGTGCTTAAGAGAGGGTATGGTCAACCTTAAGCTCTACGAACAGCTCCAATGGTTCCCGATGGTCTCAATTAATCCTTATATGCCCGGAGATGACGTGTAATGCGAACGAGAAGGGGGCGTATTTTTAGTCTTACGGACGCATCCTCCCCTCGCTCGTCCAGCTAACAATCCCATCTAATAACCTCAATCTTCTGGCATTAACAGAAAAATGGCTCACACAAACAGACACTGCCTCCCCTGCGGCACTCTCGCATGGTGGTCTACACTTCACACACACCTCCAGGCCTAGTAATAGTAAAGGAGGTGGAGTAGGAATATTACTGTCCCAATCTTTTACATATACATTTATTCCACAGGTACCATCCCTTACAATTATATAATTTAAAATACATTCTATTGGGACTTTCACCCCTTTCTCTCTGCGCATTGCTGCTATCTATCATCCACCTGGACCACCCAATCAATTTCTGGAACATTTTTCTGCCTGGCTCCCTCACTTCCTATCCTCTGACATCTCCACCATTATTATGGGTGATTTGAATATCCCCATTGACAGTCCACAATCCCCTCATGCCTCCAAACTTCTCTCCTTAACATCCTCTCTTGGCCTCTCCCAATGGACTGACTCCTCTACTCATCAAGATGGCCACTGCCTTCATCTTGTATTTACCAGACTATGCTCAGTCTCTGATTTCACTAATTCTCCTTTCCCTATCTCAGATCACACCCTTATCACCTGCACACTCTCCTCCATTACATCAACCTCAATGCCAAGCAAATCAACCAACCCTCCTCAAACCCGCAGAGATATTAATGCTATTAATTTTGAACAACTATCTACCTCTCTACAACAATCACTCTTACCTATTTCTAATTTCACTTCTCCAGAGACTGCTGTATCACACCTGAACCAGACCCTAGAACTAGCCCTTGATGAAGTAGCTCCAGCTACCCATCACACGCGTAGACTTAGACGTCAACCGTGGCATTCCAAATTCACAAGACACCTACAAAAACTCTCACGTAAAGTAAACGTCAGTGGCGAATGTCTCATACTCCAAGTGACTTCCTCACATATAAGATGATCTACCACTCTTATCGTAATGCACTGGATAATGCCAAACAGACATATTTCCAATCTGTTATCTCTGCCCAAGCCTCTAACTCCAAGCAACTTTTTAATACATTTAAATCACTTCTTACCCCTCCCTCACCCAACCCACCTGCTACTATCAGTGCACCAGATCTTGCTTCCTATTTCAAAAACAAGATTGATAATATCCAAAATGAAATGGTATGCACTTCCTCAGCCAGGGTCTTGTTCAATTCCCTACCTGAACCCAGTGGCACGTTCTCATCATTTGACCCCACTAATGAAGATGAAGTAGCTACACTCTTCTCATCCTCCTACTCTACGTCCTCTCCTCTTGATCCTAGACCCTCACAAATCAGTAAAGTTCTGTCTCCTGTGCTCATTCCACACTTAACTAAAATCTGTAATCTCTCTTTCTCTACTGGTATCTTTCCATCACTGTTCAATCACGCAGTGATCACTACCATTTTGAAAAAACAAAATTCTGACCCTAACTCTCTCTCAAATTACCGTCCTATCTCCCAGGTACCTTGCCCCTCCAAGCTACTGGAGAGACTTGCCTACACTCACCTCACACACTTTCTTAACACCCACAACTTATTGGATCCACTTCAGTCAGGCTTTCGTTCCCAGCACTCCACTGAGACAGCACTGACTAAGGTAGTAAATGATCTGGTCACTGCCGAGGCTAAAGGTCATTATTCACTCCTAATTTTGCTAGATCTCTCAGTTGCCTTTGACACTGTTGACCACTCTCTTCTCATACAAACACTACAATCCCTAGGTCTTCAAGACGCAGCCCTTTCTTGGTTCTCATCCTACCTATCTAATCGCTCTTTCACTGTTCGCTTTTCTGATTCTACCTCCACTTCGCTACCTCTATCAGTTGGGAGTACCACAAGGTTCAGTATTACGTCCTCTGCTTTTCTCAATATATACCACCTCTCTTGGCAATCTAATCAGCTGTTTTGGTTTTCAGTATCATCTGTACACGGTCAATACTCAAATTTACCTATCCTCCCCAGATTTGTCACCATCTGTGCTGGTCCGGGTCACTGAATGTCTCTCTGCCATTTCATCTTGGATGTCATCTCGCCACCTGAAACTTAATATTTCTAAAACAGAATTAATTATATTTCCACCGGCCAATAGCAGTTACCAACCTGATATCTCTATTACTGTTGACAACTCGACAATCAACCCCACCCCACAAGCTCGCTGCCTAGGTGTCATCCTTGACTCTGAACTGTCTTTTGTTCCCCACATTCAATCTCTCTAAATCCTGTTACATACATCTAAGAAACATAGCCAAAATTCCACCATATCTTACGCAAAACACTGCAAAAACTCTAATACACGCACTCATAATTTCCCGCATTGACTATTGCAATAGTCTCTTTATTGGTCTTCCCAAAAACAGGCTCTCCCCACTACAATCCATTTTGAATGCAGCTGCGAGGTTGATCTTTCTCACCAAACGTTCAGTGTCTGCTGCCCCGCTCTGACAGTTCCTCCATTGGCTGCCGCTCTTCTACCATATTCAATCTAAAATACTTACACTCACACATAAGGCTATTAACCAAACCACCCCAACATACATCTCTTCACTTATCTCATAATATCTTCCAACCCGACATCTCCGCTCTGCACAAGATCTGCGTCTCTCATCCCTGCGCATTACTTGTTCCCATGCACGGTTACAGGACTTTTTTCTGGCTGCACCCACCCTGTGGAATGCCCTCCCACGCACAATAAGACTTTCCACTAGTTTCCAAACATTCAAGCGTTCTCTGAAAACTCACCTCTTCAGACAAGCTTATCAGATTCCAGGACCGCCCACCTAACCTTTTATAGCTCCCTATCTAACTCTCTTCTTATAGTAATCACCTATCGCATCTTCTATTTCTTCAATTGAACTTCCTCCTAACCCTAGGCTAACTTCCCAGTGTGATTGGATTATACAGCCCACCAAGAAAATCTGCAATTGGGCTGGACTAATTTGCAATATATAGCACCTATCCTTGTGTATCAACACCTATTTCCCTATAGATTGTAAGCTTGCGAGCAGGGCCCTCTTACCCTTATGTATATCATATATGTATGTCTTTTACAACCCAGTATAATGTTAATGTTGATTCAAATTGTAAAGTGCAACGGAATTTGCTGCGCTATATATGAAACTGTTTATAAATAAATAAATAAATCTTAACGACGCAATTTGCGAGCGCTTCATTTGCATATCCGGCCCCTTTTTCCTTACGACCGAGCGGCCGCAACGACCGACTCTGAATGAGGTCCTTAGTCCCCACTTAAACAAGTTTGTTGTCCCCTCGCACGGTAGCTCGCTACGCTCGCCACATGGTTAAATTCCCCCTCTATGCCCACTTGGATGGTAGGGAATGACGCTGGACACTGGCTGATGACGTCATGGTCCTCTCCGTGAAGGGGATTTGGACATTACCATAAGGTTACTTACCTCTCTGAAGTCCCACGTCAGCACGGGGGTCCGGCGCTGAAAAAAACGACTGGAAAATGGCCACGGCGGGCATTTTCCTGTCGTTTGCGCATGCGCAGTACAGGGAAAGTGGGCGCCGTGGCCATTTACCCGGTGACCTGTGCATACATTATAGACTCTGGGCTCACTCTAGTGCCCACAGTCTATAACTCCGGCGCTGGCCGTGCACAGCTCAGTGTGCTGCCGGTTGCCGGGCAGAGAGGAGGGGGCTCATGTCGGAGACTGCACTCGAGCCCCCTCCTCTCTAGAAATGCCGCTGCAGTATAGACTATGATATAACAATACTAATCAGCATCGCTGACTCAAGGTGCTGGGTTCAATTCTGACACAAACACTATCAGTGCGGAGTTTATATGTTCTCTCCAGGAGTGGAAATTATAGGGCAGTCACTGAGATGAACGCAAGTGGCCACAATTGCGCCCACATTAGCGCACTGGATAAAAGTGGATATATTTCCCATATTCGGGCACCTAGGGTCTCATAGCTGTCAGTAGTCTGAATAAATGTTTTACTTCCTTTCTGGGTTTTACATAGGGATGTGCGCCGGACCATTTTTGCCGGATTTGGATTTGGATTTGGTTCTAATTCGTCGTCCGGCTTTGGATTTGGATTTGGATTTGCCAAACTGCGGTGACTGGCTTTGGATTTGGATTTGGATTTGGATTTGGATTTTTTTACAAAAATTGACAAAAAAAGCTAAAATCACATAAATTGGTCTTTTTTTTCTTCCTAGAGTATTATTAACCTCAATAACATTAATTTCCAGTCAATTTAGACCATATCACAGCTTATAATATTGTTTTCAACATTATTGGCCAAAGGTTGCAGTGAGCTGACTGGTTACTAAGCGACAAAGCAGCGGCACAACGACACAGACACCACAGTATAAAGCACATCTATGACACATTGCCACACAGCAGTGGCAGAAATGAAAAGTAGTGCACCCACCCAGTGGGGTACGGCCAGCAGAGTCACAGTACTTGTTTACAAAGTGGGCTACGGCCCTAGGAGTCACAGTGCACAATCTTATTAGCATTACACCGCACATAGGGCCTGATTCACATTACACCATAAAGTAGTGTCTCTTATTTATGTTACGACACACAGTAGTGCCCCTTTTACACAATGCCCACAGTAGTGACCCTTTTACACAATGCCCACAGTAGCGGTGTCCCTTACACAATGTCCCCCAGCAGTGGTGCCCCCTATGCAGTCCCCTTAGTAGTACGGTCCACTATGCAGTGCCCCCAGTTGAATGCTCCCCAGTAGTATGCCCCCCATTAGCAGGCCCCCCCAGTAGTATGTCCCCCATTAGCAGGCCCCCCCAGTAGTATGCCCCCCATTAGCATGCCACCCAGTAGTATGCCCCCCCAGTAGTATGGCTCCCCCAGTAGTAGGCTGCCCCAGTAGCAGGCCCCCCCAGTAGTAGGCTGCTCCAGTAGTAGCCCCCCCTGTAGTATGGGCCCCCCCTGTAGTATGGCCCCCCCTGTAGTAGGCCCCCCCAGTAGTATGGCCCCCCCAGTAGCAGACCCCCCCCCCAGTAGTATAGCCCCCCCCAGTAGCAGGCCCCTCTGTAGTATGGCCCCCCCAGTAGTATTGCCTCCCCCAGTAGCAGACCCCCCCCCAGTAGTGCAGACCCCCCCCCCAGTAGTATAGCCCCCCCAGTAGCAGGCCCCTCTGTAGTATGGCCCCCCCAGTAGTATAGCCCCCCCCCAGTAGCAGACCCCCCCAGTAGTGCAGACCCCCCCCCCCCAGTAGCGCCCCCGGACCTTTGACAAGTAAAAAAATAAAAAAAATAAAACTTACCTGTATCCCCGCTCCCGCGCCGTCCGCTCTGTCACACGCTGAGGAGGGAGCCGGAAGACGGAGCTCATGTGTGAGCTCCAGCCGGCTCCCTCCGTGCAGCAGCCAATGAGAGTCTGTGTGACTCTCATTGGCTGCTGTAACAAACACACAGCTGCCGCTGGCGGCTGTGTGTCTGTGTCTGTGTAGGGCAGAGCGCTATCACTGCGCTCTGCCCTACACGCGAGGAGACCTGATGTCGGATTCTCTAGTGAGAATCCGACATCAGGCGGCCGCCGTTCGGCCCCGAACGGGGATCCGAGTCAGGCGGTGAACACCCGAACAGGGTTCGGGTGGACTCGGATCCCCAATGTTCGGAGCGGTTCGGATTCCACAGAATCCGAACCGCTCATCTCTAGTTTTACACTTACAAGCGTCATTTTTGCATAAATTCCAACCTGACTGAAAGCGTTTCACCGTGTCCTGGGTGTCCCTGGTTATTCCATAGCGTCCCCTGTGCATTTATCTCTGCGTGTGTCTTCAGCCAACGTCTGCAATCCCAGCCCACCAATGAGCTGTCGCTATATTCATCGCAGACCCCAGCCCCCCCCCCCCTCCCACCATACACTAAGTGACAGCAGCACATCCTGAGCTGGGGCGGGTGCTCTGCAACTTTAGCAAATTCCGTTTACTACATTTTTAATGGTAGAATGACGACAACTGTGCGAAATACACAGCTCACAAAACACGAGAGCTGATGTTATCCTGCCCCAAAGTTATTTATAGCCATTCACAGAGGTTTATCTCATTTGCTATTTAATGGAGAAAATCCGGCCTTATATAAGGTCTCCTGATGTCTGTAACGTCCCATATTGTGCTGGTCCTTCCTGGGACTGTTACAGGAAACTATGTTGAAGATTTGTTTGAAATATTGTTTGACTTTGTTAAATTGTTGTTGACAGTAGGACAACTCCCCCTCCCCTCCTCAATATAACAGACCCACAAGGAAACCTCCCTATTACCTGTTGCTTCAAGCGGATCGCAAGCTCCTGCTCCGGGCTCAGGACACTGGAAGTCTTAGGGGCTGAGGATTCTGCTAATGTTCCGTCTGGCCGTGGATGTGTGTTTACTACATTATGGTAATGCCAAAATCCAGCTGTATATATAGTAACAATCCATGATACCGCGTGTGGAAGCCTGTCCCACCCAATGTCATGTGACTGCAGGTGGAAGCCTGTCCCACCCAATGTCATGTGACTGCAGGTGGAAGCCTGTCCCACCCAATGTCATGTGACTGCAGGTGGAAGCCTGTCCCGCCCACTGTCATTTGACTGCAGGTGGAAGCCTGTCCCGCACACTGTCATTTGACTGCAGGTGGAAGCCTGTCCGCCCACTGTCATGTGACTGCAGGTGGAAGCCTGTCCCGCACACTGTCATGTGACTGCAGGTGGAAGCCTGTCCCGCACACTGTCATGTAACAGCAGGTGGAAGCCTGTCCCGCACACTGTCATGTGACTGCAGGTGGAAGCCTATCCCGCACACGGTCTTGTGACTGCAGGTGGAAGCCTGTCCCGCACACTGTCACGTGACTGCAGGTGGAAGCCTGTCCCGCCCAATGTCATGTGACTGCAGGAGGAAGCCTGTCCCACCCAATGTCATGTGACTGCAGGTGGAAGCCTGTCCCGCCCACTGTCATGTGACTGCAGGTGGAAGCCTGTCCCGCACACTGTCATTTGACTGCAGGTGGAAGCCTGTCCGCCCACTGTCATGTGACTGCAGGTGGAAGCCTGTCCCGCACACTGTCATGTGACTGCAGGTGGAAGCCTGTCCCGCACACTGTCATGTAACAGCAGGTGGAAGCCTGTCCCGCACACTGTCATGTGACTGCAGGTGGAAGCCTATCCCGCACACGGTCTTGTGACTGCAGGTGGAAGCCTGTCCCGCACACTGTCACGTTACTGCAGGTGGAAGCCTGTTCCGCACACTGTCATGTGACTGCAGGAGGAAGCCTGTCCCGCCCACTGTCACGTGACTGCAGGTGGAAGCCTGTCCCGCATAATGTCATGTGACTGCAGGTGGAAGCCTGTCCCGCACACTGTCACGTGACTGCAGGTGGAAGCCTGTCCCGCCCACTGTCACGTGACTGCAGGTGGAAGCCTGTCCCACCCACTGTCATGTGACTGCAGGTGGAAGCCTGTCCCGCCCACTGTAACGTGACTGCAGGTGGAAGCCTGTCCCGCCCACTGTCATGTGACTGCAGGTGGAAGCCTGTCCCGCCCACTGTCACGTGACTGCAGGTGGAAGCCTTTCCCGCCCATTGTCATGTGACTGCAGGTGGAAGCCTGTCCCGTGGAAGCCTGTCCCGCACACTGTCATGTAACTGCAGGTGGAAGCCTGTCCCGCACACTGTCATGTGACTGCAGGTGGAAGCCTATCCCGCACACGGTCTTGTGACTGCAGGTGGAAGCCTGTCCCGCACACTGTCACGTGACTGCAGGTGGAAGCCTGTCCCGCACACTGTCATGTGACTGCAGGAGGAAGCCTGTCCCGCCCACTGTCACGTGACTGCAGGTGGAAGCCTGTCCCGCCTAATGTCACGTGACTGCAGGTGGAAGCCTGTCCGCCCACTGTCATGTGACTGCAGGTGGAAGCCTGTCCCGCACACTGTCATGTGACTGCAGGTGGAAGCCTGTCCCGCACACTGTCATGTAACAGCAGGTGGAAGCCTGTCCCGCACACTGTCATGTGACTGCAGGTGGAAGCCTATCCCGCACACGGTCTTGTGACTGCAGGTGGAAGCCTGTCCCGCACACTGTCATGTAACAGCAGGTGGAAGCCTGTCCCGCACACTGTCATGTAACAGCAGGTGGAAGCCTGTCCCGCACACTGTCATGTGACTGCAGGTGGAAGCCTATCCCGCACACGGTCTTGTGACTGCAGGTGGAAGCCTGTCCCGCACACTGTCACGTGACTGCAGGTGGAAGCCTGTCCCGCCCAATGTCATGTGACTGCAGGTGGAAGCCTGTCCCACCCAATGTCATGTGACTGCAGGTGGAAGCCTGTCCCGCCCACTGTCATGTGACTGCAGGTGGAAGCCTGTCCCGCACACTGTCATTTGACTGCAGGTGGAAGCCTGTCCGCCCACTGTCATGTGACTGCAGGTGGAAGCCTGTCCCGCACACTGTCATGTGACTGCAGGTGGAAGCCTGTCCCGCACACTGTCATGTAACAGCAGGTGGAAGCCTGTCCCGCACACTGTCATGTGACTGCAGGTGGAAGCCTATCCCGCACACGGTCTTGTGACTGCAGGTGGAAGCCTGTCCCGCACACTGTCACGTTACTGCAGGTGGAAGCCTGTTCCGCACACTGTCATGTGACTGCAGGAGGAAGCCTGTCCCGCCCACTGTCACGTGACTGCAGGTGGAAGCCTGTCCCGCATAATGTCATGTGACTGCAGGTGGAAGCCTGTCCCGCACACTGTCACGTGACTGCAGGTGGAAGCCTGTCCCGCCCACTGTCACGTGACTGCAGGTGGAAGCCTGTCCCACCCACTGTCATGTGACTGCAGGTGGAAGCCTGTCCCGCCCACTGTCACGTGACTGCAGGTGGAAGCCTGTCCCGCCCACTGTCATGTGACTGCAGGTGGAAGCCTGTCCCGCCCACTGTCACGTGACTGCAGGTGGAAGCCTTTCCCGCCCATTGTCATGTGACTGCAGGTGGAAGCCTGTCCCGTGGAAGCCTGTCCCGCACACTGTCATGTAACTGCAGGTGGAAGCCTGTCCCGCACACTGTCATGTGACTGCAGGTGGAAGCCTATCCCGCACACGGTCTTGTGACTGCAGGTGGAAGCCTGTCCCGCACACTGTCACGTGACTGCAGGTGGAAGCCTGTCCCGCACACTGTCATGTGACTGCAGGAGGAAGCCTGTCCCGCCCACTGTCACGTGACTGCAGGTGGAAGCCTGTCCCGCCTAATGTCACGTGACTGCAGGTGGAAGCCTGTCCGCCCACTGTCATGTGACTGCAGGTGGAAGCCTGTCCCGCACACTGTCATGTGACTGCAGGTGGAAGCCTGTCCCGCACACTGTCATGTAACAGCAGGTGGAAGCCTGTCCCGCACACTGTCATGTGACTGCAGGTGGAAGCCTATCCCGCACACGGTCTTGTGACTGCAGGTGGAAGCCTGTCCCGCACACTGTCATGTAACAGCAGGTGGAAGCCTGTCCCGCACACTGTCATGTAACAGCAGGTGGAAGCCTGTCCCGCACACTGTCATGTGACTGCAGGTGGAAGCCTATCCCGCACACGGTCTTGTGACTGCAGGTGGAAGCCTGTCCCGCACACTGTCACGTGACTGCAGGTGGAAGCCTGTCCCGCCCAATGTCATGTGACTGCAGGTGGAAGCCTGTCCCACCCAATGTAATGTGACTGCAGGTGGAAGCCTGTCCCGCCCACTGTCATGTGACTGCAGGTGGAAGCCTGTCCCGCACACTGTCATTTGACTGCAGGTGGAAGCCTGTCCGCCCACTGTCATGTGACTGCAGGTGGAAGCCTGTCCCGCACACTGTCATGTGACTGCAGGTGGAAGCCTGTCCCGCACACTGTCATGTAACAGCAGGTGGAAGCCTGTCCCGCACACTGTCATGTGACTGCAGGTGGAAGCCTATCCCGCACACGGTCTTGTGACTGCAGGTGGAAGCCTGTCCCGCACACTGTCACGTTACTGCAGGTGGAAGCCTGTTCCGCACACTGTCATGTGACTGCAGGAGGAAGCCTGTCCCGCCCACTGTCACGTGACTGCAGGTGGAAGCCTGTCCCGCATAATGTCATGTGACTGCAGGTGGAAGCCTGTCCCGCACACTGTCACGTGACTGCAGGTGGAAGCCTGTCCCGCCCACTGTCACGTGACTGCAGGTGGAAGCCTGTCCCACCCACTGTCATGTGACTGCAGGTGGAAGCCTGTCCCGCCCACTGTCACGTGACTGCAGGTGGAAGCCTGTCCCGCCCACTGTCATGTGACTGCAGGTGGAAGCCTGTCCCGCCCACTGTCACGTGACTGCAGGTGGAAGCCTTTCCCGCCCATTGTCATGTGACTGCAGGTGGAAGCCTGTCCCGTGGAAGCCTGTCCCGCACACTGTCATGTAACTGCAGGTGGAAGCCTGTCCCGCACACTGTCATGTGACTGCAGGTGGAAGCCTATCCCGCACACGGTCTTGTGACTGCAGGTGGAAGCCTGTCCCGCACACTGTCACGTGACTGCAGGTGGAAGCCTGTCCCGCACACTGTCATGTGACTGCAGGAGGAAGCCTGTCCCGCCCACTGTCACGTGACTGCAGGTGGAAGCCTGTCCCGCCTAATGTCACGTGACTGCAGGTGGAAGCCTGTCCGCCCACTGTCATGTGACTGCAGGTGGAAGCCTGTCCCGCACACTGTCATGTGACTGCAGGTGGAAGCCTGTCCCGCACACTGTCATGTAACAGCAGGTGGAAGCCTGTCCCGCACACTGTCATGTGACTGCAGGTGGAAGCCTATCCCGCACACGGTCTTGTGACTGCAGGTGGAAGCCTGTCCCGCCCAATGTCATGTGACTGCAGGTGGAAGCCTGTCCCACCCAATGTCATGTGACTGCAGGTGGAAGCCTGTCCCGCCCACTGTCATGTGACTGCAGGTGGAAGCCTGTCCCGCACACTGTCATTTGACTGCAGGTGGAAGCCTGTCCGCCCACTGTCATGTGACTGCAGGTGGAAGCCTGTCCCGCACACTGTCATGTGACTGCAGGTGGAAGCCTGTCCCGCACACTGTCATGTAACAGCAGGTGGAAGCCTGTCCCGCACACTGTCATGTGACTGCAGGTGGAAGCCTATCCCGCACACGGTCTTGTGACTGCAGGTGGAAGCCTGTCCCGCACACTGTCACGTTACTGCAGGTGGAAGCCTGTTCCGCACACTGTCATGTGACTGCAGGAGGAAGCCTGTCCCGCCCACTGTCACGTGACTGCAGGTGGAAGCCTGTCCCGCATAATGTCATGTGACTGCAGGTGGAAGCCTGTCCCGCACACTGTCACGTGACTGCAGGTGGAAGCCTGTCCCGCCCACTGTCACGTGACTGCAGGTGGAAGCCTGTCCCACCCACTGTCATGTGACTGCAGGTGGAAGCCTGTCCCGCCCACTGTCACGTGACTGCAGGTGGAAGCCTGTCCCGCCCACTGTCATGTGACTGCAGGTGGAAGCCTGTCCCGCCCACTGTCACGTGACTGCAGGTGGAAGCCTTTCCCGCCCATTGTCATGTGACTGCAGGTGGAAGCCTGTCCCGTGGAAGCCTGTCCCGCACACTGTCATGTAACTGCAGGTGGAAGCCTGTCCCGCACACTGTCATGTGACTGCAGGTGGAAGCCTATCCCGCACACGGTCTTGTGACTGCAGGTGGAAGCCTGTCCCGCACACTGTCACGTGACTGCAGGTGGAAGCCTGTCCCGCACACTGTCATGTGACTGCAGGAGGAAGCCTGTCCCGCCCACTGTCACGTGACTGCAGGTAAAAGTCTGTCCCGCCTAATGTCACGTGACTGCAGGTGGAAGCCTGTCCCGCCCACTGTCACGTGACTGCAGGTGGAAGCCTGTCCCGCACACTGTCACGTGACTGCAGGTGGAAGCCTGTCCCGCCCACTGTCACGTGACTGCAGGTGGAAGCCTGTCCCGCACACTGTCATGTGACTGCAGGTGGAAGCCTGTCCCGCCCACTGTCACGTGACTGCAGGTGGAAGCCTGTCCCGCCCACTGTCACGTGACTGCAGGTGGAAGCCTGTCCCGCCCACTGTCACGTGACTGCAGGTGGAAGCCTTTCCCGCCCATTGTCACGTGACTGCAGGTGGAAGCCTGTCCCGCACACTGTCACGTGACTGCAGGTGGAAGCCTGTCCCGCACACTGTCACGTGACTGCAGGTGGAAGCCTGTCCCGCACACTGTCACGTGACTGCAGGTGGAAGCCTGTCCCGCCCATTGTCATGTGACTGCAGGTGGAAGCCTGTCCCGCCCATTGTCATGTGACTGCAGGTGGAAGCCTGTCCCGCCCAATGTCATGTGACTGCAGGTGGAAGCCTGTCCCGCACACTGTCATGTGACTGCAGGTGGAAGCCTGTCCCGCACACTGTCACGTGACTGCAGGTGGAAGCCTGTCCCGCACACTGTCACATGACTGCAGGTGGAAGCCTGTCCTGCCCACTGTCATGTGACTGCAGGTGGAAGCCTGTCCCGCACACTGTCATGTGACTGCAGGTGGAAGCCTGTCCCGCACACTGTCATGTGACTGCAGGTGGAAGCCTGTCCCGCCCACTGTCATGTGACTGCAGGTGGAAGCCTGTCCCGCCCACTGTCATGTGACTGCAGGTGGAAGCCTGTCCCGCACATTGTCATGTGACTGCAGGTGGAAGCCTGTCCCGCACACTGTCATGTGACTGCAGGTGGAAGCCTGTCCAGCACATTGTCATGTGACTGCAGGTGGAAGCCTGTCCCGCACACTGTCATGTGACTGCAGGTGGAAGCCTGTCCCGCCCACTGTCATGTGACTGCAGGTGGAAGCCTGTCCCATACACTGTCATGTGACTGCAGGTGGAAGCCTGTCCCGCACACTGTCATGTGACTGCAGGTGGAAGCCTGTCCCGCACTCTGTCATGTGACTGCAGGTGGAAGTCTGTCCCGCCCATTGTCATGTGACTGCAGGTGGAAGCCTGTCCTGCACACTGTCATGTGACTGCAGGTGGAAGCCTGTCCCGCACACCATTCTTATGTCTGCTGTGCCATGATTAGTATAAGGATATGCCAGCCACTTGCGGGAATCGGGCTGCAAACTATCCGTCTGATCAGCCGTCCCATCTCCATCCGCGTGCCGCTAATAAGCATGGAAGTCGCCCCACACGCCCACAACACTCTCATAACACGCCCACAAGACAGAAGAGTTCCGTATGATGGCATGGTGGAGAGAGAAGTACCAACCAATCAGCTCCTAAATGTCATGTTACAGACTGTATATGAAAAATGAGAGAAGCTGATTGGTTGGTTCTATTTTTAATCTCTTTACACTTTATCTCTCTCCTAAGTTTGATACATCTCCCCCTACAGTCCTCATTAAACAGCATCTATTACACAAGGCCCAGAGTATATGTGAGTAAAAGTTTAATTGATTCTTGTGGTGAAATTAAGCATCTGTTGCCGGGGGAGAGGCCATTACCGGGGACCCATTACTCATCTCTGCTTGTGGCAATAACTGCAGGAATTTTATGTGTAATATTTATTTCCAGGGATTGGTTCACGCTCAGAGATCCTCTGCCTGGTAATACAGAGGCTTCCCCCTCAGTCTGCACTATTACAATGCTGCAAATGAAATGTACAGCATCTTCTAGACAGAAATCTGATTATGTCCATGTCACAGGGCCTGATTCACCAAGGATCGCAACTGCCAAAACGCACGCAGTCTCACCCGATAGCTGCGTAATGCGCATGCATATGCTTGGCAGTGCGCGTGCTGGAACTAGCCACTGCGATCAGTGTGCGTGCTCGGACCAGCCACTGCGATGGGTCTGCGATGCAGACCCATCGCAGAGTGACTGACAGGAAGTGCCGTTTGTGGGAGGTGACGGGAGGGTGGTCTGCGAAACGCAGGCCATACGTGCCGACATCCTGGCTGCCTCCTCTGGGAGGGAGCAGCCAGTTCGGCTTAGCAGGGGGGCAGGGCCGGCAAAGAGGGGCACGGACGGGCACATTACAATGCATTTAGGGGCGAAGCTTGGGCGTGGCAACGCAATTGCATCATTTTGGCCCCGCCCCTGCTACACAATGCCGAGTTTTCCATGTTGTGAAGCAGGGGGTGTGGTCATGATGACGCAACTCATTGCCCCCCCGCTGCGGGATTTTGTGGCTGCATTGCGGGGTGAACGGGAGGCTCCTGGCCAAATCTGGAGAGTAGGCATGTATGACGCAGGCGTGTCAGTGCGGTTGAATGCCGTTGCAGGGGCGTGCATAAATTAGCCACTGCGATGCCTTACGCAGCTTGAGGACTCATAGCGTGCGCTGAAGTCACCAATTTCTGAGTAAGGTCAGAGCTGTGCAAGTGTGCGTGAGGCTGCAATGGTACGCCATTGTACCGATGGATTCGCAGTCTTGCTAAACATTATGATGTGTGTAAGGTGAAGTGGGCGTCCTTGTGTAGTGCTGCGGTGGCCTAGCGATCGCAATGGATTAGCGTATCATCACAGCAGAGAGTAACATCCAGTATCAGGATAGTATCATTGGCAATGGATGCTGCAGACGGGCTGGTAGAATCGGCGTCACGCCATTATGACCGGTAGCAGGTGAGAGTATTACAATTGCACTGTCGCTGTAACCGATAGATACGATGGCGCTGCAGCTGCACAGATGCTATCGTAGTGTTTAGGGACATTGTGCCCGGTCGGGTTGGTATCGGTGCCAGTTGGATCTGTTTTCTTGAATATAATCAATTGTTTGATTGCCAGAGCAATGGGGGGGCAGTCTGCTGATTGGCTTAGCTTTAGTTAGTTCCATAGATGGAATATCCCCATCCATAGACGCCCCAGAGGGATGTTAGATGCGCCAACGATGGCCAACGACCCGCGATCATTGATCGCGGGTCCCTATAGTAACCTGGTCGATATCGACCAGGTTGGCCTGCATGCACGGTCGATGGATGATATCGTTATCGTCCATACGTGCCCGCGCATCTCAGGTTGTTGGTGGGATGGAGGCACCGAAAAATGCACGATATGAACAATAATGAAATGATCGATATCGTTATCGTTCATATTGTGCATTTTAATCGTACCTTGGGCCTGATTCAGAGCCGCTCGCGAGTGCACAGCGCTCGCAAGCGGCTCGATGTTTGGCCACTGCATATGCGCCGCGTCCGGCGTGTGCATGCGCCAGCCCCGCTAAGCGACTGATCTTCAGTCACTGTGGGGCTCGCTACAAGACAGGGCTGTCGATGGTGAGTGACAGCTCGCCCCGTTTTGTAGGTGGGTAAGTGGGGTGGCTGCACAAATGCAGGCGTTCCCTTTAGGGATGCCTGGCGTTTGTGGGCGGCCCCACTGACATCACTAGTGATGTCAGTAGTGGACTTCCTGCTCTATTAGAGCAGGAAGTCCACTCGGGCTTGTAGGAGCCGAGACCCTACCACAGGGTCTCCTTGCAAGCCTGATGATTGCGATAATCGTCCCAGCAATATAGATTATATCACCTGTGCTTGATTAGGCAAATACTGAAAACAGGACCTGTTGGGGTAATTGAGGACTGGAGTTGGAAAGCCCTGTTTTAGTGCTGTGTGGTGTCTGTAGCTATTATACAAAGCCCCGTGATATGATAATAATTTGTATCTAAGAAGTTTACCATGGTCAGTGGGTGCGTATGACCCCAAGAAAACATGGAATATTGGGAAGACCTCTGCAGATGACGGTACCGTCACAGGCGCTGGGAAGGCGAATAATGTGTGGCCCTTGCTGCTCCTATTGGCTGAGAGAGGAGGTTATTAGCATAAACACCCTTAAGGCTGATCACCCAAAGTGTGTGAGAGCATCAATAAGACCTTATAGCGTTACCTAACCTAAAGTAACCACAGACAGCAGTGTATGGCATTAACAATGGGCACATGTATTTTGACACGAGATAAACTTTGAATTTTGTAATGAATTCTTTATATGAGAAATGTGGTGTTGGGAGTAGGAACAGGCTGGGGACATCCCACATACAACAGCACATTGGCTGGTGCACAGTTATACTTCCAGCTTTACATGTGGGACCCATCTGGGCGTATGGTGTCACCTCTCCCAGTAGGGTGACGTCACATGTCAGCTTTACGAGGAGAGCAGAATCAATAAGTTTATTAATAGAACACAACAGCCGTTCTTTACCGCCCCACCTATAGCAAAAACACACACCCCAGCCAACGCAGGGAGGGGAAGGTGGGGAATCAGGAACTAAGGTCCTGATTCAAAGAATCAGGGCGGATTTTTAAAAAAATAATCCGCCTCCAGGCCGCTCGCATAGCTGTGGGTGACCACCCACACCTTCTGCGGGCGGCCTTGCGATGGTCGCGATTATTGCACGCAAGCCCCAGTGAACTTCTTGCTCTAATAGGGCAGGAAGTTCACTACTACAGTGCATACATGCCTACCCTCCCGGTTTTCGCGGGAGGCTCCCGATTTTTCGGGTAACCCCCCGCACCCCCGGAAGGGTAGGCATTTCTCCCGCATTTCTCACTAGGAAGTGGGCAGAATTAGGAGAATACCCGCGGCAATCGCGGGTCTCCGTGAAGGGGGTGGGGCTTAAGCTGTGTTTCTGCATGAATCACAGCATTTGGCCCTGCCCCCTATGTAAATTGTGCCCAATCGCGGCAATTTTACCGCGAGGGGGCGGGGCTTAATGACTCGAATCATCAAGCCCCGCCCCCGTCGGCCCCCTGCTGCTTCTCTTACCCGGGCTTCTCCCGGGAAGAGAATATTAAAGGTAGGCAACCCTGCAGTAGGGCCGCCCACAAACGGCAGGCGTTCCTTCGGGAATGCCTCCGTTTGTGTAGCCACCCCCCCGACCCACCTACAAAATGGGGCGAGCTGTCGATCAACATCGACAGCCACCCCGTTTTGCTGCAAGCCCCGAGCAAGTGAAGTTCTCACTCACTCCGGGGCTCGCGTGCGCACTGCCCGACCATCGACCCGCTTGCGAACGCTATGCGCTCACGAGAGGGTCTGAATCAAGCCCAAAGAGGCCAAACTCTGGCCTTACAGCTACTGTACTTTATTACTTGCCAAACACAAAGGGTTAAATTGACTAAGATGGGATTTTTATTAAGAATTGATGTTGCCCATAGCAACCAATCAGATTCTGCTTCTCATTTATCTAGCACCTTCTAGAAGATAATACCTGGAATCTGATTGGTTGCTTTGGCCAACATCACTTCTTAATAGAACTCCCATCTTAGTGAATTTACCCCAAGGAGTCTGATTCAGAGGGCCCCATTTATGACCGAAGCTTAATACCACTGATATCACAGTGATAAAACTGAAAATGCCGCTGGTATTCATCAATACTTACCCCTCCAACAAGGTCCAGTCCTCCGCTCAGCTACCAGCGACAGGCTTCTGTGTGATGCGCATGTGTGATGTCCATCTGCGCATGTGCTTGGCGCTGTAACCGTCGGGGATCCGGCAGAGCCTGGAAGGCTTCACTGAAGCCGGAAAGACAGCGCTGGGTCCCCTTTTGCCGCAATGGGGACCACATCGCTCTCGGCATCTGAAGATGGCGAGAACGATGCCGTGACAAGCCGGGGTAATCTTAGATCACCGCAGTTTGTTGAATATAGAAAGGATGACGTAACCCCTGTAGCCAGCAGTTATGCATCGTTGGTAAATAGGGTTCTGAGTCAGGCGCAGTGGAGCAGTTCTTCCTTCTGCTCATGTGTCTAACACTGCGAATGTCTCCAGATAGCACAGACGGCCTGCTTCAGAGTTGTACGCAGTGCCGATATTTACGAAATTGAGCGATTATCGGCCGAATGTGCGTGCATCATGGTCACACAAGGTACTTTAGCAATGCCGCTCAAAGTGAGGATTTCTTCGCAAACTGACTGACAGTCTTGGACCGCTTGGGGGTGGTTACGGGGTGTGGCAGCAAAAATGCAGGCGTGTCGCAACCGTTTCCAGCCAATGTCTCATTCTACAACTGCGATCCCATATAACATGGTGCCAGTGTCTCAGTTCAGGCGGCCGTTCTGCGCCACTATAGGCTTACTCAGATGGTCGATTATCGAAATATCTGAGACCACCGTTGCGTTATTTTGGTTGTTGGATCAGTCTGGGGGGTTGGGAGGTGGGCTGAGAAGACATCCACTCTAAGACATCGACCTCTCACCATCGGTAGGAAAAGATTGAACATCGATGTACAATGCTCATCCCTAGCTCAGGCCCCTGTAACTGCTACAATCCTGGAACAGCGGTTCTTTCGCCATTGGCTGGTGGTGGGATGCTCGCCTTACCGTCTCTCCTTGTTGGGGCAAATAGTAAATGTAGGGTTATCGCAATGCAGTAATAATAATAACTATTCCTCTGTGATATGCTGTATGTAGTCCATGATAGCAGCATGCATTGTGTACACATTGTATTAGTGTGTCCATGTTTAACACGCAGGAGCTGTGTCCATGTACAAGATCCGTGTTCCGGGGATAACACACCTGTCCTGGCTTTGTCATCAGCGTTGCCGGAGAGAGGGCATCACCTCGCTGTCTCTCCGATATGCGTCCAGCTGTTTCTCCGGAATTACTCTAGAAACAATTTTTTTTCTTTGTAAATGCGGCATTTGAAGTTGTCCAAATGAGCACAAGAGATAAGAACAAAGAGGAACCAAAGATCAAAGGAGGAAAACAAAACCCATTATTCCCGGTAAGAAAAGAGGATGTGGATAAAAGCATAATAGATGGAATAATTAATTTAGAGATACTGTAATTAATATACAGAAGGTTGGTTCTTTGTAGCAGGATACAGCACCTCCAGGTTACGTGTCCCTAGGAGGAATATACACAATGAGGGGGGACGGGGGTCACCAATCATACAGCCATATAGAGGCTCATCCCCCCTAATTACTGCCCGAATCTTACACAGCTCCTGTGGCTGATGGGAGCCAGGTTTATCCTGTATTAATATTATTTTATTTATACAGCATCACAAGGGTCCATCGGGGATAGAACATACAGGAACATCATTGTATCATTAGAGCGCGCCAGTATAGAGTGTCCAGAGCGCTTCTAGAACAGACGTGGCGCCAATCCGCTATTACCAGAGCCATCATGGAACACTACTGAACTCCGTTTTCAATCAGATCATTTGTACATGGGGCCTCATTCAGCGTAAAACGTTATGGCGATTTTCACGCAGTTGAGCGATTATCGGTGGTCTGCGCACGTGTTGGAGCACATATAGACGCACAGTTATCATGTACTCAGTAGTGATAAAGGAGCGGGGCATTTGGTAGAACAAAACACCAACAATGACGCAGTTATTGAAAGACGTAGCGGTAAGGAGGCGCAGCGCACACCCCCAGGCTCGTTATATGGTTAAACATGAAGCTGCCCAGTGACCACTACGCCAGTGTGAGCATGGCATATCTTATGTGATTTACTCAAAACACAAACACTCGCAAACGCGCCTATTCCACTCGGGCGAGTATCAAACGTTTATGACCAGAAGGGCGGAAAGGAGGAGGGATGAAGCGTTCTCACATAAGCGCCTGATACTGACAAGCACATAAGTGTATATGCGCCTGCTATAGGGAAACACGTGATGTGTGCATATGTGTGGACGCACGCCATCTTAGCTTGTCCATTATATGAGCAACACGGCAACAGCCACGATATCTACAACTTTATAACACTATGGGCCTGATTCAGAGCCGCTCGTAAGCGGCCGCTCGTTCGTTCCGAGCGATGTTTATACAACTGCGCATGCGTACGGATCGTAATACGCATGCGCGAACCAGTCAGTGCGGCCGAAAATCGTTTGTTCGCTCTATAGCGAATGCCTGCTATGTTGAGTGACAGGAGGAGGCGTTTGTGGGTGGTAACAGGGGAAGGTGCTTGAAAACGGGGAGTGGAGATCCGAACGCAGGCGTGCTTAAAGGTCAAAACGGGCGTTTTATGTATGTGCATAATTAATATAGCAGCGTTATTGACCACGTCACTGAGTTATTTTATAGTCAGAACTGCTCGCAAGATTGTGGTAGGAAAAACCAACCACAAGAATAGCGAGCAGTTCATACGCTGGTCGATGTACTCGATTAATCTAATAAATAGCGGACATGACGTAGGATGCGAGCGGCCAGGGGGCGTAGTTTTCCAAAAAAAGACCGCATGTTTTGTTCGCTCGTTCAGACCTAGAGGGGTGAACAGACAGCAAAGAGCGAACGGTTCATTTGAATAGCCACCCCTTTTTTCTGAACGAGCGAGCGCAAATAGCGTCCAGCTCTGAATCAGGCCCTATGTTTTTACAATAACAAGAGAGAGTATAACATTCCTGTCCTGGGAGAGGGCTTGTGTACTGATGGATAACGCTAATCACCTTGTGCCTTCATACAAATGACTATTGGGGTCTAATAAGTGACAAAGTAACGGGTGTAATGGCCCCAGCACCTGGGGGAGGGGAGCTGCCCCATCATACTGCAATGGAGCTACGTGCATTTTCTCTCCTGTGACTGATGATCACTGTAGGGATCAGGCTACTATATCAGCAGCCAGAGCCGTAACTAGACTTTTTGGTGTCCTGGGCAGATAGCTCCATGTGTAATGTGTCTGACTGCCATATGAGAAGTGATAGGTTCGAGTCCCAGGTACGACAGTGTTTTGAAATGTGTGTGTTAAATAAAAGAGGATGTGACTGAAGCGGAAGCAGTCGTCGGGAAGCCGACGGACGAAATCCCAACCACCGACTTCCCGAAAGTCTAATCCCGGCAAGTGTCTAATGACAGGCGTCCAAATCCCGACGCCTGTCATTAGACCTACACTGGGAGCCCGATCGAAGGTAAGCCAGGCACCGGGCGCAGACAGCCGCGGGGAGGATTATGTTAGGCTCCCTACCCCCGGGAGACTTAGGTTTAGGCAGCGGGGAAGATACTTATGGAGAGGTGGAATGATGAATTCCACCTATAATTAGGTAGAACTCCATGTGAGTTCTAAACCTAATTATCTCTAGAGAATTTTTCGGCTTAATGAATAGGCCCCTTAATGTGTTATGCATACCTGGTGCCTTCCTCAATTACCCTTCCCAAGGTGGAAAAGGAAAAGTCTATAGAGCAATAGGCGGCACTCCCGGCGACTTCACAAAGAACACAAACTCGTAGGTAGGTTAATCAAAATACATACAGTCAGGTGCATAAATATTGGGACATTGACATAATTTTCATATTTTGGCCTCTATTCACCACCACAATGGCTTTGAAATGAAACAAACAAGATGTACTTTAACTTCTGACTTTCAGATTTAATTTGAGGGTAATTACATTCAAATCAGGTGAACGGTGTAGGAATTACAACGGTTTCTATATGTGCCTCCCACTTTTTAAGGGGCCAAAAGTAATGGGACTATCAACTCAAAAGCTATTTTCATGGACAGGTGTGGGCTATTCCCTCGTTATTTCATTATCAATTAAGCAGGTAAAAGGTCTGGAGTTGATTCTAGGTGTGACAGTTGCATTTGGAATCAGTTGCTGTCGACTCTCAATATGAGATCCAAAGAGCTGTCACTATCAGTGAAGCAAGCCATCATTAGGCTGAAAAATCAAAACAAACCCATCAAAGAGATAGCAAAAACATTAGGTGTGGCCAAATCAACTATTTGGAACATTCTCAAAAAGAAAGAACGCATCGGAGAGCTCAGCAACACCAAAAGACCCGGAAGACCACGGAAAACAACTGTGGTGGATTACAGAAGAATTATTTCCCTGGTGAAGAAAAACCCCTTCACAACAGTTGGCTAAATCAAGAACACTCTCCAGGAGGTAGATGTATATGTGTCAAAGTCAACAATCAAGAGAAGACTTCACAAGAGTGAATATAGAGGGTTCACCACAAGATGTAAACCATTGGTGAGCCACAAAAACAGTAAGAGCAGATTAGAGTTTGCCAAACAACATCTAAAAAAGCCATTACAGTTCTGGAAAAACATCCTATGGACAGATGAGACAAATATCAACTTGTACCAGAGTGATGGGAAGAGAAGAGTATGGAGAAGGAGAGGAACTGCTCATGATCCAAAACATACCATCTCATCAGTGAAGCATGGTGGTGGTAGTGTCATGGCGTGGGCATGTGTGGCTGCCAATCGAACTGGTTCCCTTGTATTTATTGATGATGTGACTGCTGACAAAAGCAGCTGAATGAATTCTGAAGTGTTTCGGGCAATATTATATGCTCATATTCAGTCAAATGCTTCAGAACTCATTGGACGGCGCTTCACAGTGCAGATGGACAATGACCCGAAGCATATTGCAAAAGCAACCAAAGAGTTTTTTAAGGCTAAAAAGTGGAATGTTATGCAATGGCCAAGTCAATCCCCTGACCTGAATCCGATTGAGCATGCATTTCACTTGATGAAGACAAAACTGAAGGGAAAATGCCCCAAGAACAAGCAGGAACTGAAGACATTTGCAGTAGAGGCCTGGCAGAGCATCACCAGGGATGAAACCCAGCGTCTGGTGATGTCTATGCGTTCCAGACTTCAGGCTGTAATTGCCTGCAAAGGATTTGCAACAAAGTATTAAAAAGTGAAAGTTAGATTTAAGATTGTTTAGTTTGTCCCATTACTTTTGGCCCCTTAAAAAGTGGGAGGCACATATAGAAACCGTTGTAATTCCTACACCGTTCACCTGATTTGGATGTAATTACCCTCAAATTAAATCTGAAAGTCTGCAGTTAAAGCACATCTTGTTTGTTTCAATTCAAAACCATTGTGGTGGTGAATAGAGGCCAAAATCTGAAAATTCTGTCAATGTCCCAATATTTATGCACCTGACTGTATATATATATATATATATATATATATATATATAAGCAAAAAAAATTATTTATTCAAAGAACAAATCTTTTAAACGATTTTGATAAAACGATTAGCAATCGGTAATTAGAAAGCCGATGAAACTTATTACCGGCAGGGTTACGCCGACTGTTAGGTGCATTTGGACAAAATGAGATGACCTGCGCATCTGCATATTCTGCGATTAGTAAATGAGCCTCGCTGAGTCGCTATAAGGCTTTAGAAGATGTTTATCTGGAAACAAAGAGCATCCAAGCGCAGAACAGACACTGAGAGCCCCTGACCCCATTCTCACACAGAACTGGCCCTTCTAACATTAGAAACTCACATTATTTATTACTTTAACTTATGTGCCTGACAGCGGCCAGGAAGACAATAGCTGCATTGAGAGGTCGCCGGAGCGGACAATAGGAATCTGTGGCTCTTGGTGAATTGGTCCAGTTTGGGAGATTGTTGCTGTGGATATAAAAGGATGAACATAACGCCTGACTGTTAGGGCAGAACAGAGAAGACACTGGGGAATGTTTGTACCTAATCTGGGCTCATCCGCACAAAGACTCTATGCAGGATACATTTCCGAAAAGGCCACGGCTTCTGGCGCTGGTGCCAAACATGGCAGAGCCAGCTGTTCCCTGGCTTTTGTGTCAAGCGAATGGAATTGTTACTGTGCCGACGATGACTTCACTATTTATGCCGCAGAGCTCACAAGAGATCAGTTATTGGAAAGGCAATGGCGGACGCCCAGTTCCTCTTCCGGCCTTAGGATGCACGACCGCCATTTTTCACTTTACTGTGCGGAGGTGCAGGCAGCGCAGGGCCCTTCACAGTTGTCCATATTGTATAATCGCCACTGGGAAAAATCTATGCTGGCCACACTTATGTCCTATTGGGGGTATTATCTGCAGAGAATCCCACTGTGCTGGAACAGGGTGGGGGTCCCCCAGCAGCCCCCAGAGCACTCACCACCCATTGTGAGACCATATAGACCAGGAGTCTGCGTTAGGGCCTAAAGCTCAACAAAAAAAATACAGCACTAACTATCAGGTCTGATACTGATCTGAGATTTGGGGAATACCCAGATGGGTGTTAGTGAATGGGGGGCAGCCGGCCACCAGCTAAACCTGCTGCTGGCAGCGCCATAGTCACAGGAATGTATTTTGGGAAGATGGCTCTGGGATCTCTGATACCTACTGCGCAAATGCAATTGTTCCAAACACATTGCTGGAAAGATGGCGCTGCCAGCAGCTGGTATAGGGAGAGGCTCGCTGCGTGGTGCAGTGGACTTTTCCAGGGGTAAGGCTGTGCAGTGTGGGGCCCCCTTTACCCATGGGCCTGTGTGTACACCACATACTGTACTGCACCCAGTATAGATACGCTGCACTGGAAAGCTCCCAGTGCCAGGATGTACAGTCAGGTCCATAAATATTGGGACATTGACAGAATTCTCATATTTTGGCCTCTATTCACCACCACAATGGCTTTGAAATGAAACAAACAAGATGTGCTTTAACTGCAGACTTTCAGATTTAATTTGAGGGTAATTATATCCAAATCAGGTGAACGGTGTAGGAATTACAACGTTTCTATATGTGCCTCCCACTCTTTAAGGGGCCAAAAGTAATGAGACAAACTAAACAATTCTAAATCTAACTTTCACTTTTTAATACTTTGTTACAAATCCTTTGCAGGCAATTACAGCCTGAAGTCTGGAACGCATAGACATCACCAGACGCTGGGTTTCATCCCTGGTGATGCTCTGCCAGGCCTCTACTGCAAATGTCTTCAGTTCCTGCTTGTTCTTGGGGCATTTTCCCTTCAGTTTTGTCTTCATCAAGTGAAATGCATGCTCAATCGGATTCAGGTCAGGGGATTGACTTGGCCATTGCATAACATTCCACTTTTTAGCCTTAAAAAACTCTTTGGTTGCTTTTGCAGTATTCTTCGGGTCATTGTCCATCTGCACTGTGAAACGCCGTCCAATGAGTTCTGAAGCATTTGACTGAATATGAGCATATAATATTGCCCAAAACACTTCAGAATTCATTCAGCTGCTTTTGTCAGCAGTCACATCATCAATAACTACAAGGGAACCAGTTCCATTGGCAGCCACACATGCCCACGCCATGACACTACCACCACCATGCTTCACTGATGAGGTGGTATGTTTTGGATCATGAGCAGTTCCTTTCCTTCTCCATAATCTTCTCTTCCCATCACTCTGGTACAAGTTGATCTTTGTCTCATCTGTCCATAGGATGTTGTTCCAGAACTGTAATGGCTTTTTTAGATGTTGTTTGGCAAACTCTAATCTGGTCTTACTGTTTTTGTGGCTCACCAATGGTTTACATCTTGTGGTGAACCCTCTATATTCACTCTTGTGAAGTCTTCTCTTGATTGTTGACTTTGACACATATACATCTACCTCCTGGAGAGTGTTCTTGATTTGGCCAACTGTTGTGAAGGGGTTTTTCTTCACCAGGAAAAAAATTATTTTGTCATCCACCACAGTTGTTTTCCGTGGTCTTCCGGGTCTTTTGGTGTTGCTGAGCTCTCCAATGCGTTCTTTCTTTTTAAGAATGTTCCAAACAGTTGATTTGGCCACACCTAATGTTTTTGCTGTCTCTCTGATGGGTTTGTTTTGAGTTTTCAGCCTAATGATAGCTTGCTTCACTGATAGTGACAGCTCTTTGGATCTCATATTGAGAGTTGACAGCAACTGATTCCCAATGCAAATGTCACACCTAGAATCAACTCCAGACCTTTTACCTGCTTAATTGATAATGAAATAACGAGGGAATAGCCCACACCTGTCCATGAAATAGCTTTTGAGTTGATAGTCCCATTACTTTTGGCCCCTTAAAAAGTGGGAGGCACATATAGAAACTGTTGTAATTCCTACACCGTTCACCCAATTTGGATGTAATTACCCTCAAATTAAATCTGAAAGTCTGCAGGTAAAGCACATCTTGTTTGTTTCATTTCAAAGCCATTGTGGTGGTGAATAGAGGCCAAAATCTGAAAATTCTATCAATGTCCCAATATTTATGGACCTGACTGTAGATATACACCTAGGATTGACCCAGACAGACAGACAGATTTGCGCTCCCCCATTCTGCACTGTCATAAATGACCCTAACTACCTGTATGTGTGAGGAGTCACAGAGCTTTGTGCTCATTAAGGGGCCTATTCATCAACACTAAATTAACGTTTTTAAGGACATTTTCCTTAAATAACGTTATTTTAGTATTCATGAAGCCACTTAGCACAGGAGATATCACTGATATCTCCTTGCTAAGTCCCCCTGCGTTAATTTCCACACTCCCCATACATTAGTACATTAGTATGGGTACATTAGTATTAGTATTAGTATGGGGATGTGGAAATTATGGTATTCATCAAATTCCGAAAATTATGAATTTAGTACCTCACAGTGGCGGTACTATCCGCCACTGTGAGGTGGCGAATAGCAGGTGAGACTTACCTGCTTCCAGCTGGACAGGTCCCCCGGCGTCTTCCTCTGGCGCTCTGGTGCGTCCTCTGGCTCCGGAGGCCGGTCGGACACTGTATTCTACCAGCAGAATACAATAAAGATTAGAAAAAAAAAAAAGTTTTTTTTTTTGTAATCTGTACTGTGCTGTGCTGAGAGACCATGTGACAGACCAGCAGGATGGAGCCGGAGGCTGCTGCACGGACAGGTAAGTGCTGAAGGGGGGAGAGGTGAGCAGGGGGAAGGGGGGGGCAGGTGAGCGGAGGGGGACACAAACTTACCGCATATGTAGGTAGTGCTGCGCATGCGCTGGGTTGATGAATGTAACAGCGCATGCGCAGCACGGATTCCAGCTGCGGTAAGTTACTGTAGACAGGGATAACTATCTATTTCCTGAAAAGCTGTCATCGCAAAAATGACAGGTACCGGAATAGATAGTTATAGGGAGGAGGAATGATGGATTCCTCTGGTAATTAGGTAGAACTCCATGCCAGCTCTAAACCTAATTACCTCCAGGTAAAGTTTAGTAATGATGAATAGGCCCCTAAATGACATATTTATTAAGTATCAAGTTCTAGACCCGATAATTATAATTTCTGATCACTGCTATTCACGATAATAAGAGATTGCGGATCAGATGTGCATTGTTCACTAATACGATCACCGTAGTTCTCTTTCGGACGCCGGGCGCTGTTCTGCTGACCACGCATGCATTATTGATGTAGCCTATTGGCAGGGGCTAGCTGGCATATTTTAGCATGAGGTCAAGAACACAGCACCAGCCCAAGAGCAGTGACTCAACCTACCCCCTCTGCCTACCATAACTCTTACCCTCCCTCCCTGGTGCCTAAACCTAACCTCCCCCTCCCTGCACCCTAAACCTATGGTACCCTCACCCCTTAGTGCCTAATCCTAACCCTCCCCTAGTCCATAACCCATAACCCTCCCCCTAACCCTGCTACTTACCTTTGGGATGCTGGAGGTCGGGATCCGGTGCCGGTATTCTAATGTCCCATGTGCCGGGAATCTGACTGTATCCCTACACCACACATTACAGACACAAATCATACACACTAGACATACAAATACAATCACCACATCACACATACACCACATCAGCGTGCACCACACACACACCACACATACACACTATCATACACCACAACACACCACACATACACATCACACATACACATCACACATACACACTATCATACACCACAACACACCACACACACACATATACCACAACACACTACACATACACATCACACATACACATCACACATACACACCATCATACACCACAACACACCACACATACACATCACACATACACATCACACATACACACTATCATACACCACAACACACCACACATACACATCACACATACACACTATCATACACCACAACACACCACACACACACATATACCACAACACACTACACATACACATCACACATACACACTATCATACACCACAACACACCACACACACACATCACACATACACCACAACACACTACACATACACATCACACATACACACTATCATACACCACACATACACATCACACATACACATCACACATACACACCATCATACACCACATCACACATACACCACATCACTGTGCACCACACACACACCACACATACACACTATCATACACCACAACACACCACACACACATCACACATACACCACAACACACTACACATACACATCACACATACACATCACACATACACATCACACATACACACTATCATACACCACAACACACCACACACACATCACACATATACCACAACACACTACACATACACATAACACATACACACTATCATACACCACACATACACATCACACATACACACCATCATACACCACATCACACATACACCACATCACCGTGCACCACACACACCCCACACATACACACTATCATACACCACAACACACTACACATACACATCATACATACACCACAACACACTACACACTATCATGCACCACACATACACATCACACATACACATCACACATACACATCCCACATACACACCATCATACACCACAACACACCACACATACACATCACGCATCCACATCACACGTACAAACTATCATACACAACACACCACACATACACATCACAGAGGTACACACACGCCCATCACATACATATATACACATATAAATATCACACATATACACAGCTTAATAATACCTCTTTTCCACCAAAAACCCAGGACCGACCTGGGTTTTTGGACATGGTTCCAACCCTGGTCAGACCCAGGTCAGACCCATTTACACTGCACCTTTGATCTGGGTTACTCCCAGGTCAGCCCTGTTCACACTGAACTCAGGTGTGCCCTGTTAAACCTGTGAGGTCATAAAAAGTGGGAGGTGACTGCTCCACAACCACCAATCCGCTCATTTTAGGCATGACCCAGGTCAGATAACCCGGGTTGCACCGTTTACACTGCACCATTACCTGGGTCCATCCTGGGTCCAACCCTGGTAGCTACCTGGGTTGGATTGCAGGGTCACTTGACCCAGGTTATTTTTCAGGGACCCTTTCACACTGGGCTGCGACCCGGGTAGACCCAGCAAAAACCCAGGTTTTTGCTCTGGTGTAAAAGGGGTATAAGTGAGAATTGTGCTGACCTGGCTCCTTATGTGCAGTCATGTGGTGCTGAACGTGGTTGGGCCCCTGTCAGTCATGTGGTGCTGAACGTGGTTGGGCCTCTGTCAGTCATGTGGTGCTGAACGTGGTTGGGCCTCTGTCAGTCATGTGGTGCTGAACGTGGTTGGGCCCCTGTCAGTCATGTGGTGGTGAACGTGGTTGGGCCACTGTCAACAATGTGGTGCTGAACGTGGTTGGGCCTCTGTCAGTCATGTGGTGCTGAACGTGGTTGGGCCCCTGTCAGTCATGTGGTGCTGAACGTGGTTGGGCCACTGTCAACAATGTGGTGCTGAATGTGGTTGGGCCCCTGTCAGTCATGTGGTGCTGAATGTGGTTGGGCCCCTGTCAGTCATGTGGTTCTGAACGTGGTTGGGCCCCTGTCAGTCATGTCGTGCTGAACGTGGTTGGGCCACTGTCAACAATGTGGTGCTGAACGTGGTTGGGCCCCTGTCAGTCATGTGGTGCAGAACGTGGTTGGGCCTCTGTCAGTCATGTGGTGCTGAATGTGGTTGGGCCCCTGTCAGTCATGTGGTGCTGAATGTGGTTGGGCCCCTGTCAGTCATGTGGTGCTGAACGTGGTTGGGCCACTGTCAACAATGTGGTGCTGAACGTGGTTGGGCCTCTGTCAGTCATGTGGTGCTGAACGTGGTTGGGCCCCTGTCAGCCAAGTGGTGCTGAATGTGGTTGGGCCTCTGTCAGTCATGTGGTGCTGAACGTGGTTGGGCCTCTGTCAGTCATGTGGTGCTGAACGTGGTTGGACCTCTGTCAGTCATGTGATGCTGAACGTGCTTGGGCCCCTGTCAGTCATGTGGTGCTGAACGTGGTTGGGCCCCTGTCAGTCATGTGGTGCTGAACATTGTTGGGCCCCTGTCAGTCTTCTCTGATCGGCAGCCAATGGGTGAAGGGGCAGAAGCACAAATGCAAAGCGGCACACAGGGGAAAAGGGGATATGGGTATAGATAGGAAGGGGGCAGAGGCATAGATATGGGGAGGGGGCAGAGGTACAGATATGGGGAGGGGGCAGAGGCACACATATGGGGAGGGGGCAGAGGCAGGAATGGTGGGAAAGACTGCATAGGAGTAAGGGCTGGGGTACCCCTGTGTACGGCAGACATTGCAATCTTCCATGCAGTACAGTACATGCACTCTATGCCCGGCCATTGGGGGCAGCAGAGGGGAGCTGGCAGTTGTAGAGACAGATAAGATAACACGGTAGCTTATCCGGGGTGGCCAGAGAGGAGGGACAAGCATGTGAGAGGGGGTCCCTCACCCTAACCTCCTAACTTCCCATAATCTGGCTTCTCCTTGTGGGGGAAGTGGCTGGACACAGGAGGGGGTGGGGCCTGCAGTTTGGGGGCGGGAATATAAACAAACAAGGATAAACAGCGCTCTATAATTAAAAGTATTTTGCAAATTTAATAATACCGGGTCATAACCCAAATCACACAGTGTATAGCAACAGTATTAAATAACAAAAAATAATTATAAAAATGATAAATGAATAATTGCACAAATCTTGTGTATATCTCAGTCCACAACTTCTGGTCACAACTTATTGAATGTCCTTATGCTGAATGTAAATAAAGATGAATCAATGTCCAGCCAAATAATTACCCAGTCCAAACGCCACACAGATGAGGGGTCCGCTTAATGAATGTAGATGTAAGGGCAGATGCGGTTCCCCAAAGTGCAGACGTGTATAGGACTTGATGGGACAGGTCCGGTGTCCAAATATTTGGGGTCCAATTAGCGATGTAGCAGTTCGCACAATGATGTCCCCAGGGCACAGGTCCAATGGTGGATAGGTGTAGTACTCCTCATAAATAGGCACAGCAATAGATGGTATCGGGCATAACGTTGGACCAGAAGAATACCACAAGATGTAACAGCCGATTTACTGATGCGTTTCGCTGTGTATAACTCACAGCTTTAGCCTTTGTTAAAGCTGTGAGTTATACACAGCGAAATGCGTCAGTGTACACATTTATTCACACAGTACCCCCAATATACATTATGACATACAGTGCCCACAGTTCATATTATGCCATACTATATAGCCTCCACTTCATATTGTGCCACATTACAGTGCCCCAGTTCATGTTATTCCATACTATATTGCCTTCACTTCATATTGTGCTACATTACAGTGTCCCAGTTCATGTTATGCCATACTATATTGCCTTCACTTCATATTGTGCTACATTACAATGCCCCAGTTCATATTATGCCATACTATATTGCCTCCACTTCATATTGTGCCACATTACAGTGCCCCAGTTCATGTTATGCCATACTATATTGCCTTCACTTCATATTGTGCCACATTACAGTGCCCCAGTTCATGTTATGCCATACTATATTGCCTTCACTTCATATTGTGCCACATTACAGTGCCCCAGTTCATATTATGCCATACTAAATTGCCTCCACTTCATATTGTGCCACATTACAGTGCCCCAGTTCATGTTATGCCATACTATATTGCCTCCACTTCATATTGTGCCACATTACAGTGCCCCAGTTCATGTTATGCCATACTATATTGCCTTCACTTCATATTGTGCCACATTACAGTGCCCCAGTTCATGTTATGCCATACTATATTGCCTCCACTTCATATTGTGCCACATTACAGTGCCCCAGTTCATATTATGCCATACTATATAGCCTCCACTTCATATTGTGCCACATTACAGTGCCCCAGTTCATATTATGCCATACTATATTGCCTCCACTTCATATTGTGCCACATTACAGTGCCCCAGTTCATGTTATGCCATACTATATTGCCTTCACTTCATATTGTGCCACATTACAGTGCCCCAGTTCATATTATGCCATACTATATTGCCTCCACTTCATATTGTGCCACATTACAGTGCCCCAGTTCATGTTATGCCATACTATATTGCCTCCACTTCATATTGTGCCACATTACAGTGCCCCAGTTCATGTTATGCCATACTATATTGCCTTCACTTCATATTGTGCCACATTACAGTGCCCCAGTTCATGTTATGCCATACTATATTGCCTCCACTTCATATTGTGCCACATTACAGTGCCCCAGTTCATATTATGCCATACTATATTGCCTCCACTTAATATTGTGCTATAGTGCCCCAGTTCATATTATACCACATTACAATGAGCAGGTCAGATTATGCCCCATTACACTATAACATCAACTACACACACCTCTCACTGACAATAGAATATCACCCAATTCGGGCTGGGCAACAGGTCAGACCCAATTGCTTAGCAGGCAAATTGCTACAAAGGCTAATGCCATCTGGAGTTATAAACCAATAATAAAAATAATAAAACTGAAGAGGGGGAGCTTTATGGAAACAAAAAAAGTGAAACCAGAATCTCTGTGCCACACCCGAGAAGGCCGCAACTTCCATCCAAGTAAGAAAATGTAAATATAAGAAGAACAAATATATTGTTGGGGTTGTTTTTATTTTGCAAAGTAAGGCTGGTGATGGCTTATGCAGCATACAGTGAGAAAGGACCCCAATAATAAACAGAATATTTTCCCTTAAAAGAATTGTTCAATCCCGAACCACACAGTACGACGTGCACATCTATAAATAACTATTTAGCTAATGGTCCTTTAATTCTATACTGAACCTCCAGGAGCATTCCAAAATAATATAATGGTCGCATTACATGTCTTTCGGTGCATCATTTTCGTAAACAAACCCCGGTTTCCATAGAAACCCTCTCAGCGGCCAGAAATAGCAATACTTCAATATTCTGATATATGGTTAGAAGCACAGAGTTTATGAAATGTGCAGAATAGCTCTCAGCTTATCACTTCCAAGGAGTCAGCGTTTGGTCTTCGGGGCAGTTCATAAACACTTATTGGTTTCATCTAGTGTATAGAAGGCGTAGCGCGCCGCACGCTTTAACCATCTGTGGTAGGTTACATAATACATTCAATTGTTCTATGAAGACAGAGAATGGCAAAGAAAGGTCGCACGGGAGGAGGAGAGCGGCGGAAGCCTCCAGCTCCTCACCTGACCTGGTGCGTGCATTGTTGCGCACAACACCTTTTAGGTTAAAAGATGTGCATCAATGCACGCACCATGTTACAGATGATAAATGATGGATGCTGTAAACAATATACAGAAACTGGTACTCATGCCGCAATGTTATCATGTTACTATAGATCATAGTGGCCAGCCAGGGTATGTCATATTTCTAGTAATGTTTGATAATTGAAAGTAAGCTTCTGATTGGTTGCTGTGGATAATGGCTCTAGTTAACGCAGTTAGTTGTAGACACATTTACCCAATTGTTACTGAAATTATTTCTACTGTATGAGTAAAATAGAATATGCCCAAATTGTCCTGGTGATTTCGTTCCACACAGTTTACACCAAATTAGATGAGAAGAGTGAAATGCGTGGGATCATTCCAGGCACCTGATGGCTGAGAAGGTTTTAAATGCATCCGGATATAGATAGAGTTTACAGAAAGAAAGAACAAAGAGTGGCTGTGCGTTCAATTCATACACCAGGGAAAATAAATTAAATATGAATAAAATGTACTCATTAAAAAGACATATTTTCATATCATCATCAAAATTACAAAAACACATTAAAAATTGTACATATATATATATATATAAATATCTCTATAGTTATAATATTATAGATTACATGACGTAAATAAAAACAAAAAATCTTTGTGCATGTATAACTACAGTAATTTACTTTTCTGATGGTAAGTTGGGAGAAGATAGAATGCAACAAATGTTGCAACAATAGTTACTATCTGCAGAGATTGATGGTGCATACACACAGCCAGATCTGTCAGATGGACGATTGAACGATTTTACCAACGATTTCAGACAGTATTAAAGTGAATGGAATCGTCCAAATCTGACTGCAAACACATCAGATGTCAGAGATCGTTATCTGACCATCGGGAACGCGCATCGTTCATCGTTACAGGCTCACATGTCAGATTTTATTTCAGATATGAACAGTGGCGGGCCGAGCCGGGGGCCAGGGTGACATTTGCCCCCCAGGCCGCTACAATTTTAAAGTTAAGGGGCCGCCGGGGGGCTGCAGCGCACGCTGCATCACATACCCTGCGGCCGGGAGACAGAGAGAAGATGCTCCCCGACTGCTCCATTTCTGTTATTCGCACAGTCAGAGCAGCCGGGGAGCATCTTCTCTCTGTCTCCCGGACGCCTGTGTCACATACCTGTGATCATGATGCAGCCAGAATGTGTCCGTCAGTGTTTGTCAGAATGCTGATTGGTGGATGGCTCTAGTCCCATCCACCAATCACAGTGGTGGGATGCCTTTCCACATTGATTGGTGGATGGCTGGAGCTATCCACCAATCAGAATTCAGAAGGCTGCAGGAGGACTACGCAGGTAAGAGTGGCTGGGCAGAGTCATTGTCTGCGGGCATCTGCGGGCATAGTGTATGAGCCTCCCCCGGCTGTCGGTCACAGTGGGGGTTGGTGGGGATGGGGTGGTGGCTGGGGCATGTTGTTTTTGGATTTATTTTATTCAACTACTGGCAGGAGCGCTGCGCACTTCCTGCATGCATGTACCTCTCCAATCCTGTCCCAAGCATGTGGCCCCACTCGCTGCACAGCTCGCCATGGTGCATGTCACTTACATGCAGCAGCTGCTCCCAGTGCCCCATGTAAGCACTGCTGGAATAACTCTGGCGGGCAAAATCTATCAGACGATAGCTCGGTGGCTGGGCTGTAATCGGGGAAAGTATATATATATACAGTATATATATATATATATATATGTATTATTTTTTTTTAATAAGTTTAAAAGAAACCGAACTAGGCACTGGAGGGTTTTGCAATAATCCACTCAAGTACCACACCAGAACTCTGGCATATTTAATCTGGAGAAGGGGAAGGGGTCACCTCATAACTTAATGCCTGCCCCTGATCTCTTATCATCTACTCCTCCACCAGCCTGTGATGTCCCCTGCTTCTCCTCCCTCCTGCAAGAATAATAAGGACTGAAGGAAAAAAGTCTCTTCCTGACCCTTTTTATTTATCATTCTCCTCTTTGTGTTCCTGTTTAAATCAGCATTATGTGCTATGAGGTTGGGAGGAAATACAGATTTGTGGTATCATCTTTAATAAAAAGGGGGTGTCAATTTTGGAGTATGATTTTTAATGTGAAAGCAGAGACTGTTTTATTTAGTGAGAGTGCTTCAGATATGGGGTATTATTTTCAATAAGTTAGGTGTGTGAGTGTATTGAAAACGATTTTTAAGAAAGTAGGTTGGAGTCGGTAAAATCTGGGGTCTAAGTTAAAAAAGGGGGAAGATCTGGCATCTGATTTTTTATTGAGCAAGGAGAGGTGGTCATATTGTGGATCTGATTGTAAGTCTAATTATTCTACATCGGTCACTGTATTCAACAGAGGACACTAGTATAGTTTTTTATTTATTACCAGTTATTTATATAGCGCACACATATTCCGCAGCGCTGTACAGAGAATAGTTAGCCATTCACATCTGTCCCTGCCCCAGTGGAGCTTACAATCTAAGGGGGTCATTCAGACCCGCTCGCGAGCGCAGGACGCTCGCAAGCGGTTCGATGTTCCCCCACTGCGCATGCGCACGATGGAGGGAGCTCCGTCGTGCGCATGCGCGAGACCCGGCGAGCGATGGGCTCTCCATCGCTCCGGGTCTCGCACCAAAGGGGGCATGCTATCTATGTTGATTGACAGCACTCCCCCTTTGGTGGGCGTGCCGGGGGCGTGCCTGCCAGATGGAGGCGTTCCCATGGGAACGCCTACCGTCTGAAGCCGGCCCCACTGACATCACTAGTGATGTCAGTGGGAGTGATTTTGGCTCTGATAGAGCCAAAATCACTCCTGGGCTTGCGGCAGCAAGACCCTACCGCAGGGTCTCCGTCGCAAGCCCGATGGTCGCGATGGTCAAGACCATCGCGACCATCATCATGGACGCTCGCATATGCTGTGGGTTTTCACCCACAGCTATGCGAGCGGCCAGGAGGCCGCTCCATTTTCATGGAGGAGGGCCCTGATTCAGAGCGAGCGCTCTGGTCAGAGCGTTCGGCTCTGAATCAGGCCCTAAGTTCCCTACTACATGCTCACACACATACACACTAGGGTTAATTTTTGAAGGGAGTCAATTAACCTACCAGTATATTTTTGGTGTGGGAAGAAACCTGAGTCCCCGGAGGAAAACCACGCAAGCACAGGGAGAATATATAAACTCTACACAGTTAGGGTCATAGTGGGAATCGAAACCATGACCTCAGTGCTGTGAGGCAGTAACGCTAACCATTACACCATACTTGCCGACAATCTGGCTGCTCCTTCCGGGAGGGAGCAGCCAGATCGGCAGAACAGGGGGCGTGACAGGGGGCGGGGCTACACGATCATGTCATTTTAGCCCCGCCCCCGCTAAACAATGCAGAAAAAAGGCATTGCGAAGCAGGGGGCGGGGCCAAAATGACGCGAATCGCATCAGCGCCCCCCGCTGCGGGGGTTTATCAGGTAATGGGGAGGGTGGGTCGGGGGATCGGCGGCAGGCGGGAGGCTTGCCTGCCTTTCCGGGGGGGCGGGAGCTGCACCCATTTATCGGGAGGCTCCCGCCCGAATCAGGAGGGTAGGCAACCCTGCATTACACGTCTGTGTTTTTGCTTTGTTAGATACGGCTGGTAGGTTATGTGTTTGTTTATAGCTCTTTGGCATAACAAGAAATTTCTAGGATTATTTAAACCACACTCACATTAGATACACCACGCCGACGAGAAGATTATTATGCTATTTTTTCCGTCGCAGTTATTTGGTAGACTATTGAGGGCCACATGCTAGTGTTTGCCCCCCAGGCCTAAAGTTGCCAGCCAGCCCCTGGATATGAACTATTGAACGATTTTTAAAATCGTTATCGTTCAGTTCTGACACAAAATCTGACCGATCATAAGATGTGCAAGTTGCACTTTGTATAAATTCCACAGTCAGATATATTGAAAATCACGGAGTATTATAACCAGTGAATTGTTTAAATAAGGTGCATATTAAAATTCAGACTGATGTCTCGTTCTAAAAGTGTTTTTTGTTTGTGATACCTGGAGTGTGTGTTCTGTATGGCTGTAATGATAGATGCCGCACTTAGTATTGATGGTGGCCTCTCGGCTGTTATATAGTTGCTGGCAGCTTAATCACCTTATAATGATACCGCCGCTGTCCGCCTGAGAGTGTTGGGTGGCACGGGAGTCTGGGCAGTGTAGCAGCCCCCGGTGATCACGACCGGCACAGGAACTCCCCACTCCCGCAGGGCAGCCTGTTGGAACTCAGCTACTCGCCCATAGGTGGTGGGCGGCACGGATGTCCAGGCAATGTGACACCTCTGGTGATGACGTCTGCCTTGGGATCACCCCGGCCAATTGAAACTCTTCTGCTCCCATGGATAGCCGGGAACACGAGCAGGCAGCAGCCAGTGGATTGCAGAATACAGCCCCCAGCAGGGACAGTGGGTGTATAGTAGATGTATATGAATGTAGCTGAACGCGTTTCTGTGCTCAAAACAGAAAAAAAGGTTGTTCGTCTGATGACCACAATGTGACAAAACTAACGTGACGTCATCAGATCCGGCTGTTTGGCCTTTCCGGCCAACATTCAGATCTGTCCATACGTGTGTTTATGTGAATGTGATCTTATAGCGATTCCCATTAATGGTTTATAGGTTATGCGATATCTGACACTACAGCTACAGGAACAAAACACAATTCAAGTTGGATAATAAATTCGGTGAAGCCCTGGTTGACGTTGGAAAATGCTAATGTGCAGACTCCATATTGCTCCTACAGGAAGGCTTCATTCCCTGCACCAAGATGGCCGCCGAACATAATACTGTACATGTGCGGCACCATCTTGTTTACTGTGCTAGAGTGTCACACGTCTTCCACTTAACTCTGTGAAATCATCGCTATACTGCATCCACAGAGACGTTCCTGTTATCCTGCGCGGCTACCCGGCACCCCTGTCACTATCAATAAACCACACATTGGTTAAGTAACTGGGCTGTTTGTTGTCTCAAGGCATCCACTGGTGTGTACAGAGATTCTGCTACATCATCAACCTGTACACAATATATTTCCAACAGCCCCTTGGTCCAGCGCCACGGAGAGGGCGTAAGTGCTACACCTTCTTTGACGCAATCGGCTCTCCAGGCACAGATCTGCTGGAATTCTGGTGATATAAAGAAAGATGGCGTCAGCTACCATCAGTACGGACGGGTTTTACAGCCAGTAGAGACATAACTTTTATATATTAAGATGATATGAATTAATGTGAGTAATACGCAATTGTTCCAGACACACTGATGGCATTTACAAAGACCGGTGCTGTAACTCCAGGCAACATGTATGGGTTACGGACACCTAATAATTTTTTCTATTTTTAATTTTTTTTATTTTTTTATTACATATTTTTTATTATTTATTTTGTTTGGTTATTTGTTAATGTATTTCTATAAACCAATAAAAATTTACTCAATTTAAAAAACAAAACAAAACATTGTTTTGCAGTGTTACTGGTGCAGCAGATTCCGTAAAATGCCCCCTTCTGTTTGCTAATCACTGACCTCTTCCATTTGCCTGTGTAACCCTATTCTAGTGTGAGGGTTCTATAGCCTGGGGACATCATCAATGCATGGATGTATGGATGGTAGATAAACAAAGTGACTGCATGGGAATGGAGTGGGTTATACCTAGTAGGCTGGGTGCGGACCTGTATGGGGCATCATGTGATGATAAGGGTCCTATGAGATTTAGGGGTGTAAGTTTAGCTGTACTATTAGGTTTGTTTGGAGGCTGTGGTGCCTCTTTTCATCCTGTCTTCCCATCCTCCATCCATAATTTTCTTGGTGTTTTTTGGCTATTTTAGGCGGGAAAGAACAGCAGGTTATCAGTTAGTGCTGTGGATCTGAGTTTGCTTTTTGCTTCTCTCACCTTCGTTGACTGTTTATGTCTGCTGGACCACCCTGCTGGGGGCAGCATCATCACCTTACCGGGTGGGTAATCAAGGTAGAAGGCTTGAGTGGATGTTTTGTGGTTACAGTATTTATAGTGTTGGGTTTGGGCTGTTGTTAGCCGTTCTTTCTTTGCCACCAAACTTAAATTAAATTAATTGATTTTAGTAACTAATTGGTTAATTTCATTTAATTTGTTATTTAAATAAACTAGCTAACAATTTCTGCCAAATACAGTACATGTGTCTGTGTCTTTATTTCACCAAGGTATGTGTTATTATCGCTGATTCACACACGGGTCATTCCTCTGACGTTTATGGAGGTTTATGAAGATCTCCTTTTTGAAGCAAGAAATGAGATAGGGGCACAGAGGGCACATTTCTGGGGAGCATAGCTTGCTTTGGGGGAGTGGGGACAGCCAGTTCTAAATTACTTGAATTATGTACCAATTCAGAGCTTGTCCTATACTTGTCACACGACGCATTTTGCAACTTCCTGTTGCAGTTCGTCTGAGAAACGCGCTTCTACCGACACATTTTGATTTCACAATGTAAATAAACGCATAAAAGACATAAAAAATTATACTGTATGTAACAAAGACAGCGCTGAGGTTCCCCAAGTCACATGAATAAGCCATAAATCAGGGTTATCCGAGCAGTATACGAGTTGGAGACATAATTGCCTAATGTAATGAAATGGGTGGTTTTTGAGAATAATTAATAGCGGGTGGTTTTGATGGGACTTTTTCCCTTTTGAACATTGCATCTTTCACCTGCCAGATAACCGAGGAGCACTTCAATCCTGCACAATAGGCGCAGTGGCCTACAAACATTTGGTGTACATTGTAGATATGTAAAATGTACAATTTAAAGACAGATTACATAAGAGACACACAGAGATAGACGGCAATCACGTGTCTACAATAATAGTAATCACTATCTGCCCTTTAACCAACATCCCAGAGCCCAGTGTCTACATTTAATGGGTTCCTAAATCCCAGCGTGAGCATTAAGGATGGTGGAACCAGTTCACTATTTAGTGTGTAAAGTTGAAAGGAGCGTGTACAGGAGATAAAAGGACATCTGGCAACAATAGGAAGAACAGCAAACACAGCCACATTGGGCAAGAATCAGCCATGGCGTTATTCCCTGCGGGTGACCAGGTACTGAGGACGGGACATTTGGAAGCAGTTAGAGATGTTGGGAAATAGCGAGAAATCACTGAATGAGTTAAAGACAGAAAGTAACCTTTCCTTAGAGCACAAACGCACTTCTTACCAGAGCCTGGAATTATATATATATATATATATATGTATGTATGTATATATATATATATATATACTGTATATACAATATATATATAATTCCAGGCTCTGGTAATTCTGGCTCGGGTTTTTCCACCTAATTTGGATCCCAAAATGTGACAAAACATCATCATCCCGCTGTCGGATTCTCGCGGGTTTTGTATTGTATAAAGATCCCGGTGATCGGCGACATTTTCACTCCGGCTGTGGAGAGTGTGCAGAACAGACGTGCTCTGTGCTGCTCTGTCTGTGCATGTGTTCTTTGTTTCTTTCTCTGTTGTTCAAGGGTGCAGTGTTGTTGGGCTGGGGCTGCCGTACATAAAGGGGGGCAGCAGTACATAAAGGGGTGCTGCTGTGTCACTGTTGTCCTGTCAATCAAAGGACTGGGGCTGCAGTACCATCAAGGGGCTGGAACTGCATTACATAAAGGGCTGCTGCTGTGTTGTCCATAAAGGGGCTGGGGCTGCAGTACATAAAGGGCTGCTGCTGTGTTGTCCATAAAGGGGCTGGGGCTGCATTACATAAAGGGGGCTGCAGTACATAAAGGGCTGCTGCTGTGTTGTCCATAAAGGGGCTGGGGCTGCATTACATAAAGGGGGCTGCAGTACATAAATGGCTGCTGCTGTGTTGTCCATAAAGGGGCTGGGGCTGCAGTACATAAAGGGGTGCTGCTGTGTTGTCCATAAAGGGGCTGGGGCTGCATTACATAAAGGGGGCTGCAATACATAAAGGGGTGCTGCTGTGTTGTTCATAAAGGGGCTGGGGCTACAGTACATAAAGGGGGGCTGAAGTACATAAAGGGGTGCTGCTGTGTTGTCCATAAAGGAGCTGGGGCTACAGTACATAAAGGGGTGCTGCTGTGTTGTCCATAAAGGGGCTGGGGCTGCATTACATAAAGGGGGCTGCAGTACATAAATGGCTGCTGCTGTGTTGTCCATAAAGGGGCTGGGGCTGCAGTACATAAAGGAGGGCTGCAGTACATAAAGGGGTGCTGCTGTGTTGTCCATAAAGGGGCTGGGGCTGCATTACATAAAGGAGGGCTGCAGGTCATAAAGGGGTGCTGTGTCATACAGGGGGGCTCTTCCCCAGTGTAAAAAAAAAAAAAATTAAATAAAATTATCATTCCACTAAATATAAAAAAAAGTTTTTATTTTTGTGTGTGTTAGTTAAACTATTATTGTAATTGCTTTGTTGTCCATAAGGGATGCTGTGTTATTCATCAAGGGGCTGCTGCCTTGTCCAGGGGTGCTCTTCCCCAGTGTAAAAAAATAAAAGTTAAATAAAATTATCATTCCACAAAAAATATATATATTTAAAAAAAATGTTGTGTATGCTAGCTATGCTATTATTGTTCGGTGACACTGCCGGCCAGACCGCAGTATAAGTTTGTTGATTTGGAAGATGATCAAATGAGAGGAGAGCAGGAACCACATACTAGTGTTGCCAGCAGTCATGAAGATGATGCAAGGCCGTCAACGTCATCTACGAAGGCCATTGCCCAAGGGCTTAAGTCAGGGCATCTAAAGTCAAAGAACCAATATTTTACAGTGGTAAAGAAAAAAACAGCAAAGGGGAAGTTAGCTGCAAAAAGAGAATTGACAATATGCCTTTCACCACATGAAGTGGCAAGGAAAGGCTAAGGCCTTGATCTTTATTTATGACTGGTGGTTCTGCCTCTTATGATGATGTAAGCACAAGTGAACATGCTGACATAGAAATTGAGGATGCTTCTGTGGAAGTGCACCAGGATGAGCAGGATATTTGTGTAGCTGATGCTAATAAGGATAGTGTTGATAATGATGTTGTTTGTGTAAATCAGGCACCAGTGGAAGAAACAGTTTTTGCCCATGATATGGAAAAGCCAATTGTAATGCCTGGGCACAAGACAAAAAATCCACTTCTTATGTGTGGAATTATTTCTACCCAAATCCAGACAACAATTGTCAAGTCATCTGTACCCTTTGTAAAGCCAGAGTAATTAGAGGTAGGAACCCTAACCATCTAGGAACCTCCTCCCTGTTACATCATCTGCAGCGCATCCATCCAAAAAGTTTTTTCAAAATTCAGAAGCTAAAAAAGTACCAACAAGCAGTCCAACACCAGCTAGCTCCCTGCTCTCTGCTAGATCCAAGCATCTGCCATCTTCACCACCAACACCTTCATCAACAATATCAACCATGAAGCGACTGGTTTGCTTGGGCCCCCACAAAACAAGCTACCAATGGGCAGCTGACATTGCAATGATCTCTATGTGCACAAACTGGCTGTACAGAGGCAAGATGTTGCAGCCATTATCATCCGATTCCTCACCCTCATCAGTGTGTACATCGTCTTCACACAATATTAATTTGTCCCCGCTGGGATCCACCATTACAACCTCAAGTGCCTCTGTAATTTTGGATGTAATTGGCATAGAATTTGTAGCTCACTTTGATGGACATCATCTTTTCCACATTTTGAGGAAGTAGCCTCCTACACCGATCGCTGACAAGGTTCCCGGCTGTGCTGAAAACTCTTTCACACTGGAGAGTGGGCAGTTCAAGTAAAGCAAAGCAAATTTGAGCAAGGACTTCCAAATTGCCTTTTTTTCCTGCAAGTAGTCAAATGGATATTCTGACATGCCTATTTGGATGATATTATTACAAAATTTAAGATAGTCCTCAACCATTCTTTGAATGGTGACCATATCAGATGGAGTCATGGTAGAGGTCTCATTAATTGTAGGCAATTATTTTAGACCTGACCAGATGTCAAAACTTGGTTGTGTTGACTCATCTGCATCACCAGTGGGTGTTTTGGGAAAGTTTAGTTTTTTCTCGGCAGATGCACTTGCTGGAGAAACTGAAGGAGAAGCCATCACTGCATCATGTGCCATTTGAGCTGGCAATTTGCTTACCAACAGCTCTTTGTATCTCTTCACATCTGTGTCCATTGGGAAGAAGATAACATATGACTTAAACCTAGGATCCAGCACGGTCGCCAAAATGTATTGATCCGATTGTAAGATCCTGACAACCCTTGGATCCTGGTGAAGCGAATAAAGGACTTGATCTACAAGTCCGACATACTTAGCAGAATCACTTCACTTCAGCTCCTCCTTCAGTTTATCAAGCTGCTTTTCCAACAGTCTAATTAGGGGAATTACCTGACTCAAGCTGGCAGTGTCTAAACTCACTTCACAGGTAACTACTTCAAAGGGTTTCAGCACTTTGCACAACACAGAAAGCATTTTCTTCTGAGCTTGAGTAAGGTACATTCCCCCTCCTCTTCCTATGTCATAGTATGCTGTGCAGCTTTGGATGGCTTTTTGCTGTTCCTCCATCTGCTGAAGCATATAAAGGGTGGAGTTCCACCTCTTGCTTCAGCTGGTGGCAGGGCAATTTCAACATTTCCTGCATGTGCTGCAATTTTCTACATGCGCCTGCTGAATGGTGAAAATGTCCAGAAATTTTTCGGGCCACAGAGAGCATCTCCTGCATGGCCCTGTCATTTTAAAAAAAAATTTGCACCACAAAGTTGATTGTGTGAGCAAAACATGGGACGTGTTGGAATTCACCCTGTTGTAATACTCTCACAATATTCTGCGTTGTTAGAAATCACAAATCCTGAGGAGAGTCAAAGTGGGGTAAGCCATTTTGCAATGACTTCCCTGAATTTATCTTAAAGGTTGTCAGCGGTATGCCTCTTAGTGAAACCGGTGATACACAGAGTAGCCTGCCTCTGATGATGCTGCTGTTGGTATCGCTGAAGGCAATACTCCCACCCAGTGGGCTGTTACAGTCATGTAATCTTCCTTTTGCACTGAACCGCTTGTCCACAAATCTGTGGTTAAGTGGAAAGTAGGTACAATGGCATTTTGGAGGCCACTAATTAAGTTGTTTTTAACGTCTCTGTACAGGTTGGGAATTGCTTTTCAAGTCAAGGGCGGTTTTGGCAAAACCAAATCCAGATCCAAAACATGAAAGAGATATAGATACAAAACCAAAACATGAGGGAGTCAGTGCACATCCTTAGTTTATATAGATATATATATATATATACAGTATATATATATATATATATATATATATATTAGGAGGATGACATAGATGAAGGTGCTCCCACTCACCCACTGATCTCTTTACCGCTGCCTGGAATGTAGGACCACCCAAACTATCTGTACTCCACCAGAGCGGTGCTTTAGATTCCTCCGGAGCCTCCTGATATAGCATTGGGGGGGGATTATGTAAATATAAAATTATGTAAAAAATCCTATTATAAGAGTTTTTTCTAATAAAAAATTGTTAAATCAAAGTTTCTCTTGAATAAAAAGTACTTTACAGCCAAAGATTTGTGGTTAAACTGCGATTGTGACGTTAATGTAACACAGCCCAGCGCCATCATCCTCAATCATCGCTCTTAACGTTCAGCAGATAGGAGAAGATTGTCCCCACTCTTACTATAGGGTCCGAGTTTTCATCGAGCCAGAAATACATTCATCAAAGCAGCTTTTTTTTACATGAATAGGCTCGGGTTCTCTCCTGACACTGGAAATCAATGATATAGAAAAATCCAAAAGTTTGAAGAAAAAAAATGGAAGTTTTGAGTTGACACTGGTCTATGGTTTTGTTGCACAGACACTTTGTTGTTTATTCCTACAGTTACTGTGAGGAGCTCCGACAGACACTTGGATGAGCAGGGATGTATGAGGCAACATCGGAAGGAGATAAGTATCACTTTTATATGTGATGTACTAGATTTATTTCTTGATCTGGGGCGTAAGTACTGTAGGGATTGGAAGGCCCCGTAGCAAAAGTTAGTAAGGGCCCCTATGTACCACCTAATGGTAAAAAATGTATATAACAGGTAACTTTGACAAGGCAGATAGGCCCCTCTAAGCTCTGGGCACCGTGGCAGCTGTGCCCCTTGCACCTATGGTAGTTACACCCATGGTCTTGATGCTCCATGTAGCAGAACAACCTTTTATCCGGAAGATACCAAGATTCCAGCAAATGTACTTCATATCTGTGTAAGATTCAGCAACTCTGTACAAATTAGACCTTTTCCCAACATTGCGGCCAATGCAGAGTAAACGTAATGTATTTGCTCCAGCATTGCGTTCACGGAACTAAATGCAGATATTTGCCCATATGCCAAGTTGTCCTCTTCTCTGTGGCTGGACCATCCCTATCCCTATGCCTGATGTCATAGCTCTCACTATCAGCGCAACATTGCTCCAACTCTTTCTTTGGTGCAGAGGATGAAACAGACGGATCTGGCTACGCACGGCTATTTGTATCTCGCAAATTCATCAACAAGTCCTCAAATAACTCAGGGTCTGGTTCAGTGATTTACCATAATGTGATCACAGCCGCGATTACGCACAGACCGCATCTGCGAAAATATGCTATTAGGTCCAAAGCTAACCCGAGCATAGGGGCGCCCACTGCTGCGTCCGATGTGGCGTACCAGCGTAAATATCAGTAACATCGACGCACATCGACCATCCATGCAGCTCTTGCAGCCGGTCTGACCTAACAGCGGCTCTCCTGACTGGCAGAGTGGTCTCATGCTGCGTGTGTGATCTCAATGGCTAAATTATGCACGCCCAGGTAACGGCATTAAGCGGTCAGACACGCCTCCATTTGTGTAACCACCCCCTTCAATACCTCCACCAAACGCTGACTGCCTGACACTTACTTTGCGAATGGGTTCTCTGTGAGTGCGCATCCGCAGTGCGACTTATACACAATAGCAACAAAACTCACTCACTCTGCGTTACAACCCAGTTCTGCCTACCCAGTCATAAGGGGAGATGTGAACGAGATTCATACGATCCACCTCCAGAACACGCGCAGTTCAAAAAGACACATGATACACTCTGCAAACGCACTTGCGCTCAACCCAGTATAAGCCCCAGTGCGCCGTCTTTAAATACAATTTCCCCGAAACACACATTACTTGCTTCCCCGCACAAACAGAAATCCCAAACATTTCATAGCAAATATTGTCTTTTATCTTAACATGTGCGATTGTTTCTCGGGCCTCGCGGCGGTCAATTCAGAACCGGAAGACCCCGGCGGCCAGCTGCATCGAGGACAACTGTTTACACTGTATTGTATAATCATCCCTCTTGTTTTAAACATGTTGTCGTATTTAATGCAAATGTTCCAAAAAGTCGTTTGTCCGTGTAAATAATTATATCTGTTTAACAATTTAGTTTAAAGAAGAAAAAAAACAATCAAATCACACAGAACACCAGGACGAAGAGCAGCAGTTTCTTTTTGGGGAGGGACGTGAGCGGATGATGAAACATTTCTGGCATTCCCGTCTTTACAAAACATAGACGTTAGCTTACAAAACATTTCAAGCAAGTGATTTATTTGTTGATAACATCGCGAAAAATCCCAAGTAAAGGCTTGTTGGAGCTTGTGCGATTCCTCCATTGTTTCTCGCGGACAATGTGTTGTATAATAATATTGTTGTTCTGGTAGACAATTAGAAGGGGGTAGCATATCGTTAGCCGTGCCCTTCGGTGCTGGATCACATGTAGGCATTGAGAGATCTGATATATTTCACCCCTCACGTCTGGGGTGGTGGAAAGGCCTCAATGCCGCAGTGTCTACCAAACACCTCTCATCTTTATTCTCAGAAATTCGTATCTGAGCCCGGCAGCGGTGGGAAAATCTGGCCCAAGTCTATTCTTCGCGGGTAGTCGGCCAACCTGGAAGAATAGACTTTGTCATGTGCAAATATGGAGGCCAGAGACGGAGCTGAAGGCTTCCCCCATTGTCTGACGATTTCGCCACTAGAGAAAGGCCCGTTTGATAAAGTTGTGTAGAATCCATGAATGGCTATTGGGTGTCGGGAATTGTCTTGCGGTGACCTCAATTTGGTACTGTAGAAGTCCCTTGAAAGCACTGTCTAATGTCACAATAAACCCATTCTTCTGAGTTTAGCAAAAGGGATTAGTTAAAAGGGTGACATTCCATGCATCGGGTTCTAAATGTTCGCAGAAACAAAGGACCGAGATGTTTTTTGAAGTTATTTTTAATTGAGTTGAACTAATTTAATAAAGGTCCCAAGGAAAGAGGCAAAAAGAAAAAAAAACAAAACAAAAGAGAAAGTGATTGTTCGGCCGTTCCTCGCAAGACGCAGCCGAGTTTCGCTGCACATATCCCTTTCAGGATAAAGAGAACAGTAGCTCTATTTAGAGTCACTCCCAGCAATTTTAAACTGTTCCAAAATGAGGTCTTTCAAAGAGCTGACAGCTTATAAATAAATCTGTCTGGAAAAGAAAAAAAAAAATTCAGCGTAAACTACATCTGCGGTTACTTTGCCAAAATTAATTCTACTTTTAATTAGATATAGCAGCTGAGCGCATTTCATACAGGGAAAGAGAAACAGTCTCTCTCTATAACTGAAACATTTTGGGGTCTGATGTGGAATTTCGTTTAATCATATAAAGACCGTGAAAATGTTAAAAAAGAAAAACAAAGATCAGATTCAGAGTAAATAAAGATATAATATCTGGGGGGGAAAAATGATGGAACCCGGATGTTGTAATGTCCACACGCTGGCGGCAGCCTAGCGCAACTGGAAACTGGTATCGGATTGGTCGCTGCTACGGGTCTAGAGATGTCATCAATAAAATGTTATGACATTAATGTATTATACAGAGCACTGTGGCCCTCATTCAGAGGCGGTCGCAGGAAGAGATCGCTCTCTCTGTATGAGGGCGGCCGCTTCATTTTTGAAGTGCGGCCTCCTGGTCGTTAGGTAAGCTGTGGGTTACCACCCACAGCTTAACGACCGACCAGGTTGTTGGTCGCGATGGTGATCACCATCGCGACCATCGGGGCTTGCGACGAGACCCTAAGGTTGGGTCTCGGCAACAGCAAGCCCCAGGGAGCTTTCTGCTCTGAATGAGCAGGAAGCTCCCCACTGACATCACTGATGATGTCAGTGCGGTTGCCCACAAAACCGTAGGCGTTCGTTAAGGAACGCTTCCGGTTTGGAAGCCACCCCCCCGGCCCGCCTACCAAACGGGGCCAGCTGTCGATCAACATCGACAGCCGCCCCTTTGATAGTGAGCTACGGAGCGAGAGTGTTTCTCTGTTGCTCCGGGGCTTGCGCATGCGCAGTGCGGCTGCTGCGCGTAGGCAGGACTAACCTTCAAGTCGGTTGCGAGCGCATTGGCGCTTGCGACCGACTCTGAATGAGGTCCTGTGTTAGTTACTGTTACACTTACACATATTTCATGTATTTATGGTCAGGCCCGCCAAGAGCCGCGCCGGGCCTGGGTAAAAGGGGGCATGACCTAATCGCGGGAGGCATGGCCATGCCCCCTTAGGTAAAAAAAAAAAGACAAGTTTTGAGGGGGCGTACTCAGCCCCCTCAGCCAGGCGCATAACCAGGGGGGTCGCTATCAGCTTGATCGCTCCTCCCACAGGCATAGTAGACTGATGTGGCTGCTTCATAGCCGCGAGCAGTCTCCCAGTGTAGCCCAGTACACAGCAGCGTATGCTGGGCTGCTGTGATGGAAGAGGAGAGCGGTGGTGGACCCGGGCCCCTCCTGCAAGCCCGGGTAATTAGCACCCGCCCCCCCCCTCTCAGCGCCCCTTTATGGTCTAATGGTGGGTGCAAATCTGTCATTCACTCCCTGCGCCAAAGTGTTGCAGAGAAGCGCCACCCTCATATGCAGGGGGTAGAGCGTCTACAGCACAATTACCGTACAGGTAGCATGTCGCTACCAAGCACTTGTGACCGCTGGTGCTCTTATCTCTAGTGGCAAGCTTTAATGGACCTTTAAGGGCCACTACCAAGGGCCCCCAGCTCAGGAAGGATGGTTGTTCCGGGGAAGATGTACAGCACAGAATTGCATTTTAGTTTATTGGAAATTTATGAATGAGTCGTTCTCGTGGCGACAGATCTTTGTGGGGGAAACATCCCGTGGTCACCTATTGCCAGGTAGGTATCTGCATTGCCGTCACACCATGGGATAATAGTGACTTTGAATATAGCGCTGTGATGGGCAGAGTCAGTGGTTTGGGTCTCATCCTCAGCCTGGCGCAGGGTCGGATGGCGAGGGTGCGTGTGTACAATAATATCAACTTAAAAAGTTACGATTGTTCTCACTATTCTTTACTATTCTTTACTATTCTTTAAAATGATTGTACGCAGTTGTACATGGAAGTATTATGTATTAATGTATTAGGTAATATATCTTTGGTCGATGATCATGTTTATAGCAGGAAAATGAATACCAATCCCCATTAATAAGATGAGTTTGTGTCTTCAGTAATGTTTGGTCTTGGTGGAACTGAACAACAGTGACCAGACTCTGTTGTGTGCAGATTCACCTGCAATGTAAGGTGTCTCGTCCCAAGAGCTTACAATCAGATATGCCCATCCTTCCCGTGAAGCTTTTTAAAATAATATCATGGTTTTTGCCGTCAGGCTATATATAAGATGTTGCCCCTCTCTGAGCTCGATGACTGATCTGTCTGTACTAAACCAAATTTAACATTTCCACAGATTATCCTGTCAAGTTATGATACAAAATGGTCATTAATTCTTAAAATGGTCCTTTCAGTCAGAGCTGCGCCTCGCTCCTCTGTAATCAGCACTTCTCCGTCTGATGGGGAGGAAAGTTGTGAGGGAGAAATTCGTCCACCTCTTCCGAGATGTATCCTAATGACAGACACGTTTATAATAGAGATGCGCGGTGCGTTCCTCCAGAAATGCGAATCCACACGAATTTCGTGAATCTGGGTAAATCCAAGTTGCGGTTCTGATCTTTTCATGGTTCGGAAATTCGGATTTTAAAACCAAATTTCGGATATTGAATTGCATAAATTACATGATTTTAGAAGTTTTAAAAACTATTTTATCTATTTTTTTTTTTAAGTTCATATCCAAAACCAAAACTAGGGATGTACGCCGGAACATTTTTGCTGGATTTGGATTTGTTTCTAATTCGTCGTCCGGTTTTGGATTTGGATTTGAAAACCTGCCGTGACTGGCTTTGGATTTGGATTTTTTTCAAAAATGTACAAAAAAGCTAAAATCACATAATTTGGGCTTTTTTTTCTTCCTAGAGTATTATTAACCTCAATAACATTAATTTCCAGTCAATTTACAGTCAATTTAGACCACCTCACAGCTTATAGTATTGTTGTCACCATTATTGGCCAAAGGCTGCAGTGAGCTGGCTGGTTACTAAGCGACAAAGCAGCGGCACAGACACCACAGTATAAAGCACATCTATGACACATTGCCACACAGCAGTGGTAGAAATGAAAAGTAGTGTAAGATGGAATTGTCCTTGGGCTCTCTCACCCACCCAGTGGGGTACGGCCAGCAGTGTCACAGTACTTGTATACACGGTGGGCTACGGCCCAAGGAGTCACAGTGCACAATCTTATTCACATTACACCGCACATTGCGCCCCTGATTCACATTACACAACAAAGTAGTGTCTCTTATTTATGTTACAACACACAGTGGTGACCCTTTAACACAATGCCCACAGTAGTGCCCCTTATACACAAAGCCCACAGTAGTAATGCCCCTTATACAATGCCCACAGTAGTAGTGCCCCTTATACAATGCCCACAGTAATAGTGTCCCTTACACAATGCTCCCAACAGTGGTGTCCCTTACACAATGTCCCCAGCAGCGTTGCCTCTATGCAGTGCCCTCAGTAGTAGTGCCCCCTATGCAATGCCCCCATTAGTAGTGCCCCCAGTAGTATGCCCCCATTAATAGTGCCCCCAGTAGTAGTATCCCTAGTAGTATGCCCCCAGTAGTAATGCCCCCAGTAGTAGTATCCCTAGTAGTATGCCCCCAGTAGTATGCCCCCAGTAGTAGTATCCCTAGTAGTATGCCCCCAGTAGTATGCCCGCAGTAGTAGTGCCCCCAGTAGTATGCTTCCAGTAGTATGCCCCCATTAGTAGTGCCCCCAGTAGTAGTGTCCCTAGTAGTATGCCCTCAGTAGTAGTGCCCCCAGTAGTAGTATCCCTAGTAGTATACCCCAATTAGTAGTGCCCCCAGTAGTAGTGTCCCTAGTAGTATGCCCTCAGTAGTAGTGCCCCCAGCAGTAGTATCCCTAGTAGTATGCCCCCAGTAGTATGCCCGCAGTAGTAGTGCCCCCAGTAGTATGCTTCCAGTAGTATGCCCCCATTAGTAGTGCCCCCAGTAGTAGTGTCCCTAGTAGTATGCCCTCAGTAGTAGTGCCCCCAGTAGTAGTATCCCTAGTAGTATGCCCCCATTAGTAGTGCCCCCAGTAGTAGTGTCCCAAGTAGTATGCCCTCAGTAGTAGTGCCCCCAGTAGTAGTATCCCTAGTAGTATGCCCCCATTAGTAGTGCCCCCAGTAGTAGTGTCCCTAGTAGTATGCCCTCAGTAGTAGTGCCCCCAGTAGTAGTATCCTTAGTAGTATGCCCCCAGTAGTATGCCCGCAGTAGTAGTGCCCCCAGTAGTAGTGCCCCCAGTAGTAGTATCCCTAGTAGTATGCCCTCAGTAGTAGTGCCCCCAGTAGTATGCCCCCATTAGCAGTGCCCCCAGTAGTAGTGTCCGTAGTAGTATGTCCCTAGTATGCCCCAATTAGAAGTGACCCATTAGAAGTGCCCCCAGTAGTTGTGCCCCCAGTAGTTGTGCCCCCTGTAGTATGCCCCCAGTAGTAGTGTCTCTAGTAGTATGCCCCCATTAGTATGCCCCCATTAGAAGTGCCCCCAGTAGTTGTACCCTCATTAGTAGTGCCCACAGTAGTATGCCCCTGTGCCCCTAGTAGTAGTGTCCCTAATAGTATGCCCCCACTAGTAGTGCCCCCAGTAGTATGCCCCCGTGCCCCCAGTAGTAGTGTCCCTAGTAGTATGCCCCCAGCAGTAGTGTCCCTAGTAGTATGCCCCCAGTAGTATGCCCCCATTACTAGTGCCCCAGTAGTATGCCCCCATTAGTAGTGACCCCTGTAGTATGCCCGCAGTAGTAGTGCCCCCAGTAGTATGCTTCCAGTAGTATGCCCCCATTAGTAGTGCCCCCAGTAGTAGTGTCCCTAGTAGTATGCCCTCAGTAGTAGTGCCCCCAGTAGTAGTATCCCTAGTAGTATGCCCCCAGTAGTATGCCCGCAGTAGTAGTGCCCCCAGTAGTAGTGCCCCCAGTAGTAGTATCCCTAGTAGTATGCCCTCAGTAGTAGTGCCCCCAGTAGTATGCCCCCATTAGCAGTGCCCCCAGTAGTAGTGTCCGTAGTAGTATGTCCCTAGTATGCCCCAATTAGAAGTGACCCATTAGAAGTGCCCCCAGTAGTTGTGCCCCCAGTAGTTGTGCCCCCTGTAGTATGCCCCCAGTAGTAGTGTCTCTAGTAGTATGCCCCCATTAGTATGCCCCCATTAGAAGTGCCCCCAGTAGTTGTACCCTCATTAGTAGTGCCCACAGTAGTATGCACCTGTGCCCCTAGTAGTAGTGTCCCTAATAGTATGCCCCCACTAGTAGTGCCCCCAGTAGTATGCCCCCGTGCCCCCAGTAGTAGTGTCCCTAGTAGTATGCCCCCAGCAGTAGTGTCCCTAGTAGTATGCCCCCAGTAGTATGCCCCCATTACTAGTGCCCCAGTAGTATGCCCCCATTAGTAGTGACCCCTGTAGTATGCCCCCATTAGTAGTGCCCCCAGTAGTATGCCCCCATTAGTAGTGCCCCCAGTAGTAGTGTCCCTAGTATGCGCCCAGTAGTATGCCCATAGTAGAAGCGTCCCCAGTAGTATGCCCCCAGTAGTTGTGCCCCCATTAGTAGTGCCCCCAGCAGCGCCCCCTTACACACAAAGAAAAAAAACACTTACCTGAATCCCTGCTCCTGCCGTGACCGCAGCCGTTCGCTCCTCTCTGCACCTGCAGGGGGGGGAGCCGGAAGGAAGAGATCATGAGTTAGCTCCAATCGGTTCCCTCCGTGGATGCAGCAGCCAATGAGAGTCTGTCTGACTTTCATTGGCTGCTATAACAAACACACAGCCACCGCTAGGGTTTGTTTTATTTTCCCATCCTCGCAGGACATTTTATATAGAAATATTACAGTACAGTAAGTCTTCGTATTTCAACAAAACTGGCATTCTACACAGATGGAGCAGACTTCTTGTGTGTGCCATGATGTCACAGACAGTTCCCATTCTGCTCAGGGAGATATAGAGACACCAGTGGGACAAGTCAGCTAAATGCAGCAGTAATGATGCCCGGCCTCGGTCTTCCCTGGAATTTCCCCCATGTTTGGTGACGCCCAGAGTTAGCGGTGATTGACGCTGGGTACATCTGGTTCCTATACAGGAAGTAATAGGGCCCCATCATATCCCACTCGTGTCCTATATGGGAAGATCCGGGTGTGTTACAGGCTCTGTAATCTGGGGAGTGTGTAGAGGTTCCTCTCGCATAGAGAGCCCCCCCAAAAAAATATCGTATCAAGAATTCCTTAATCTATCCCTATGAAAAATAAAATAGCACCGACATAAGTTAAAAGCAACAGGGTCCTTAAAGAAAGCAGTAATTATATATTATCAACATTTACGTGTATAGCGCGAGAATATTCCGTTGCGCTTTACAATTCTATAATCTTCTATCCATATTACTGGGGTACACAGAATCATAGTCAATCAGGGGTGGATTTAGGGGTAAGGCCTCCCCTAGGCACAACATCACTGCCCGCCCCCCACCCCACATTAGTTGCCCTACCGCACTTACATCACGCCACTGACGGCTCCTCCCCTTTTATGTTCCGGCTGGTCCTGATGCCGCCAGACAGCCGATACAACACCAACCTCACCCCACCCACACTTCCTGCACCACAATTGTGCCCCCCACCCCAATAGCGGCCAGTCTGGGTTTTAATATATGGGGCCTGCCGTCCTCTCCCAGCAAGTGGCACCCCTTGGTAATAGGGATAATAGAATCTGTAAAGCGAAATATTAAAAAATAGCGAGAGAGAAAGGTAAAGACAGGTGTGATCTAAAAATAAAGGAAATCTTAATGTCGTTGTATATGGTCACTTTAAATATTGAATTATAAATACAACCTTAGGTATAATTCACATAGACAATAGCATGCTCTGCAGGTGAGTGACGCAGCACAGCGCTCAGCGAGGAAATCCTGGCGCATTTTCTGTGTGCTATTTAGAGGGAACTATTCATGAGCTCCAACGACGAAAGACGGACATGCAAGAACTGCGCACGGGGAATTCATTAAAGTGTGATCATTATTATGAAGATTAAACAGAATATGTGTCTAATTGAAGTGTATTGTGGTCCTAAGTAAAACAGGGATTATTCTATATGATACAAGCAGGAGGAAATTTGTTTTGTGGAAACACTGTCTACACGCGTTCTCCTTCTCTGTAAATTGGGCATTGCATCTGCCTAACAAAAGAACATTAGAAAATCTTCTTTCATAATGACATTATCTGTACCAGGTGAGAGCAGAGGACTGTATACAGACAGAATAGGGCTCTTGTCAGAGGTGTAAGTGGCGCCCCATACATAGTAAATGCTGGACCATGTCTTATTGCCCAATGTCCAGCTAATGTACATTATAATACTACAGGTCGGTTTTCTTAATTCACAGCACGTGACTGGGGATGGTCTCAGCGTCTAATGGGCTTCCACTTTGGCGCAGAACACTCATGGAAAATAATAGAGCTGTATTCCCAGCATCCTTTTCTCTCTGTACGTAGCGCATCACGCCAGGCAATTTATCATGGAGCCGCATTGTTTTATATTTGTAAGGCACATGGTTTATGGCATTAACATTGGAGGCCAGTATAAATTGCAGAGCCATGTCTGGGGGCAAATATAATGCTGCCCCATAATACCACGTGATGCTTTGACTACTATGTGACAATAAATCCTATTTCAGTGATTCTTACATCTCTCTCTCTCTGGGGGCTAGTCTAACATGCAGATCCATATCTGGGGGCCAGTATAATATGCAGAGCCATGTATGGAGGCCAGTATAATATACAGAGCCATGTCTGGAGGCCAGTACAGTATGCTGAGCCATGTCTGGGTGCCAGTATAATATGCAGAGCCATGTCTGGAGGCCAGTATAATATGCAGAGCCATGTCTTGGTGCCAGTATAATATGCAGAGCCATGTCTGGAGGCCAGTATAATATGCAGAGCCATGTCTTGGTGCCAGTATAATATGCAGAGCCATGTCTGGAGGCCAGTATAATATGCAGAGCCATGTCTTGGTGCCAGTATAATATGCAGAGCCATGTCTGGGTGCCAGTATAAAATGCAGAGCCATGTCTTGGTGCCAGTATAATATGCAGAGCCATGTCTGGGTGCCAGTATAAAATGCAGAACATTGTCTGGAGGCCAGTATAATATACTGAGCCATGTTTGGGGGCTAGTATAACATGCAGAGCCATGTCTGGAGGCCAGTATAATATGCAGAGCCATGTATAATATGCAGATCCATTTCTGAGGGCCAGTATAATATGCAGAGCCATGTATGGAGGCCAGTATAATATACTGAGCCATGTTTGGGGGCTAGTATAACATGCAGAGCCATGTCTGGAGGCCAGTATAATATGCAGAGCCATGTATAATATGCAGATCCATTTCTGAGGGCCAGTATAATATGCAGAGCCATGTATGGAGGCCAGTATAATATACAGAGCCATGTTTGGGGGCCAGTATAAAATGCAGAACCATGTCTGGAGGCCAGTATAATATACTGAGCCATGTCTGGAGGCCAGTACAGTATGCTGAGCCATGTCTGGGTGCCAGTATAATATGCAGAGCCATGTCTGGAGGCCAGTATAATATGCAGAGCCATGTCTTGGTGCCAGTATAATATGCAGAGCCATGTCTGGAGGCCAGTATAATATGCAGAGCCATGTCTTGGTGCCAGTATAATATGCAGAGCCATGTCTGGAGGCCAGTATAATATGCAGAGCCATGTCTGGGTGCCAGTATAAAATGCAGAACATTGTCTGGAGGCCAGTATAATATACTGAGCCATGTTTGGGGGCTAGTATAATATGCAGAGCCATGTCTGGAGGCCAGTATAATATGCAGAGCCATGTTTTGGTGCCAGTATAATATGCAGAGCCATGTCTGGAGGCTAGTAAAATATGCAGAGCCATGTCTTGATGCCAGTATAATATGCTGAGCCGTGTCTGGAGGCTAGTAAAATATGCAGAGCCATGTCTTGATGCCAGTATAATATGCAGAGCCATGTCTGGGAGCAATAATGCTGCCCCATAATATCACATGATGCTCTGAATACTGTGTGATAATAAATCCTATTTCAGTGATTCTCACATTTCCGTGCTGATGCTGACATGTAATTAGCGCACTGTGCGGATAACGAGCCTTCATTTCCATGTATGCCTTTTGTCACACGTATGATGTCCACCTATCTGCCACTACTTACATAGAATAGAAGTGAACACTCACACAATGTATGTGCAGCTTATTGTCTATGGGATAGACTGGATATGTTTCTGTGCTTCTGATAATTATCCGCTATATTCTCATGGTTGTTATGTAGATGCAGGGTCTGTACTCAGGAACGCACAGGTCACTGCCTATCAGACACTTGTATATATTGGAAATAATCACATTTTGCCATAGATCCTTTATTGTGTAATTAACAAAAACTCGCCAGTCACAGACTGCTCTGCCACCAGCCAAGTAGGTTTTATATTGTATACTGTACTGTATGTTTCATATGTTACTATAGGTATTACTAGATACTGTATCAGAATACTGCTATACTCTAGGATGACATCCATACCACATTAGAGATATCTATCTCCTCCCCTGACCCCTCACCCTCCATCTTCTCTAATGTCTCTAGCTAGAAAATAAAACAAGATGGAGTAACTTGCGCCCCCCCCCAACCACAGCTCAGTACCAACTCCCAGGAACACCACTTTTTGACCATATGTACAACAATAGAGATGGTGTGGTCCACAAGCGCTGTTAGCAATATCGTCAATCATTTCCTCTGTTCCACTGAAGGCTCCTGTGAAGACGCCCTATATTCCTCCAAAAAATATTAATGGGAAATCTTGTCAAGTACATGGAGTCATCGATCTATTTCTCAGAAAGATGAAGGAACCTTTGGACTCACCCAGTTAAAGTTATATGTGTTCATCAAAAGGTTTCTTTATATTCCCAAACACTTCTGAAAATGATAGTGTACTTCAATCCCCACATTAGGATGACGGTCACCTCCTACTTCACACAGACGTTCATATAAAGGTTTCTTTTATGGTAGGGGTTTTCACAGCCTGTTGGGTTTTTAGGGTATATCCAATGGAACACTCAAAATTTTCTAGTATCAATTCAAAACAAAAAAATGTTTTTAAAAAATGGAGTCAGTACATACAGTCAGGTCCATATATATTGGGACACTGGGCCTGATTCAGACCCACTCGCGAGCGGCTGTCCGCTCGCAAGTGGGTCGATGTTCTGGACTGAGCATGCGCACGACGGAGGGAGCTCCGTCGTGCGCATGCGCCAGACGCGACGAGCGAAGGAAAGTCCTTCGCTCATTGTGTCCGATCAAAGGGGGCGTGCTGTCAATGTTGATTGACAGCACGCCCCCTTTGGTTGGCGTGCCGGGGGCGTGCCTCCCTGACGGGGGCGTTCCCACGGGAACGCCTCCCGTCAAAAGCCGGCCCACTGACATCACTAGTGATGTCAGTGGGAGTGATTTTGGCTCTGATAGAGCCAAAATCACTCCTCAACCGCAACCGCAGGCTCCGGTTCGCAATTTCGACCATCGCGGCCATCAAAATGCACGCTCGTATAGCCTGTGGGTGGTGACCCACAGCTATATGAGCGTCCAGAAGGATGCTCCATTTTCATGGAGGCCGGCCCTCATTCAGAGCATGCGCTCTGCTCAGAGCGTACGGCTCTGAATGAGGGCCATTGTCAGAATTTTTATATTTTGGCCTCGATTCACCACCACAATGGCTTTGAAATGAAACAAACAAGATGTGCTTTACCTGCAGACTTTCAGATTTAATTTGAGGGTAATTACATCCAAATCAGGTGAACGGTGTAGGAATTACAACAGTTTCAATATGTGCCTCCCACTTTTTAAGGGGCCAAAAGTAATGGGACAAACTAAACAATCCTACATCTAACTTTCACTTTTTAATACTTTGTTGCAAATCCTTTGCAGGCAATTACAGCCTGAAGTCTGGAACGCATAGACATCACCAGACGCTGGGTTTCATCCCTGGTGATGCTCTGCCAGGCCTCTACTGCAAATGTCTTCAGTTCCTGCTTGTTCTTGGGGCATTTCCCCTTCAGTTTTATCTTCATCAAGTGAAATGCATGCTCAATCGGATTCAGGTCAGGGGATTGACTTGGCCATTGCATAACATTCCACTTTTTAGCCTTAAAAAACTCTTTGGTTGCTTTTGCAGTATGCTTCGGGTCATTGTCCATCTGCACTGTGAAGCGCCGTCCAATGAGTTCTGAAGCATTTGACTGAATATGAGCATATAATATTGCCCGAAACACTTAAGAATTCATTCTGCTGCTTTTGTCAGCAGTCACATCATCAATAAATACAAGGGAATCAGTTCCATTGGCAGCCATACATGCCCACGCCATGACACTACCACCACCATGCTTCACTGATGAGGTGGTATGTTTTGGATCATGAGCAGTTCCTTTCCTTCTCCATACTCTTCTCTTCCCATCACTCTGGTACAAGTTGATCTTTGTCTCATCTGTCCATAGGATGTTGTTCCAGAACTGTAATGGCTTTTTTAGATGTTGTTTGGCAAACTCTAATCTGGTCTTCCTGTTTTTGAGGCTCACCAATGATTTACATCTTGTGGTGAACCCTCTATATTCGCTCTTGTGAAGTCTTCTCTTGATGGTTGACTTTGACACATATACACCTACCTCCTGGAGAGTGTTCTTGATTTGGCCAACTGTTGTGAAGGGATTTTTCTTCACCAGGGAAATAATTCTTCTGTCATCCACCACAGTTGTTTTCCGTGGTCTTCCGGGTCATTTGGTGTTGCTGAGCTCTCCGATGCATTCTTTCTTTTTAATGATGTTCCAAACAGTTGATTTGGCCACACAAAGTTTTTGCTATCTCTCTGATGGGTTGTTTTGATTTCTCAGCCTAATGATGGCTTGATTCACTGATAGTGACAGCTCTTTGGATCTCATATTGAGAGTCGACAGCAACTGATTCCAAATGCAAATGTCACACCTAGAATCAACTCCAGACCTTTTACCTGCTTAATTGATAATGAAATAACGAGGGAATAGCCCACACCTGTCCATGAAATAGCTTTTGAGTTGATAGTCCCATTACTTTTGGCCCTTTAAAAAGTGTGAGGCACATATAGAAACCGTTGTAATTCCTTTACCGTTCACCTGATTTGGATGTAATTACCCTCAAATGAAATCTGAAAGTCTGCAGGTAAAGCACATCTTGTTTGTTTCATTTCAAAGCCATTGTGGTGGTGACTAGAGGCCAAAATATGAACATTCTGACAATGTCCCAATATTTATGGACCTGACTGTATATACTCCACAATAAATATTCCTAAAAAAAGTCCATAAAAAAACATTAAAAATAGCAATACAAAAACGGATCATATAATGGTTCATATAGAAATTACTGATGGTTTGTGCCACTTCATACCATAAGGTGATTAGCCACAAAAAAAGAAACATTCACCCACCATCTCTCCCGGGTTAGCGATGGAGTGGTGAATATAGATGGAAAAAACTAAAAGTACGAAAAACAATATGGAATACTTAGTACTCGTGGAATAGAATCTTGGGGATGTCCTTCTTTAAACACCTTAGGACAGTTTATTTTGGAGTATACAGTATATTATGTACTGACTCCATTTTTTTAATTATTTTTTTTATTTTTTAACTGGAGAGTTTTGCTTGTTCCATTGGATATACCCTAACATTAAAGAAACCTTTATATGAACGTCTGTGTGAAGTAGGAGGTGAGTGTCATCCTAATGTGGGGATTGAAGTACACTATCACTGTCAGAAGTGTTTGGGAATATAAAGAAACCGTTTGATGAACACATATAACTTTAACAGGGTGAGTCCAAAGGTTCCTTCATCTTTCTGAGAAAAAGATCGATGACTCCATGTACTTGACAAGATTTCCCATTAATATTTTTTGGAGGAATATAGGTCGTCTTCACAGGAGCCTTCAGTGGAACAGAGGAAATTATTGACAATATTATTAATGTCTCTAGCTGTCTGTCGGCCATCTCCTCCCCAAGATCTCTCTCCCTCCATCTTCTCTCATGTCTCTAGCTGTCTGTCTGCCATCTTCTCCCCATGATCTCTCTCCCTCCATCCTCTCTCATGTCTCTATCTGTCTGTCGGCCATTTCCTCCTCTCCCTCCATCCTTTCTAATATCTCTAGCTGTCTGTCAGCAATCTCCTCCCCTGGTCTCTCTCCCTCCATCCTCTCTCATGTCTCCAGCTGCCTGTCGGCTATCTGCTCCCCATGACCTCTCTCTCCCATCCTCTGTCATGTCTCTAGCTATCTATCAGCCATCTCCTCCCCTGACCTCTCTCCCCCATCCTCTCTCGTGTCTCTGCCTGTCGGCCATCTCCTGCCCTGACCTCTCTCCCCCATCCTCTGTCATGTCTCCAGCTGCCTGTCGGCTATCTCCTGCCCTGACCTCTCTCCATTCTCTGTCATGTCTCTAGCTGTCTATCAGCCATCTCCTCCCATGACCACTCTCCCCCATCCACTCTCATGTCTCTGCCTGTCGGCCATCTCCTGCCCTGACCTCTCTCCCCCATCCTCTGTCATTTCTCCAGCTGCCTGTCGGCTATCTCCTGCCCTGACCTCTCTCCCCCATCCTCTCTCATGTCTCTAGCTGTGTATCAGCCATCTCCTCCCCTGACCTCTCTCCCCCATCCTCTCTCATGTCTCTGCCTGTCGGCTATCTCCTGCCCTGACCTCTCTCCCCCATCCTCTCTCATGTCTCTAGCTCTCTGTCGGCCATCTCCTGCCCTAACCTCTCTCCCCCATCCTCTCTCATGTCTCTAGCTGTCTGTCGGCCATCTCCTGCCCTGACCTCTCTCCCCCCATACTCTCTCATGTCTCTATCTGTCTGTTGGCCATCTCCTGCCCAGACCTCTCTCCCCCCATACTCTCTCATGTCGCTAGCTGTCTGTCAGCCATCTCCTTCCCTGACCTCTCTCCCCCCATCCTCTCTCATGTCTCTAGCTGTCTATCGGCCATCTCCTGCCCAGACCTCTCTCTCCCCATACTCTCTCATGTCTCTAGCTGTCTGTCGGCCATCTCCTGCCCTGACCTCTCTCCCTCCATCCCCTCTGATATCTCTAGCTGTCTGTCGGCCATCTCCTGCCCGGAGCTCTCTCCCCCATCCTCTCTCATGTCTCTAGCTGTCTGTCGGCCATCTCCTGCCCTGACCTCTCTCCCCCATCCTCTCTCATGTCTCTAGCTGTCTGTTGGCCATCTCCTGCCCTGACCTCTCTCCCCCCATACTCTCTCATGTTTCTATCTGTCTGTCGGCCATCTCCTGCCCAGACCTCTCTCCCCCCATACTCTCTCATGTCGCTAGCTGTCTGTCAGCCATCTCCTTCCCTGACCTCTCTCCCCCCATCCTCTCTCATGTCTCTAGCTGTCTATCGGCCATCTCCTGCCCAGACCTCTCTCCACCCCATCCTCTCTCATGGTTCTAGCTGTCTGTTGGCCATCTCCTGCCCTGACCTCTCTCCCTCCATCCTCTCTGATATCTCTAGCTGTCTGTCGGCCATCTCCTGCCCAGACCTCTCTCCCTCCATCCTCTCTCATGTCTCTAGCTCTCTGTCGGCCATCTCCTGCCCTGACCTCTCTCCCTCCATCCTCTCTGATGTCTCTAGCTGTCTGGCGGCCATCTCCTGCCCTGACCTCTCTCCCTCCATCCTCTCTGATGTCTCTGGCTCTCTGTCAGCTATCTCCTGCCCTGACTTCTCTTCCTCCATCCTCTCTCATGTCTCTAGCTGTCTGTCGGCCATCTCCTGCCCTGACCTCTCTCCCCCCATCCTCTCTGATGTCTCTAGCTCTCTTTCCGCCGTCTCCTGCCCTGAACTCTCTCCCCCATCCTCTCTCATGTCTCTAGCTGTCTGTCGGCCATCTCCTGCCCTGACCTCTCTCCCTCCAATCCTCTCTGATGTCTCTAGCTCTCTGTCGGCCATCTCCTGTCCTGACCTCTCTCCCCCCATCCTCTCTCATGTCTCTAGCTGTCTGTCAGCCATCTCCTGCCCTGACCTATCTCTCCCCCGTCCTCTCTCATGTCTCTAGCTCTCTGTCCACCATCTCCTGCCCTGAACTCTCTCCCCCATCCTCTCTCATGTCTCTAGCTGTCTGTCGGCCATCTACTGCCCTGATCTCTCTCCCTCCAATCCTCTCTGATGTCTCTAGCTCTCTGACGGCCATCTCCTGTCCTGACCTCTCTCCCCCCATCCTCTCTCATGTCTCTAGCTGTCTATCGGCCATCTCCTGCCCAGACCTCTCTCCCCCCATCCTCTCTCATGTCTCTAGCTGCCTGTCGGCCATCTCCTGCCCTGACCTCTCTCCCTCATCCTCTCTCATGTCTCTAGCTGCCTGTCAGCCATGTCCTGCCCTGACCTCTCTCCCCCCATACCCTCTCATGTCTCTAGCTGTCTATCAGTCTTCTCCTGCCCAGACCTCTCTCCCCACATATTCTCTCATGTCTCTAGCTGTCTGTCAGCCATCTTCTCCCCATGATCTCTCTCTCTCCATCCTCTCTCATGTCTCTAGCTGTCTATCGGCTATCTCCTCCCCTGACCTCTCTCCCGCCATCCTCTCTCATGTCTCTGTCTATCAGCCATCTCCTCCCCTGACCTCTCTCCCCCAATCCTCTCTCATGTCTCTAGCTGTCTGTCGGCCATCTCCTGCCCTGACCTCTCTCCCTCATCCTCTCTCATGTCTCTAGCTGCCTGTCGGCTATCTCCTGCACTGACCTCTCTCCCGCCATCCTCTCTCTTGTCTCTGTCTATCAGCCATCTCCTCCCCTGAACTCTCTCCCCCATCCTCTCTCAAGTCTCTAGCTGTCTATCGGCCATCTCCTGCCCTGACCTCTACCCCCCATCCTCTCTCATGTCTCTAGCTCTCTGTTGGCCATCTCCTGCCCTGACCTCTATCCCTCATCCTCTCTCATGTCTCTAGCTGTCTGTCGGCCATCTCCTGCCCTGACCTCTCCCCCCCATCCTCTCTCATGTCTATAGCTCTCTGTCGGCCATCTCCTGCCCTGACCTCTCTCCCTCATCCTCTCTCATGTCTCTAGCTGTCTGTTGGCCATCTCCTGCCCTGACCTCTCTCCCTCATCCTCTCTCATGTCTCTAGCTCTCTGTCGGCCATCTCCTCCCCTGATCTCTCTCCCCCTTCCTCTCTCATGTCTCTAGCTGTCTGTCGGCCAGCTCCTCCCCTGACCTCTCTCCCGCCATCCTCTCTCATGTCTCTGTCTATCAGCCATCTCCTCCCCTGACCTCTCTCCCCCATCCTCTCTCATGTCTCTAGCTGTCTGTCGGCCATCTCCTGCCCTGACCTCTCTCCCTCATCCTCTCTCAAGTCTCTAGCTGCCTGTCGGCTATCTCCTGCCCTGACCTCTCTCCCGCCATCCTCTCTCATGTCTCTGTCTATCGGCCATCTCCTCCCCTGACCTCTCTCCCCCATCCTCTCTCATGTCTCTAGCTGTCTATCGGCCATCTCCTGCCCTGACCTCTACCCCCCATCCTCTCTCATGTCTCTAGCTGTCTGTTGGCCATCTCCTGCCCTGACCTCTCCCCCCCATCCTCTCTCATGTCTCTAGCTCTCTGTCGGCCATCTCCTGCCCTGACCTCTCTCCCTCATCCTCTCTCATGTCTCTAGCTGTCTGTTGGCCATCTCCTGCCCTGACCTCTCTCCCTCATCCTCTCTCATGTCTCTAGCTGTCTATCGGCCATCTCCTGCCCTGACCTCTCCCCCCATCCTCTCTCATGTCTCTAGCTCTCTGTCGGCCATCTCCAGCCCTGACCTCTCTCCCTCATCCTCTCTCATGTCTCTAGCTGTCTGTCGGCCATCTCCTGCCCTGACCTCTCTCCCTCATCCTCTCTCATGTCTCTAGCTGTCTGTCGGCCATCTCCTGCCCTGACTTCTCCCCCCCATCCTCTCTCATGTCTCTGCCTGTCGGCTATCTCCTGCCCTGACCTCTCTCCCCCCATACTCTCTCATGTTTCTAGCTGTCTCTCAGCCATCTCCTGCCCTGACCTCTCTCCCGCCATCCTCTCTCATGTATCTAGCTGTCTGTTGGCTATCTCCTGCCCTGTCCTCTCTCCCCCCATCCTCACTCATGTCTCTAGCTGTCTGTTGGCCATATCCTGCCCTGACCTCTCTCCCTCATCCTCTCTCGTGTCTCTAGCTGTCTGTCGGCCATCTCCTGCCCTGACCTCTCTCCCTCATCCTCTCTCATGTCTCTAGCTGTCTGTCGGCCATCTCCTGCCCTGACCTCTCCAACCATCCTCTCTCATGTCTCTAGCTCTCTGTCGGCCATCTCCTCCCCTGATCTCTCTCCCCCTTCCTCTCTCATGTCTCTAGCTGTCTGTCGGCCATCTCCTGCCCTGACCTCTCTCCCCCATCCTCTCTGATGTCTCTAGCTCTCTGTCCGCCGTCTCCTGCCCTGAACTCTCTCCCTCATCCTCTCTCATGTCTCTAGCTGTCTGTCGGCCATCTCCTGCCCTGACCTCTCCACCCATCCTCTCTCATGTCTCTAGCTCTCTGTCGGCCATCTCCTCCCCTGATCTCTCTCCCCCTTCCTCTCTCATGTCTCTAGCTGTCTGTCGGCCATCTCCTGCCCTGACCTCTCTCCCCCCATCCTCTCTGATGTCTCTAGCTCTCTGTCCGCCGTCTCCTGCCCTGAACTCTCTCCCCCATCCTCTCTCGTGTCTCTAGCTGTCTGTCGGCCATCTCCTGCCCTGACCTCTCTCCCTCCAATCCTCTCTGATGTCTCTAGCTCTCTGTCGGCCATCTCCTGTCCTGACCTCTCTCCCCCCATCCTCTCTCATGTCTCTAGCTGTCTGTCAGCCATCTCCTGCCCTGACCTATCTCTCCCCCGTCCTCTCTCATGTCTCTAGCTCTCTGTCCACCATCTCCTGCCCTGAACTCTCTCCCCCATCCACTCTCATGTCTCTAGCTGTCTGTCGGCCATCTACTGCCCTGACCTCTCTCCCTCCAATCCTCTCTGATGTCTCTAGCTCTCTGTCGGCCATCTCCTGTCCTGACCTCTCTCCCCCCTCCTCTCTCATGTCTCTAGCTGTCTATCGGCCATCTCCTGCCCAGACCTCTCTCCCCCCATCCTCTCTCATGTCTCTAGCTGCCTGTCGGCCATCTCCTGCCCTGACCTCTCTCCCTCATACTCTCTCATGTCTCTAGATGCCTGTCGGCCATGTCCTGCCCTGACCTCTCTCCCCCCATCCCCTCTCATGTCTCTAGCTGTCTATCAGCCATCTCCTGCCCAGACCTCTCTCCCCACATATTCTCTCATGTCTCTAGCTGTCTGTCGGCCATCTTCTCCCCATGATCTCTCACTCTCCATCCTCTCTCATGTCTCTAGCTGTCTATCGGCTATCTCCTCCCCTGACCTCTCTCCCGCCATCCTCTCTCATGTCTCTGTCTATCAGCCATCTCCTCCCCTGACCTCTCTCCCCCCATCCTCTCTCATGTCTCTAGCTGTCTGTCGGCCATCTCCTGCCCTGACCTCTCTCCCTCATCCTATCTCATGTCTGTAGCTGCCTGTCGGCTATCTCCTGCCCTGACCTCTCTCCCGCCATCCTCTCTCATGTCTCTGTCTATCGGCCATCTCCTCCCCTGACCTCTCTCCCCCATCCTCTCTCATGTCTCTTGCTGTCTATCGGCCATCTCCTGCCCTGACCTCTACCCCCCATCCTCTCTCATGTCTCTAGCTCTCTGTCGGCCATCTCCTGCCCTGACCTCTCTCCCTCATCCTCTCTCATGTCTCTAGCTGTCTGTCGGCCATCTCCTGCCCTGACCTCTCCCCCCATCCTCTCTCATGTCTCTAGCTCTCTGTCGGCCATCTCCTGCCCTGACCTCTCTCCCTCATCCTCTCTCATGTCTCTAGCTGTCTGTTGGCCATCTCCTGCCCTGACCTCTCTCCCTCATCCTCTCTCATGTCTCTAGCTTTCTATCGGCCATCTCCTGCCCTGACCTCTCCACCCCATCCTCTCTCATGTCTCTAGCTCTCTGTCGGCCATCTCCAGCCCTGACCTCTCTCCCTCATCCTCTCTCATGTCTCTAGCTGTCTGTCGGCCATCTCCTGCCCTGACCTCTCTCCCTCATCCTCTCTCATGTCTCTAGCTGTCTGTCGGCCATCTCCTGCCCTGACCTCTCCCCCCCATCCTCTCTCATGTCTCTGCCTGTCGGCTATCTCCTGCCCTGACCTCTCTCCCCCCATACTCTCTCATGTTTCTAGCTGTCTGTCGGCCATCTCCTGCCCAGACCTCTCTCCCCCCATACTCTCTCATGTCTCTAGCTCTCTGTCGGCCATCTCCTGCCCTGACCTCTCTCCCCCCATCCTCTCTCATGTCTCCAGCTGTCTGTCGGCTATCTCCTGCCCTGACCTCTCTCCCGTTATCCTCTCTCATGTCTCTAGCTGTCTGTTTGCTATCTCCTGCCCTGACCTCTCTCCCCCCATCCTCACTCATGTCTCTAGCTGTCTGTCGGCCATATCCTGCCCTGACCTCTCTCCCTCATCCTCTCTCATGTCTCTAGCTGTCTGTCGGCCATCTCTTGCCCTGACCTCTCTCCCTCATCCTCTCTCATGTCTCTAGCTCTCTGTCGGCCATCTCCTCCCCTGATCTCTCTCCCCCATCATCTCTCATGTCTCTAGCTGTCTATCGGCCATCTCCTGCCCTGACCTCTCTCCCCCATCCTCTCTCATGTCTCTAGCTCTCTGTCGGCCATCTACTCCCCTGATCTCTCTCCCCCATCCTCTCTCATGTCTCTAGCTGCCTGTCGGGCATCTCCTGCCCTGACCTCTCTCCCCCATCCTCTCTCATGTCTCTAGCTCTCTGTCGGCCATCTCCTCGCCTGATCTCTCTCCCCCATCCTCTCTCATGTCTCTAGCTGTCTATCGGCCATCTCCTGCCCTGACCACTCTCCCCCATCCTCTCTCATGTCTCTAGCTGTCTGTCAGCCATCTCCTGCCCTGACCTCTCTCCCCCATCCTCTCTCATGTCTCTAGCTCTCTGTCGGCCATCTCCTCCCCTGATCTCTCTCCCCCATCCTCTCTCATGTCTCTAGCTGCCTGTCGGGCATCTCCTGCCCTGACCTCTCTCCCCCATCCTCTCTCATGTCTCTAGCTCTCTGTCGGCCATCTCCTCGCCTGATCTCTCTCCCCCATCCTCTCTCATGTCTCTAGCTGTCTATCGGCCATCTCCTGCCCTGACCTCTCTCCCTCATCCTCTCTCATGTCTCTAGCTGTCTGTCGGCCATCTCCTGCCCAGACCTCTCTCCCCCATCCTCTCTCATGTTTCTAGCTGTCTGTCGGCCATCTCCTGCCCAGACCTCTCTCCCCCCATACTCTCTCATGTCTCTAGCTCTCTGTCGGCCATCTCCTGCCCTGACCTCTCTCCCCCCATCCTCTCTCATGTCTCTAGCTGTCTGTCGGCTATCTCCTTCCCCTGACCGCTCTCCCGCCATCCTCTCTCATGTCTCTAGCTGTCTGTTGGCTATCTCCTGTCCTGATCTCTCTCCCCCCATCCTCACTCATGTCCCTAGCTGTCTGTCGGCCATATCTTGCCCTGACCTCTCTCCCTCATCCTCTCTCATGTCTCTAGCTGTCTGTTGGCCATCTCCTGCCCTGACCTCTCTCCCTCATCCTCTCTCATGTCTCTAGCTGTCTGTCGGCCATCTCCTGCCCTGACCTCTCCCCCCATCCTCTCTCATGTCTCTAGCTCTCTGTCGGCCATCTCCTCCCCTGATCTCTCTCCCCCATCCTCTCTCATGTCTCTAGCTGTCTGTCGGCCATCTCCTGCCCTGACCTCTCTCCCCCCATCCTCTCTGATGTCTCTAGCTCTCTGTCCGCCGTCTCCTGCCCTAAACTCTCTCCCCCATCCTCTCTCATGTCTCTAGCTGTCTGTCGGCCATCTCCTGACCTGACCTCTCTCCCTCCAATCGTCTCTGATGTCTCTAGCTCTCTGTTGGCCATCTCCTGTCCTGACCTCTCTCCCCCCATCCTCTCTCATGTCTCTAGCTGTCTGTCAGCCATCTCCTGCCCTGAACTATCTCTCCCCCATCCTCTCTCATGTCTCTAGCTCTCTGTCCACCATCTCCTGCCCTGAACTCTCTCCCCCATCCTCTCTCATGTCTCTAGCTGTCTGTCGGCCATCTACTGCCCTGACCTCTCTCCCTCCAATCCTCTCTGATGTCTCTAGCTCTCTGTCGGCCATCTCCTGTCCTGACCTCTCTCCCCCCATCCTCTCTAATGTCTCTAGCTGTCTATCGGCCATCTCCTGCCCAGACCTCTCTCCCTCCATCCTCTCTCATGTCTCTAGCTGCCTGTCGGCCATCTCCTGCCCTGACCTCTCTCCCTCATCCTCTCTCATGTCTCTAGCTGCCTGTCGGCCATGTCCTGCCCTGACCTCTCTCCCCCCATCCCCTCTCATGTTTCTAGCTGTCTATCAGCCTTCTCCTGCCCAGACCTCTCTCCCCACATATTCTCTCATGTCTCTAGCTGTCTGTGGGCCATCATCTCCCCATGATCTCTCTCTCTCCATCCTCTCTCATGTCTCTAGCTGTCCATCGGCTATCTCCTCCCCTGACCTCTCTCCCGCCATCCTCTCTCATGTCTCTGTCTATCAGCCATCTCCTCCCCTGACCTCTCTCCCCCATCCTCTCTCATGTCTCTAGCTGTCTGTCGGCCATCTCCTGCCCTGACCTCTCTCCCTCATCCTCTCTCATGTCTCTAGCTGCCTGTCGGCTATCTCCTGCCCTGACCTCTCTCCCGCCATCCTCTCTCATGTCTCTGTCTATCGGCCATCTCCTCCCCTGACCTCTCTCCCCCATCCTCTCTCATGTCTCTAGCTGTCTATCGGCCATCTCCTGCCCTGATCTCTACCCCCCATCCTCTCTCATGTCTCTAGCTGTCTGTTGGCCATCTCCTGCCCTGACCTCTCCCCCCCATCCTCTCTCATGTCTCTAGCTCTCTGTCGGCCATCTCCTGCCCTGACCTCTCTCCCTCATCCTCTCTCATGTCTCTAGCTGTCTGTTGGCCATCTCCTGCCCTGACCTCTCTCCCTCATCCTCTCTCATGTCTCTGGCTGTCTATCGGCCATCTCCTGCCCTGACCTCTCCCCCCATCCTCTCTCATGTCTCTAGCTCTCTGTCGGCCATCTCCAGCCCTGACCTCTCTCCCTCATCCTCTCTCATGTCTCTAGCTGTCTGTCGGCCATCTCCTGCCCTGACCTCTCTCCCTCATCCTCTCTCATGTCTCTAGCTGTCTGTCGGCCATCTCCTGCCCTGACCTCTCCCCCCCATCCTCTCTCATGTCTCTGCCTGTCGGCTATCTCCTGCCCTGACCTCTCTCCCCCCATACTCTCTCATGTTTCTAGCTGTCTCTCGGCCATCTCCTGCCCTGACCTCTCTCCCGCCATCCTCTCTCATGTATCTAGCTGTCTGTTGGCTATCTCCTGCCCTGTCCTCTCTCCCCCCATCCTCACTCATGTCTCTAGCTGTCTGTTGGCCATATCCTGCCCTGACCTCTCTCCCTCATCCTCTCTCATGTCTCTAGCTGTCTGTCGGCCATCTCCTGCCCTGACCTCTCTCCCTCATCCTCTCTCATGTCTCTAGCTGTCTGTCGGCCATCTCCTGCCCTGACCTCTCCACCCATCCTCTCTCATGTCTCTAGCTCTCTGTCGGCCATCTCCTCCCCTGATCTCTCTCCCCCTTCCTCTCTCATGTCTCTAGCTCTCTGTCGGCCATCTCCTGCCCTGACCTCTCTCCCCCATCCTCTCTGATGTCTCTAGCTCTCTGTCCGCCGTCTCCTGCCCTGAACTCTCTCCCTCATCCTCTCTCATGTCTCTAGCTGTCTGTCGGCCATCTCCTGCCCTGACCTCTCCACCCATCCTCTCTCATGTCTCTAGCTCTCTGTCGGCCATCTCCTCCCCTGATCTCTCTCCCCCTTCCTCTCTCATGTCTCCAGCTGTCTGTCGGCCATCTCCTGCCCTGACCTCTCTCCCCCCATCCTCTCTGATGTCTCTAGCTCTCTGTCCGCCGTCTCCTCCCCTGAACTCTCTCCCCCATCCTCTCTCATGTCTCTAGCTGTCTGTCGGCCATCTCCTGCCCTGACCTCTCTCCCTCCAATCCTCTCTGATGTCTCTAGCTCTCTGTCGGCCATCTCCTGTCCTGACCTCTCTCCCCCCATCCTCTCTCATGTCTCTAGCTGTCTGTCAGCCATCTCCTGCCCTGACCTATCTCTCCCCCGTCCTCTCTCATGTCTCTAGCTCTCTGTCCACCATCTCCTGCCCTGAACTCTCTCCCCCATCCACTCTCATGTCTCTAGCTGTCTGTCGGCCATCTACTGCCCTGACCTCTCTCCCTCCAATCCTCTCTGATGTCTCTAGCTCTCTGTCGGCCATCTCCTGTCCTGACCTCTCTCCCCCCTCCTCTCTCATGTCTCTAGCTGTCTATCGGCCATCTCCTGCCCAGACCTCTCTCCCCCATCCTCTCTCATGTCTCTAGCTGCCTGTCGGCCATCTCCTGCCCTGACCTCTCTCCCTCATCCTCTCTCATGTCTCTAGCTGCCTGTCGGCCATGTCCTGCCCTGACCTCTCTCCCCCCATCCCCTCTCATGTCTCTAGCTGTCTATCAGCCATCTCCTGCCCAGACCTCTCTCCCCACATATTCTCTCATGTCTCTAGCTGTCTGTCGGCCATCTTCTCCCCATGATCTCTCACTCTCCATCCTCTCTCATGTCTCTAGCTGTCTATCGGCTATCTCCTCCCCTGACCTCTCTCCCGCCATCCTCTCTCATGTCTCTGTCTATCAGCCATCTCCTCCCCTGACCTCTCTCCCGCCATCCTCTCTCATGTCTCTAGCTGTCTGTCGGCCATCTCCTGCCCTGACCTCTCTCCCTCATCCTATCTCATGTCTGTAGCTGCCTGTCGGCTATCTCCTGCCCTGACCTCTCTCCCGCCATCCTCTCTCATGTCTCTGTCTATCGGCCATCTCCTCCCCTGACCTCTCTCCCCCATCCTCTCTCATGTCTCTAGCTGTCTATCGGCCATCTCCTGCCCTGACCTCTACCCCCCATCCTCTCTCATGTCTCTAGCTCTCTGTCGGCCATCTCCTGCCCTGACCTCTCTCCCTCATCCTCTCTCATGTCTCTAGCTGTCTGTCGGCCATCTCCTGCCCTGACCTCTCCCCCCCATCCTCTCTCATGTCTCTAGCTCTCTGTCGGCCATCTCCTGCCCTGACCTCTCTCCCTCATCCTCTCTCATGTCTCTAGCTGTCTGTTGGCCATCTCCTGCCCTGACCTCTCTCCCTCATCCTCTCTCATGTCTCTAGCTTTCTATCGGCCATCTCCTGCCCTGACCTCTCCCCCCCATCCTCTCTCATGTCTCTAGCTCTCTGTCGGCCATCTCCAGCCCTGACCTCTCTCCCTCATCCTCTCTCATGTCTCTAGCTGTCTGTCGGCCATCTCCTGCCCTGACCTCTCTCCCTCATCCTCTCTCATGTCTCTAGCTGTCTGTCGGCCATCTTCTGCCCTGACCTCTCCCCCCCATCCTCTCTCATGTCTCTGCCTGTCGGCTATCTCCTGCCCTGACCTCTCTCCCCCCATACTCTCTCATGTTTCTAGCTGTCTGTTGGCCATCTCCTGCCCAGACCTCTCTCCCCCCATACTCTCTCATGTCTCTAGCTCTCTGTCGGCCATCTCCTGCCCTGACCTCTCTCCCCCCATCCTCTCTCATGTCTCTAGCTGTCTGTCGGCTATCTCCTGCCCTGACCTCTCTCCCGCCATCCTCTCTCATGTCTCTAGCTGTCTGTTTGCTATCTCCTGCCCTGACCTCTCTCCCCCCATCCTCACTCATGTCTCTAGCTGTCTGTCGGCCATATCCTGCCCTGACCTCTCTCCCTCATCCTCTCTCATGTCTCTAGCTGTCTGTCGGCCATCTCCTGCCCTGACCTCTCTCCCCCATCCTCTCTCATGTCTCTAGCTCTCTGTCGGCCATCTCCTCGCCTGATCTCTCTCCCCCATCCTCTCTCATGTCTCTAGCTGTCTATCGGCCATCTCCTGCCCTGACCTCTCTCCCCCATCCTCTCTCATGTCTCTAGCTGTCTGTCAGCCATCTCCTGCCCTGACCTCTCTCCCCCATCCTCTCTCATGTCTCTAGCTCTCTGTCGGCCATCTCCTCCCCTGATCTCTCTCCCCCATCCTCTCTCATGTCTCTAGCTGCCTGTCGGGCATCTCCTGCCCTGACCTCTCTCCCCCATCCTCTCTCATGTCTCTAGCTCTCTGTCGGCCATCTCCTCGCCTGATCTCTCTCCCCCATCCTCTCTCATTTCTCTAGCTGTCTATCGGCCATCTCCTGCCCTGACCTCTCTCCCCCATCCTCTCTCATGTCTCTAGCTGTCTGTCGGCCATCTCCTGCCCTGACCTCTCTCCCTCATCCTCTCTCATGTCTCTAGCTGCCTGTCGGCTATCTCCTGCCCTGACCTCTCTCCCGCCATCCTCTCTCATGTCTATGTCTATCGGCCATCTCCTCCCCTGACCTCTCTCCCCCATCCTCTCTCATGTCTCTAGCTGTCTATCGGCCATCTCCTGCCCTGACCTATACCCCCCATCCTCTCTCATGTCTCTAGCTGTCTGTCGGCCATCTCCTGCCCTGACCTCTCCCCCCCATCCTCTCTCATGTCTCTAGCTCTCTGTCGGCCATCTCCTGCCCTGACCTCTCTCCCTCATCCTCTCTCATGTCTCTAGCTGTCTGTTGGCCATCTCCTGCCCTGACCTCTCTCCCTCATCCTCTCTCATGTCTCTGGCTGTCTATCGGCCATCTCCTGCCCTGACCTCTCCCCCCATCCTCTCTCATGTCTCTAGCTCTCTGTCGGCCATCTCCAGCCCTGACCTCTCTCCCTCATCCTCTCTCCTGTCTCTATCTGTCTGTCGGCCATCTCCTGCCCTGACCTCTCTCCCTCATCCTCTCTCATGTCTCTAGCTGTCTGTCAGCCATCTCCTGCCCTGACCTCTCCCCCCCATCCTCTCTCATGTCTCTGCCTGTCGGCTATCTCCTGCCCTGACCTCTCTCCCCCCATACTCTCTCATGTTTCTAGCTGTCTCTCGGCCATCTCCTGCCCTGACCTCTCTCCCGCCATCCTCTCTCATGTATCTAGCTGTCTGTTGGCTATCTCCTGCCCTGTCCTCTCTCCCCCCATCCTCACTCATGTCTCTAGCTGTCTGTTGGCCATATCCTGCCCTGACCTCTCTCCCTCATCCTCTCTCATGTCTCTAGCTGTCTGTCGGCCATCTCCTGCCCTGACCTCTCTCCCTCATCCTCTCTCATGTCTCTAGCTGTCTGTCGGCCATCTCCTGCCCTGACCTCTCCACCCATCCTCTCTCATGTCTCTAGCTCTCTGTCGGCCATCTCCTCCCCTGATCTCTCTCCCCCTTCCTCTCTCATGTCTCTAGCTGTCTGTCGGCCATCTCCTGCCCTGACCTCTCTCCCCCCATCCTCTCTGATGTCTCTAGCTCTCTGTCCGCTGTCTCCTGCCCTGAACTCTCTCCCTCATCCTCTCTCATGTCTCTAGCTGTCTGTCGGCCATCTCCTGCCCTGACCTCTCCACCCATCCTCTCTCATGTCTCTAGCTCTCTGTCGGCCATCTCCTCCCCTGATCTCTCTCCCCCTTCCTCTCTCATGTCTCTAGCTGTCTGTCAGCCATCTCCTGCCCTGACCTATCTCTCCCCCGTCCTCTCTCATGTCTCTAGCTCTCTGTCCACCATCTCCTGCCCTGAACTCTCTCCCCCATCCACTCTCATGTCTCTAGCTGTCTGTCGGCCATCTACTGCCCTGACCTCTCTCCCTCCAATCCTCTCTGATGTCTCTAGCTCTCTGTCGGCCATCTCCTGTCCTGACCTCTCTCCCCCCTCCTCTCTCATGTCTCTAGCTGTCTATCGGCCATCTCCTGCCCAGACCTCTCTCCCCCCATCCTCTCTCATGTCTCTAGCTGCCTGTCGGCCATCTCCTGCCCTGACCTCTCTCCCTCATCCTCTCTCATGTCTCTAGCTGCCTGTCGGCCATGTCCTGCCCTGACCTCTCTCCCCCCATCCCCTCTCATGTCTCTAGCTGTCTATCAGCCATCTCCTGCCCAGACCTCTCTCCCCACATATTCTCTCATGTCTCTAGCTGTCTGTCGGCCATCTTCTCCCCATGATCTCTCACTCTCCATCCTCTCTCATGTCTCTAGCTGTCTATCGGCTATCTCCTCCCCTGACCTCTCTCCCGCCATCCTCTCTCATGTCTCTGTCTATCAGCCATCTCCTCCCCTGACCTCTCTCCCCCCATCCTCTCTCATGTCTCTAGCTGTCTGTCGGCCATCTCCTGCCCTGACCTCTCTCCCTCATCCTATCTCATGTCTGTAGCTGCCTGTCGGCTATCTCCTGCCCTGACCTCTCTCCCGCCATCCTCTCTCATGTCTCTGTCTATCGGCCATCTCCTCCCCTGACCTCTCTCCCCCATCCTCTCTCATGTCTCTAGCTGTCTATCAGCCATCTCCTGCCCTGACCTCTACCCCCCATCCTCTCTCATGTCTCTAGCTCTCTGTCGGCCATCTCCTGCCCTGACCTCTCTCCCTCATCCTCTCTCATGTCTCTAGCTGTCTGTCGGCCATCTCCTGCCCTGACCTCTCCCCCCCATCCTCTCTCATGTCTCTAGCTCTCTGTCGGCCATCTCCTGCCCTGACCTCTCTCCCTCATCCTCTCTCATGTCTCTAGCTGTCTGTTGGCCATCTCCTGCCCTGACCTCTCTCCCTCATCCTCTCTCATGTCTCTAGCTTTCTATCGGCCATCTCCTGCCCTGACCTCTCCCCCCCATCCTCTCTCATGTCTCTAGCTCTCTGTCGGCCATCTCCAGCCCTGACCTCTCTCCCTCATCCTCTCTCATGTCTCTAGCTGTCTGTCGGCCATCTCCTGCCCTGACCTCTCTCCCTCATCCTCTCTCATGTCTCTAGCTGTCTGTCGGCCATCTCCTGCCCTGACCTCTCCCCCCCATCCTCTCTCATGTCTCTGCCTGTCGGCTATCTCCTGCCCTGACCTCTCTCCCCCCATACTCTCTCATGTTTCTAGCTGTCTGTCGGCCATCTCCTGCCCTGACCTCTCTCCCCCCATCCTCTCTCATGTCTCTAGCTGTCTGTCGGCTATCTCCTGCCCTGACCTCTCTCCCGCCATCCTCTCTCATGTCTCTAGCTGTCTGTTTGCTATCTCCTGCCCTGACCTCTCTCCCCCCATCCTCACTCATGTCTCTAGCTGTCTGTCGGCCATATCCTGCCCTGACCTCTCTCCCTCATCCTCTCTCATGTCTCTAGCTGTCTGTCGGCCATCTCCTGCCCTGACCTCTCTCCCTCATCCTCTCTCATGTCTCTAGCTCTCTGTCGGCCATCTCCTCCCCTGATCTCTCTCCCCCATCATCTCTCATGTCTCTAGCTGTCTATCGGCCATCTCCTGCCCTGACCTCTCTCCCCCATCCTCTCTCATGTCTCTAGCTCTCTGTCGGCCATCTCCTCCCCTGATCTCTCTCCCCCATCCTCTCTCATGTCTCTAGCTGCCTGTCGGGCATCTCCTGCCCTGACCTCTCTCTCCCATCCTCTCTCATGTCTCTAGCTCTCTGTCGGCCATCTCCTCGCCTGATCTCTCTCCCCCATCCTCTCTCATGTCTCTAGCTGTCTATCGGCCATCTCCTGCCCTGACCTCTCTCCCCCATCCTCTCTCATGTCTCTAGCTGTCTGTCGGCCATCTCCTGCCCTGACCTCTCTCCCCCATCCTCTCTCATGTCTCTAGCTCTCTGTCGGCCATCTCCTGCCCTGACCTCTCCCCCATCCTCTCTCATGTCTCTAGCTGTCTGTCGGCCATCTTCAGACCTCTTGCCTGGGAATAATTTTTCCCCTAACTTTCCTGTTTTCTCTTGTAGGCTCCAGCATTGCAGGAGGGAAATCTGAGACAATGGGATTTTCCATGTAGTTACAGTATTGTCGATAATAACGGTATCACTCCTTCGTCCATTTCCTTGTGATTAGGCCACAATTGGCTCCGTAGCAGCTAGAAATGATTCTTGCCTATGAATTACAGTTAATGTAGAATGGACAGTATGGCAGATGGCACTGCGCCTGTAGATTTTACAAACCTTTTATCTATATATCATCACCATAGTGTCCAGTGTTGTACAGAGAATAATCTTTCACATCTACCCAGTGGAGCTTACACTCTAAACTACAGACAGGGGTCGATCTGTTGTCAGAAGCCGATTAACCTACCGGTACGTGTCTGGACTTCTTTAAATCAGTTTGTGATCTACTTTAGTTGGTGCCTGAAATTTGCGCAGTTGCTGCAGAATTTTGTGTCCGCTCTATGGGGGCGATTCAAGGTCCTACGGTATTGTAATTGCAGCTGCGATAGCCCTGTTATGGTAATGCAGCAGGAGTTGTCACGCCCCCTGCATGCATTTCTGTTCCGAGCTGCATCCAGGGTCCCAGCGTCGGAACATCTGCGTGTTCCTCTGGAGCTTGAGTCACCATGGGGTCACTCAAGCCTACGAGCGCAGTTGGTCAAAAGAAGCCAGGAAATCTCTGTCAGTGACGGGGATCCTGGTCTCTTCTCTCCACCCCCGACGGCAGGGACACGCCTCCGTTTGGGGCTAATGGAGCCTGTCGCCACACCCTCGTCCCGCCCAGAAACGGCAGTAGACTGTCACTCTGCGTGCGAACACGCAGGACCTGTACTGCATGGGGATAGCGCACATCCCTGAATCAGCCCCTAGGTGTGCAATAAGGGATAAATGCTGACTCCTAGGAGGGCTGTTTATTTCATTCCTCGCTCTCTGTTCATTTTGCAGCACAAATCACAAAATATTTTGGGTGAAAATATGTCAGTGTTGGTTTCTGGCGTCACAGTCAGTTGCCGGTAGGTGACATTAAGATAATTGTGACTGTGATCTCATATATAGCTGATCACTCGCCTTACAATCCCGTCACTGAATAGCATTTTTCTTTTATTGAATTGATAGTTATTAGACACATATGTGAGTAGCAATAGTACATCCACTACAATCATGTGCAAATGGCCAAATCATCTAATAATCAGAATTTGATTGAAGCTGATTGAGTTTATTGTAAATGTGCAAATGAAGCTAACGATCATTATCATTATTGTCATTTATTCATAAGGCGCCACAAGGAGTCCTCAGCGCCAACCGCACTGGAGGAGCAAAGCAATATTACAAGGTACAAGGGTCTCCAGACAGCGTAGTTACATACACAACACACAGCTTTACAGATATACTAGAGTCTGAGGGAGAATGAGCCCTGCTCACAAGAGCTTACACTCTACTGTCCTACATCGTACCTGCACTGCTCCCTGATCTGTCCAATGACTGTAATGTGTGCGAGAGAGATAACTTGTTATTAATTTACATTTGGGTTAGTTAAGGTGTGTGTCCCAATTGTACACTGATAGGAATACAATTGTCTGTTCAGCACTGGATCAAATGTATAGGAGCCAGCTCACCGGAGGGTAATGAGAGATGGCATGGCAACGGTATTCCAGTGACAGCGGCTGCATGGTACTGTACATTGCAGCATTTACTGTTCAGGTATCCATGTGATCGCTCATGAGGACCCCGCGCCCCAGACCAAGTGGTGAGCTCTGGATTTCTCAGGGCTAGTAAAACGGGGGCTAGTACAAGGCGCTGTTCCGCCAACACCAATACTGACCTAGAATAGTCAGCAAACATTGTACAATAATTATAGTATGATAAAGATGCTCTGCATCGCTACCTGCTGGTTATCAGTGGTACTGCAACTTTTAAAGCCAAACTACTGTATGTAACATTTTTAGAATAAAAATATTTCTGGATGTTGGCCTCCCTGACACACCCTACCCGAAATTAGTCTGTGCGATTAAATCCTTAACATTTTATGGTGTTTTCTCCACTAATCTGCTCTCTACAGATCCACGTACACCTCGGGAATATTTGGCATATCACGGACTTTGCGACCATCAGAGACTTTTTCGGAAAATATCCATCTAAGCTAATATGACAAAAGTACGATGCACGGGTCCCCGCTGGCATTTCCGGTAGTTTCTGTGTGTGACTCAGCCATCAATCGGCAGGGTTGGACTGGCCCTCAGGGGTACAGGGGAATTCCCCGGTGAGTCCCACTGCCTGTGGGCCCACCCTCTCCTCTAGGTGTCAGGTTCCAGACCTCAAAATATATATTGTTACTCTACTAGATGGTCAGCCACGAGGTGGAGCAGGGCCACTGTTCAACATGGGGGCTTGGTTCCCTAGAAACTACACCAAGATTTGTCTAATGGTGAGCTATTAATCTGTGGTGGCTGGCTACACCCCCACTGATGGAAGACCACTCCCCTTAAACATGGGCCCCTAGAACGCATTCCACCGGTGGGCCCTTCTTGTCCCAGTCCGACACTGTCCATCGGGGTAAATAGGCAAAAGACAGTGACTGGCACCACGCCTTGCCACGTATCGTTATGTGTAATCTGCGACTAGTGTGCCCAGCACACTGCAAGCAACTTTTTATGCATCTAAGATGCAGAAAAGACGCAAAATTCATGAAAAAGTCCGTATCACTACCTGTGGTGGAGCGTCTAAATTCCGCCAAGCTGTTCGCACCATATAGTGGAGTATCAGGACACATTACGTGATTTGATTTTAAATGTGAGTGTCTCCATTGTCAATGTTACAAGATGCGTTATCTAGTTATTCCTTTATTTTATAATTAATATTTAGACACATAAATGATGCCGCTTCCCATGCTCCGGCTAAACAATCTAGTTTCTTCTTTGAAGCACTGTGGTTTTTTTAGACCGTTATCCTCCCTGCGCTAAATCCATTTATAAGAACAATCTGCTGAGCAGATCCAGGCAGCCTCCTTACTGCAAGAAATTATTGCAGTAATCCTGAGGACGTCCCTCTGCGCCCAGATTACACCACGGGGAACACTGGACAATGAGTGATTCCATCGGAAGGCAGCAGATTAGGAACAAGGGGTAGGATTAGGTCAGCGATATAACCAGCTGCTTTACTAACAAATCACATACATTTATTTTTCAGGAGATAAATATCAGCCTGAGCCGGGGAGCTGACATTTGGGATTTTGGCTGCTTCCCCACGTTCCCCGTCTTCTGTCCATGCACATTGCTGGAGAACCCTCAGGTAACGGAGCTGGATCCAGTGGATCTCACGGCAGAGACAGAAACAGCGACATTCTTATGGGATCATTATTTGCATCAACGCGATCATTATTCATTTGTTTTATCCTCTCTAGTTGTCCACATTAATATAAAATAAGCAGCATCCTCACCTGTAAATCAGGCTACAAGGGACATTTGTATGATAGAAAACACGGTAACAACTGGTGATCTGTAGCGCGCACCTTTTATGCCAGAAAAACGCAATAATCTAAAATATAAATGGACAGTAAAGTCATATTTCCCCTCTTTTGTCATCCTAAATTTTCCACCGGGACGTTACTCACCTTTAGAGTCCAGCGCGGTTCTGGCATTTGTATGTTCTTCCCGTGTTTGGTGGTTTCCTTTTGGCCCAATAGGGACAGGGGGCCTCATTCAGCAGCGGACGCAAATGCAATCGCGACTGCAATCGCCTACGGATCGCGGGTTGCTAAAATATGGTAAACCTGCCAAAATAAAGATGTCCGCTGCCGCCTTCTCATATCCGTCCACTGTCGCTCTTCAGCGTAAACATTGTTACCATCAACGCACATCGGCCGGTCACACAGCATTTACACCTGGTCTGACCAGCCGCAGACACTGGAAGTCTCCCCGCACACAGAGAGCGCTCATGCAATCGCAATGGCTAATTTATGTACGCTCATGAAATGGCATTCAAACAGAGACCCCGTTCCGTCACCGCCCCAAGCGCTGACAGCCTGTCGTTCACTTCGCAATGGATTCCTGTAGAATGAACCATATTGCATTACTGAGTATTATCAGCCCGGTGGCCGGCAATATATTATCACTGGTGCACGAGAGGCCGGAGATAATAATGGTGGCCGGCAGTATATTATCACTGGTGCACGAGATGCCGGACATAATAATGGTGGCCGGCAATATATTATCACTGGTGCACGAGAGGCCGGAGATAATAATGGTGGCCGGCAGTATATTATCACTGGTGCACGAGAGACCGGATATAATAATGGTGGCCGGCAATATATTATCACTGGTGCACGAGAGGCCGGATATAATAATGGTGGTCAGCAATATATTATCACTGGTGCACGAGAGGCCGGATATAATAATGGTGGTTGGCAGTATATTATCACTGGTGCGTGAGAGGCCGGATATAATAATGGTGGCCGGCAATATATTATCACTGGTGCACGAGAGGCCGGAGATAATAATGGTGGCTGGCAGTATATTATCACTGGTGCACAAGAGGCCGGAGATAATAATGGTGGCCGGCAATATATTATCACTGGTGCACGAGAGGCCGGAGATAATAATGGTGGCCGGCAATATATTATCACTGGTGCACGAGAGGCTGGATATAATAATGGTCGCCGGCAATATATTATCACTGGTGCACGAGAGGCCGGATATAATAATGGTGGCAGGCAATATATTATCACTGGTGCACGAGAGACCGGAGATAATAATGGTGGCCGGCAATATATTATCACTGGTGCACGAGAGACCGGATATAATAATGGTGGCCGGCAATATATTATCACTGGTGCACGAGAGGCCGGATATAATAATGGTCGCCGGCAATATATTATCACTGGTGCATGAGAGGCCGGATATAATAATGGTGGCCCGCAATATATTATCACTGGTGCACGAGAGACCAGATATAATAATGGTGGCCGGCAATATATTATCACTGGTGCACGAGAGACCGGATATAATAATGGTGGCCGGCAATATATTATCACTGGTGCACGAGAGACCGGAGATAATAATGGTGGCCGGCAATATATTATCACTGGTGCACGAGAGACCGGATATAATAATGGTGGTCGGCAATATATTATCACTGGTGCACGACAGACCGGAGATAATAATGGTGGCCGGCAGTATATTATCACTGGTGCACGAGAGGCCGGAGATAATAATGGTGGTCGGCAATATATTATCACTGGTGCATGAGAGGCCGGATATAATAATGGTGGCCGGCAATATATTATCACTGGTGCATGAGAAGCCGGATATAATAATGGTGGCCGGCAATATATTATCACTGGTGCACGAGAGGGCGGAGATAATAATGGTGGCCGGCGATATATTATCACTGGTGCGCGAGAGACCGGATATAATAATGGTGGCCGGCGATATATTATCACTGGTGCACGCGAGACCGGAGATAATAATGGTGGCCGGCGATATATTATCACTGGTGCACGAGAGACCGGAGATAATAATGGTGGGCGGCAGTATATTATCACTGGTGCACGAGAGACCGGATATAATAATGGTGACTGCCAATATATTATCGCTGGTGCACGAGATACCGGATATAATAATGGTGGTCGGCAATATATTATCACTGGTGCACGAGAGACCGGAGATAATAATGGTGACTGGCAATATATTGTCACTGGTGCACGAGAGACTGGAGATAATAATGGTGGCCGGCAATATATTATCACTGGTGCACGAGAGGCCGGAGATAATAATGGTGGTCGGCAGTATATTATCACTGGTGCACGAGAGACCGGAGATAATAATGGTGGCCGGCAATATATTATCACTGGTGCACGAGAGGCCGGAGATAATAATGGTGGTCGGCAGTATATTATCACTGGTGCATGAGAGACCGGATATAATAATGGTGACTGGCAATATATTATCGCTGGTGCACGAGATACCGGATATAATAATGGTGGTCGGCAATATATTATCACTGGTGCACGAGAGACCGGAGATAATAATGGTGGCCGGCAGTATATTATCACTGGTGCACGAGAGGCCGGAGATAATAATGGTGGCTGGCAATATATTATCACTGGTGCACGAGAGGCCGGAGACAATAATGGTGGTCAGCAATATATTATCACTGGTGTACGAGAGGCCGGAGACAATAATGGTGGCCAGCAATATATTATCACTGGTGCACGAGAGGCCGGAGACAATAATGGTGGCTGGCTCAGGGATGCGACTGGTAGCGATGAATCTAGTGCAGGAACAGTTTGTAATCCGCGGCCGCAGCGATCACGCGGCCCTTTAATTAAATTACACATGAGGCTGAAGCAAGTCCTCATCACCCACAGGTTGAGACCAACGCCCCAAGGAAACTGCAGAGTCTCCACTGCACATAAATACCATAAAAGTCGCTTACAAACAGTAACAAAGATCCGAGAGTGATGCAAATATTCTGCAATGTATCATATATTACACGAAGCGCCAGTAAGTAACGAGGAACCGGAGGGAAGGGAATCGTATGAGATCAATCTCTGCTTCACTTCTAAAATGTACTCCATACATCAAGACATCATATCCCACAAGACCGTCAGCACCCCACCCCCTCCTTTCCCAGACCACCCCTCCCCATCCATCTCACCCACTCTTTGGTCATCTCCTGACTGGACTACTGTAACCTCCTCCTATCTGGCCTCCCTGACTCCCATCTCTCTCCAATCCTACCTGTCCTCAATGCTGCTGCTCGGCTCATCTTCCTCTCCAAACACTCTACATCTGCCTTCCCTCTCCTACAAACCCTACACTGGCTCCCCTTCCCCTTCACAACCCGATTCAAGGTTCTTACACTCACTTACAAAGCCCTCACCCAATCCTCTCCCATTTACATCTCTGACCTCATCTCCCTTCACTCTCCCACCCGCCCTCTTCACTCACAAATGCACGACGCCTCTCCTACCAACTGTTTACTTTCTTCCACTACCGCCTCCAAGACTTTGCCGGTGCTGCTCCCTACCTCTGGAATTCTCAACCTCTCCCTATCAAACTCTCCACCTCTCTACAATAATTCAAATGGGCTCTGAAGACCCACTACTTCATCATAGCCTTCCAGCTCTCGTCCTAACCCGATACTCCTTACAACGGCACCTAACCCTGGACTTCTGCCACCCTGCTACTTACTTGAGGGTTATGACCGCTGTTGCAGCAATGTTTATATACCATGTACTTATGCCGCATTGTATTGTGCTGTAAGTCACTGTCCTCTAGTTTTGCTCAGCTGTTTATGTACTGTGTACGGCACTGCAGAACCCTTGTGGCACCATATAAATAAAGGATAATAATAAATAACTATGTATACACTACTTATACAGTCATTATAATGTAAATACTCCCATCAGTTTGACGCCACTGCGCATCACTGTGTTCGAGTGTAACGTATAATATCATCATATATCGCCTGTATTTTGTATTCCCCTTAAATAAAGACACCTCTGTTGTATTTATTTGTACACAGATGGGCCCTATAGCTCTATTCTTCATGTTCCCTTCCACCTACCTCATCTCTAAACAGATGCATGACCAGAGAGTAAAGTACTGCTACCTAGAGTGGGAGAACGGAGTGGTGTGGATGGAGGTGGTGGAGGTGAGAAGAATGGTGATGCTTCCAAAGGGCAATTGTCTGCAGTAAGTGCAACGGGGACAGTCTAGCTTTAGTCCTGCAATAGCACTGAAGCAATCAAGTCATGTGTTACACCAGCGAATCAGAGCCACTGAAAACATTTTATATTTTATGCTTTGGTCAGAATGGACGTTAAGACACCTGTTGTGGCAACATGATGGCAATGATGTAACTGGACACAAGACCCAGCAAGGGCGATTCATGCACCTTATAGGACCAGTTTACCCCTCATACTGTACAGAGGGAGTTATGTAAGTTACAAGGTGAGTCTGGTAGAGCTGCATCATTATATAAATGTGTTGGTTTGGAATAACACCTTTTTTGCCCACTCTGCTTGATGAGGTGGTTGCCTACGTCTGGGTGGGCACTTCCTCCGTATTAGACTGTGAACACTGATGTATATAGTATTTATTTATTCCTTTTTCATGCAGTGAAAGACAAATCACTCAGCAGGAGAATAACAAAGGCAGAATCCAGAAATACAAGCAGATAATGTGTGAAATGTCAGGGTCTCTGCAATCTGAAGGGCGGCCGTGGTCACAGCGAGGCCTTGTGGTTTATGTCATCATCGGGCTCTGCGGACATACAATTACATAGAGTGAGGGGTCTCATACTATCACGAGGATCTGATCACTCAGCACCCCCTTACACACCCACTAGCTATCAGGGTTCCTTTACTTTTTATTTTATTCTAAACAGAACACATTAAATCAAAGTATTGAATCAAATGCATTTTCTAACATTTAAATAACAATAAAAATATAGAATAATATAAAATATAATAATAATATAAAAATATAGAATACTATAATATTCAATAATAATACATCAATCTAAAATACTATAAAATAACATACAATATTAACAAATACATATATAATGCTATAAAATATAATAATAATACATAAATTTAGAACACTATAATATAACATACAATAATAATAATAATAATAATAATAATATTAATAAATATAGAATGCTATAACATACAATAATACATACATATAGAATACAGGTTGAGTCTCCCATATCCAAAATGCTTGGGACCAGGGGTATTTTGCATATCGGAATATTCCGTATTTTGGAATATTTGCATACCATAATGAGATATCTTGGGAATGGAACCCAGTTCTAAACGCAGAATGCATTTAAGTTTCATCTACACCTTATACACATAGCCTGCATGTAATTTTATACAATATTTTCAATAATTTTGTGGCTTAAACAAAGTTTGTGTACATACATGGAATTAATTTATGTTTCATATACACCTTATACGCAAAGCCTGCAGGTACTTTTATACAATACTTTTAATAAGTTTGTGCCTTAAACAAAGTTTGTGTGCATTGAACGATCAAAAAGCAAAGGTTTCACTGTCTCAGTCATGATAAAAAAAAATTCTGTATTTCAGAATATTCTGTATTTCGGAAGATTAGGATATGGGAGACTCAACCTGTGCTCTAATATAACATACAATAATAATAAATAAATATAGAATGCTATAACATAAAATAATAATACATACATATATGCTAGCCTATAATATAACATACAAAATAAAATCAAAATATAATATACTATAATGGAACATACAATAATAATACAGATATATAGAATACTATAACATAACAAACAATAATAATATTTATATATAGAATACTATAAAATAACATACAATGATATTAAATAAAAATAGAATGCTATAACATACAATAATAATACATAAATACAAAATATTATACTATAACATTCAATAATAATATGACAATTTTAAATACTATAAAATAACATACAATGATAATAAATATAGAATGCTATAATATAAAATACAATAATAATATATAAATATAGAATGCTATAATATAACATGCAATAATAATACACAAATATAGAATACTATAAAATAACACAATAATAACACAGACATACTGTATAGAATACTATAACATACAATAATACTATGAAAATATAAAATACTATAATGTTACACACAATAATTTAGAATGGCTTCTAAATATTATATTTCATTCATTTGTGTTTTTTGTGTGTTGTTTTTTTTTTTTTAATTATTGTTTTATTATGGAAGAAAGATTCCACATTTCTGCTATATTTAAACTTACCCCAACTTCCACTTCTGAGTTGTTAAAATGCAAATAGTGTTGGATTATTTACTTAGTACCCATAAGACACAGCTAACGAATGCATGCTCAGTGACAGTTTAACTTTTGGAAAATGCAGATTAAACGGTTGTGAAAACAAATGTATGTTATAATTTACATTACAAAAATGCCAAACAACCCACAGACACAGATTTATTTATGGTCTCTGCACTGGATCCTGTTTGATAACAACATATGTGATTGACTAATAACTATTTTAACAAGCACTCAAACTACAAAAACAGTGCAGGACAATGCATTGCGGATTGAGGAGCACGTATCCACAGACATATTACACAGCTAGGAGGAAATGTAAGACAAACATAGTAATAGCAAAGCAGAGTATTATTATTATTATTATTATTATTATTATTATTATTATTATTATTATCCTTTATTTGTATGGCACCCCAAGTGTTCTGCAGAGCCTTACAAAGTACATAAACAAATAATTTGACAAGCAACTTATAGTACAATACAATATAGGACCAGCACATGGATAATATACATTGTTACATAAGTGACCATAACACCCAGACAAGCAACAGAGTGTAAACAACCAAGTGTTAGGTGCCCTGGTGGGGGGGTAAGAAGTAGATGAAAGTAAAGTAAGGAGAAGCACCAGAGGGTAGAGGGCCCTGCTCGTAAGAGCTTACATTCTAAAGGGGAGGGGCAGACAAACAGGGGTGACACAGATGGGGTAGACAGGGAGAAAGGAGCATGTAGCAGTAAGTTAGGATGAGAGCTGGAAGGCTATGATGATGTACTGTGGTGGGTCTTGAGAGCCCGTTTGAAGGATTGTAAAGAGGCGGAGAGTCTGATGGGGAGAGGAAGAGAGTTCCAGAGGTCGGGAGCAGCACAGGCAAAAAGTATGTCAGTTATAAGTCTACACTATAGTGAGCATGATGGTGTCAATGCCGGGTGAGTATATGCCAGTCTGCGCGATTCCGTTCTGCTCAGGCTCAGAAAGCAAACACAAGCATATGTGCCCATGCAGCGCCGCACGCATTTTGCATATAATACAATGCAAGAGGTGGAACAAGGATGGGAAGGGGCGTTGTCACAGGATCCAGTCACATGGTTGTCAGTTACGACACCACAATGTTGACACTAGAACATCACCATAGTTCAACAAATTGACAGGCAATATGTCAACATCTGAAATGTCGCCATGAAAAATGCTGACATCACAGAGCGGTT